>JALPQD010000159.1:3401993-4001993 GCA_023101885.1 Typhlomys cinereus
TCTGTTTTTCTCTTCATTTCATTTCAAACAGTGTAGTGTGAGAAAACTCAACTTTGAGATTCTTTTCTGTAAATCATGAATGAGCCACTCTTTTGAAAGAGAAGGAGCATGTCCATGATATTTAGTGGCTGACATCAATGAATGGGTGAATTCATATTTACATTAAAAACATGCTAAACCATATATTTTCCAAACAATTTCAAAGTGCTTATCAGCCATCCTAAATAATTTTCATTTACGCTACATTTATCCTTGCATTTCCTTTAACAAGTGCAAAATTGAAACTCATAGAATGAAATCAGTTTTAATATTTTTGCTCCATGGAAGAAATTTTACTTAATAGTATGTCTTTCTTTATATTACAAAGCATGTTTTTGAATGCTAGTACTTTTCTCCTTTACATTGTATCATAAACAGAAAAAAATGGGAGACAACACACAAAAAGTAGCCATAGTGAATGTTAGAAATAAAATAGATGCTAATGACTGCTAAGGTAAGCTTTCGGTCCTTCCTGACAAAGGCTCGTGAAAATGATCAATCAGGTTTATGATTTGGCTGCCAAAGGATACATCATCTCTGCCAGCAGAAGACAGCCCAAATACGGACTTTATACTCTTGCTCTTTTGCCAGAATGTCAGGCAGATTTTTATGCAATGGTGAAAATGTGCTGAATGGCACTTGTATTTAAGACGTTTCACATTATATTTTATTGATTCTAAAGTCGAGGAGTAGTAACTCAGAAGTTCTCTGTCTCAAGTAGATTTTGAGCAATCTTTCCTGATTCCTTCCAGTTAAAAAAATCTGGGGGTAGGATGTTTTCTGGGATGGTTGGAAAACAAAGCAGAGGGATTTTAGTCTGCAGTTGTAGTTTGGTCTCTAGTATTTTATTCATAATCCATATGGTCATTTTCAGAGGATAACCCCTGCTTCTCTGTGCTAGGCATTGCCAAAGAACCACAGGCACCAGTTCTCAACCTGCAGAAATCTGTTGCTCCAAGACCTGCCTCTCAGGATTCAGGCCATGTCATAGGAGTCACACTACATAGAATCTGCCATTTCTTCCCCTTATAGCAGTTAGGCTTACATGGCTGCTGATAAAATAATGATAAATAAAGCTTAAGGGAACAAAGGACTTTATCCTCTCTTGTGATAATCCATTCATAGGTGCTTTCACAGCTTGACAGAGGAGTTCACAACACCAAGGGCCTAGGGAACTGGCCCACATAGCAAATGAGAAAAGGATGATCCTTACTTGCCAGAACAGCATTTCTGGCCAAATATACAGAAGGATGTCCCCTTTCTCAATGAGCTGCCTTCATCTTATTTACCTTCCCAAGGACTAGTTCCATCTACCATTTTCTGCGTCTTCCCTATCACTAATCTCTTGGAGGTTTGCTCTTGGTTTAAGTCAACTATTAATTCTGTACAAATGTGCCCAGAGTTTGAACACACAGCTGACAAGTTGACACCTATATCTGACTATGACAGATTCCAATTTAACCTCTGTCTTAAACCTCTCTAAAAGGACAAATTTACCATTTCCAGGCCATTGCTAGTCTTGCATGCTCTGTGCATTCTTCAAAAAAATGCCTGGATTTCAAAATTATTTTGAAAAGGAAAATGTTTTCACCTCAACAAGAAACAATCTTTCAGATTCAGGAGAGTGTCTCACTTGAAATGTTTATTTTTTACTTTATTCTTTTGTTTTGTTTTGTTTTAGAGAAGAAATATATCCATGAATAACACTAGAAAAGAGAATTCTAGGTAATACATTGATGCATTTTCCTAATGCAAGGAAATATTCATTTATCATTTGTTCAACAAATATTTATATTGAGAAATTTTAGAATCTACTCTATGTAGGTGGCTATCATTGTATAAAATATCGATTATCATAGTTTGAATATGAACAGTTCCTCAAAGACTGTAGCATTTTATTGGGGTAAAGTGGAAAAAATGAATGACTAAATAAATAAATGAGTGAGTGACTTAGATTCAAAGCATATATAACAATTATTCAGAAGAGGGGAGTTAAGTGGAGGAAGCAGGTCACTTCAGATATATCTGTGAAGATAACCCTTTTTCTGGCAGAAGATATTGTGCCACACACTTCTGACTACAGGGCTTACTCTCTCACCATAGGCCTGGAAGCATAACATACTCATAGACCAAACTCTCTAAAACCATGAGTCAAAATAAATTCTGAAGTCTCTAAAGCCACAATCCCAAACCAATCCTTCTTCAGGTTACTTCCCTTAGCATTTGTTCCAGAGACATAAAGCTAGATATAAAGTTATGTAGAAGGTTGAATGGTTAATCTGCTTGCTACATAAGTAAAAGGAAATGTTATGACATGGCTGACCTGTCATAACCTGTCATGACCTGACTTACTAATATCCAGATCATACACAAACAGTCCCCCCATACACACTTTTCTCTCAACTCTCTCATGTACAAATAAAAAAATCAATAACAGTCAATAGTTCAAAGATATAAATGAGAATGAACCTCACATTATTTGTTTTGGCTACACATTGTATATTTTAAAGTGAAAAGGCAATATTTTGCCAATTATTCTTGAGTATATATTTTACCTATTACAACTTAGTACAAAATAGCCAGAGTTTTTATTATACTACATATAGGTATGGCCTATCCAATGGTAGAAAGTGAGGTACATTTCAAAACAATGTAAAACAGAGATCATTAAGAAGGAGGATCTCAAGAGATATGTAGCCACCATGAGAGACTCTCAGGATGTGGGCCAGCCAAGAGAAAGGGTTCATCTTTATTCTTACCCACTAGTGGGCTACTTATGCCCCAATGAGTGTCCAGGCATTTCCTAATGTAGATGTCCTGGGAGATATCCAATGGAAAATATGTGTAGGGTGATGTGGAAACAGGAGAAAGACTGGCTGAAAAGGAGAACAGAAAGAGTAGAGTGGAAGAGAAGGGTACAAGGGATGGGTAGTAGAGGTGAAAACACATAAATTTAGCATAGCTGAATGTAAAACTTCAAAGAGCATTTCTTTTTATATAAAATAGATACTGCCACTTAAATTATTTATTTAGAATTTTTGGAAGAGATTCAATGTGAGTCTAAGTAATTTGAAGGATTCACCTAAGCTAGACCTTGAGTAAAAATGTTACTATTCTATGTTGGAAAATGAAAATGAATTTAATCTGTGATGTTGTATTGTGTGTGTGTGAATGTATGCAATGAGTGTATGTGTGTAGTGTGCGTATGTGTGCAATGGAGTGTTACTATGTAACCCTAACAGGTGTAACTATGTAGCCCTCAACCTCCTGAGTCACTGGAAAAATAGGCTTATACTCATTTTGACATGTAATGAATTTCAAAGTGTATAGAATACAGAAATGTTTTCACAAAGACAAGGACCATGCTGACGTTGTTCCTCACACTTTTTGCATTACCTAGCATGATACACAATTTATTGTACAAAAGCTTATAAATATTCATACAGCAATTGGACAGAATGTTCCTCATTTCCTCTGGAAACCTCAAAGATATTACAATTTTTAAAAGTATCTACCAAAGTTTCTTGCCTACCTGAAGACTCAGGTGTATGCATTTTTAGAAACCTCAAGTAACCAAAATTAGAGAAATTTTAATATAGGAAAGCTGATATATTTTCACCACTGAAGATACAACTTTCTTCCTTCCTTCCTTCCTTCCTTCCTTCCTTCCTTCCTTCCTTCCTTCCTTCCTTCCTTCCTTCCTTCCTTCCTTCCTTCCTTCCTTCCTTCCTTCCTTCCTTCCTTCCTTCCTTCCTTCCTTCCTTCCTTCCTTCCTTCCTTCCTTCCTTCCTTCCTTCCTTCCTTCCTTCCTTCCTTCCTTCCTTCCTTCCTTCCCTTCCTTCCTTCCTTCCTTCCTTCCTTCCTTCCTTCCTTCCTTTGCTCTCTTTCCTTTTATTCTCTTTTCCCCTTCCTGTCTCCCATTCTACCCAAATTTTTCTATTCTCCCTTCTATTATTCCTAATAATAAAGCAAAATGTTCCCTATGAACACTATCTTCAGATGCAGTGAACTGGACTGTAACCCACTATGTGTTCCTTTTATATCACCACCTGCCACGCTCCTAAATCTAATTACCATTTCTTCTAATTTTCTGTGCATTATCTTCTTTCAAATTTTATCACAATTAATCATGATTCTATAAAGCTAATAAAATATGAATCAGGTATTCTGTTTTACAGGTCTACTTTGTGTTGTAACTATATGAGAATTATGTCTTTAACTGCATAATTTTCTAGAGAACACTTATTTTCTTTTTATACTACTATGATTTCTACACTGACAAAGAAAGAGTACTAGCACATCATTAAATAATCTAACATTATTAGCATCCAAATTTATGGAAGTGCTATAGATTACTTGGTTTATTTAATCATGTTTCACTATGTTATTATGCACAAATACTGCAAATGTGCTGGGAAGCATCTTGTGACATATTATTGAAGAAGCTTATCTTATTTATATATCCATGTGTCCAACTCTAGAATCTTTATTTTCATGACACTGTGACAAGCCAGTGAGTACTCCTTCATTTGAATTGCCTGATAACTAATCCATGGTATTTGGAAAAACATAAGTCCTCATATTACTGTTTTTTATTCATTCATTCCACTGTTTTTATTGTGGATTATTTTGGAACAGTTCATATTTATTTTACATTTCCTTTAAAATGTAATATAAATAAACATACTTTCAAAACAATTCATTGCATTCCTAAGATCTACTTGGTTGGTACCTTTAAGGAAATGTATTTTGAGAATCTATTTCCGACAGGTTAGCCCAGAACTCCTTAATTTTATCATTATTGCATTTGACAATTTTAGTTAGTTTTTATACTGTGCCATGTTTGTGTTATATATCTTTACTTCTTGGGATACAGAGTAATTCTTTAACAAATATGTAATTATTAGCTTGGAATGTTGTTTGGAATTAGTTATCCTGTGTAGATGCTAAAATAAACTTAACAAATATCATAGAACAAGCTGGGGTTGTGTTGATTTGATATATCATTTTTGATTGAAATTCAGCTCTTCTAAATTTTCATTTGCTTTACATTGCCTAAACTAACAAAATAGTGGTTAATGTTTTTGTTTTTCTTGTAAAGGTTTTTTACATCTGTTGGTATTCATTGAAAGGTCTTGAATTTTTCCTGTAAATAGTTTCTCTTAATATTCTTTCTGCATGTTTTAAGTTAATTCTATTGTGAATAATTGACTTATGATACACTGATAACATCCAGTTATATTTGTAAATATGTTCTTTTATAATAATTATTTTATACATAAAAATTTGCATAGAGTATATATACTTTGCAAAATATTTTCTGCTTAAAAATTCTTGCTTTTAATATTTTTTTAATTTCAGTTTGTTGTCTAGGATTTCAAATAAATGCTTAACAAAAGCAGTAATGGCAAGATTATTGCCTATCTTATTGTTCCAAAAATACTTTTCATTTTTTTCCGTTTAACATGCTACTTGAAATTGCGCTTGTAATGCATATTCTAAGTGGTTAAGGAATTCCTTACTTTCCCTGAAAAATTTTACACAAGGTACCTTCAATTCTGTCAAATCTCTTTTATATAAACTAAAATATTTGCTATTTTCCAGAAGTTATTGTTTCTTATTATTTTAAATATTCAATTATTGAATTTATATTACTAACATATCTCTCAAAGGGTTAATAATTTAAGTTTACTCCTTCAAACATCACTTAAGCATTTAAATAGGGGAATTTAGAAATTTTTAGGAACAAAATTTAACTAGTTTTAGAATATCCTTAGTCTTTTCAAAAACCATAGCAACTATTTTTAAATAATATAATTACTAACATATTAATAATTAATAGTATACCACTGTATAATTCCCCACCATGATGGTCTCCATCACCTCAATGTATGTAATGTATGATCCAAAGTGAACTCATGCTTAAGTTTCCTTTGTTTGGTATTTTGGTCCAATAACAAGAAATGCAACTAATATAATGTGAACAATTTCTATAACATATATAGTAATAGCCTTGTGAAACTATAAAAATCATTTTTTTGCTTTCCATATTCCTAATGTATAATCGAAGCATTTTCCTTATGAGATAGGCCTGTCATGTATGAAGTGACTATAAAAGGACATTATTTTTATGCAACTTTAATTATTATAGTTAAGTTAACCTATAAAAAGTTGTTAAATGAAAATAGAAAATCACCATAAGGATAGATTTTTGAAAGAACACTTTTATTAAGGATCACAGAGCTTATATCCCAAAGTTTCAAAAAATCTAATTTTGATTAATATGGGTGTTATCTTATTATGTGTTGCACTTGAACACTTCTGAATGAAACTTTTAAGTGTGAGATTCACATTCACTTCTTTTCCATGAGGAGCACATTGAGAGCATCATCTTCATCCTCATGCGCTGAAGGCCAATGTGTAGATGCTACACCACACTCATCATGTATCAACTTTGGAAGAGTATGAAAACCAGTCTCCATTTTGAGTATTCATAAATGATTTTTTCATAGCAATCAAATAACTATTTAAAATAGTGGGGTTTTCAACATTTTGTCATTGTTTTTAAATTTTAAATATTCATTTATTATGCATTAGGTTTATTTTCTGTTTCCTAAAATAAATTATAATAGGCTGCTAAGATAGCTAAGAGAGCGAGATGCCTTCTTATAAGCCTGGAGACCTGAGTTCTGTCATCAGCAGTCCATGTGGGAAGTGTCTCACACTCTCTCTCTCCTCTCTCTCTTGCAAATGAATAAGATTTTAAAAAGAGAAAAAGTTGAATATGTTGATGTAATTAAACAGAGATTGGCAAAGATTTGTTGAAGGGTAATATTTTGTATAGTTGTCTATTGTGTTGTAAGATTTGTGTACTTGCTTGATCCTCATAGCCGGAAACTGTGGATTTTGCTGTGTTTTATGTGTTGTGGAATGTGCTGTGATGTTGCATTTCTGTTTATGGTTTGCAAATTTCCTACACAATTAAGAAAAGTCTACTACTATTTTAAATTTTCTTTTGCAATAATAAAGTTAAAAATAAAAGTATAAAATATTACAGTAATGTACATTTCACAAAAGCAAATATTAATGAATAAAGATATTATCCTCTTTCATGATCACTGTAGAAAGTGGATTTGAGAGACCAATAACATGTTCTATGCATTAATGTTTGTGTTGCTTGATTGTGTTTAAAATCATGTAGATGATAGATATATAGATGATAATAAGGTAGATATAGAGAGATAATAGCCCTATTTCAGATATTCAGAAACCCAAAGTTTCTGATATATTAAAACTAATTTCCTTCCATATAAATGCTAAAGTGTCAAAAGCCCTAAAATGTAATCACTCTGAACGAGTTAAATTCTCCTCTTAAATTTTAAATATATGTTTATCTTACCTTTGATTATATAATATTCAAAGTTTCAAAAGCATACATAATAAAAAGGAAATATGATTAATAAATAATCAGCATATACCAGAGAAAATTAATATCTGGAAAAGTACTTTCAAAGGATTAGAAGTTCTTACATGAACCACAGGAAGGTTTTATTAGAACAAACTTTTAGACTTGCTTCTTAACCTCCTCATAGCTAAAAAAGCAAAGTCAAATAAGATGGTAATAGAATATTATACTTATATGTAAACATTCTCTAAGAGAAAGAAATTACATTCTAGTTTTATAAATATTTTTAAAGTAATTTTAATTACTCTAATGTGTATTTCAACCAACATTTACATTGTATCTTCTCTGTCCATAGACCCCCCCCACACACACACCATTTTTTATGGCTGCCAGGTTGTGGTACTAATGAGTAAAAATAGTCTGTGTAAATTAAAACGAAATGGATAGTGTCCAGAAAGAAGACTCAGTAGGTAAAGGTGCCTTTACACTAAGTTTCATCTTGAACCCAAAATGGAAGAGAGTCAACTGACTTCATAATATTGTCCACTCTCTCTCTCTCTCTCTCTCTCTTCTCTTCCTCATTCCCTCTTTCTCCTTCCCTATCTCAAATGAATAAATACACGAAATCTTATGTCACTATCAGGTAAAACATCCCACCAACAAGGAATAATGTATAGTTTTGACAGTTTTTTAATCTGAAAATACACAAGTGAGCTCAGGAACTGAATGATTTTCAAGCACTTTTTAGATGCAACTTTCCACATATATTAATATCCAAGCTAGATGCTTAAACAAGTTTTAACACTGTATGCAACTCAGTGCACAGTATCTGTCTAGCATATTCATAGAGTCCCTTTCCAGCTCCCTTCCTGATAGTTCTATTTGTAACCACAGGCAGTAACAGCCCCTTGTTCTGCAAGCCTCTTCTAGGAACCTCTTTCTCTCAGTTTCGCAGCAGCAATTCACTTTCTAATACCAGATTCTCTTAAGTCTCACAGCAACACCTCATGCTCAGTACCAATTTTATATACAGTTGTTCTTTCTTTTTGCTACTAAGAGTCAATACTCATACACACAACTTAATGAAGAAAGAGAAATTTATTTAATTTACAGTTCCAGAGGGGAGATATAGTCTATGAAGGCAAGAATATCAGAGCAGGTGCATAGCTCGGTGGCAGAAGCAACACTTAGGTAGTGCTGCGATCTTGGAGACAGAATGAGCAAGAACTTTGAGAGGAAACAGGCTAGCTTATCAAACCTAAAGGCCCAACCTTTCTTCCTCCCACAAGGCTCCACCTCCTAACGATGTCATGATCTTCCCAAACATTAACATCAGTTAAGATGCAACACATGAGAATATGAGAGGAAAACACACATTTTCTCTCCACTACTGACTTGGTATGTCCCAGGTCAGGACGCTTCAGATTTCTAAAGTTGAAGTCAGGAATCAAACCTCCTAACTAGGCAACTGCACTCAGCTGTTTGTTCACCCCTAGATTCAGTCCTGGCACTCAGAGTGCCCCCTTTACTTTCATGTCCGCCCTCAGACACAGGCAAGAGCTGTACTGGGGTTAGAGAGGCCCTTTCTTTCCTGCATTGTCTTCATCTGACCCACACACATTACCACACTGTGGAAGAATAGAGCTCTGCGAGAGCTGAGGACCCTACATGGCCTTTGCTTACATTGTCCTAGTAACTGAATAAAAGCTCCTTACTTGCCGTTGGACACAGTGCCTAATTTGCCTCAACACCTAGAGGTGCAACAGGCAACTTAATGTCATTTTTCTCTGGCTGAAATGTGATCTGTATACTCAATTCTGTTGATTTAAGGCAGAACATATTAGATCTCAGTATTTTGAATAGCAGTGGTCAACAACAAAGGGCTTCTCTGAACTGGCTTGTAGCAACAGTGACAATTGGTTTTGAACTGGTAGCACCATCAAAAGGCTATGGGTTAAGAAGTGTTATGGGAATGGTGATCAAAGGGACATGTCAGCATAATATTAGACAAGAGTTTTACTTCATCTAATATTAAAGCAACATTGGTAATTTCTCATTAGTGTACCATAATCTGAGACACAACCTCCAGCAAAGGTTTTCCTTTCCTGTGTTTTTCCTCATAACCGAATCTGGACACAACCTCCAGTTCCTCGTCTTTACATCAGTCCTGTAACTCCTTAATTTTTTTCTATCTCATACACTGTCCAAAAGTGAACACTGTTGGCAAGTGAAAATTCTAAAATAAAAAATAATGGGAGCAGACATTAAGAACTGTAAAGCAGGCAAGTCTCAGAAGAACACAATAACCAATGTACAGTCAAGCAAAATAAAACCACTCATATATTCAAATTTTAAGAACAAAATAAAATTTATATTAAAAATTAAGCATAAAACTAAGAAAAAATACATTTGGGCAGGGGTGGCATGGATTACATATGAAAGCAAAGTTTTGATGAAATGAAGTAACACAGAGTCAAATGCAGAGCACAGCATCAAGGAAAATCTTGCAATGCACAAAAGTAGACAAACCACAGATTTAAGAAGGACATCAACACATCACTTTTATCAGCCTGGTCCAGATTTATGTTCAAGTTTACTCCAAAATAACTTTATAATAGAGAGGGTGTGGTTCTTAACCAAATAATAAAGTTTGGTTCTTAACCAAATAATAATCTCATCTTTAAACATCATTCAGTGACTCAGTTTTATTAGACACTGGTCTTTACTGTCTTACTTTCCAATACGATTTTTCTCTAAGTGGATCATAGTGTCTATCATCACCATTCCAAGGCATAGTTGCTACAGCATCATCCAACTATCTACTCATACTTCCCTGTGTAAAAGAAATAAGAAACCCCTTTCCTTGAAACATTAGCAGTAGCAATTATTGGATTCCTTATGAATAAACTAATGGCATCATGCTCATTTCTGAAGCATTGTTGTGCCTAGAGCAATAAGAAACACAGTGACGAATGCGAGATGATCATAAAGCATAAATGATATATTTAGTGGAGGCCTTCACTCAATGCAAACACTTAATAATTAAAACACTCTTACCTTCACAACTTTAATAATTATTTAAAAATTCATCTGTTTTAAACATTTCCCATGTAATAGAATACATGCTAAATATTCTGTTCATTTCAGGAGCCAGCAAGCATTCTCTTTTTATGAAGCCCCTAACTTCTATAGTTAAAAACAAAATAACTTCTAATTTACAGGTTTCTTCATGTTCATATATTATCTGTGATCATTCAGTTTCCACTCAAATCCTCCAAAACACTTAAAGTAAGCAACTTATCTAAGGAAACCATCAAAATTCTTCCCTGGAGAACCTAATCTGTCTAAACACTGAAATCAACCTGCTCTTCCACAAAGCAATCTCTGTCTATCTCAAATATTATGTGGTCTCACCAATAAGATTAAATTCCCTAGTTCAATCAGAAATAAGTTATATACATATTTTATGATTCTATATATATCACAGAAAATGTTCTAGAATACATGATTAATTAAAGTCTTATTAAATTATGTATCTCACATAAAGTCAATGGATATATTTTCTAAAGTATATAAAATACATTATGCTCACTTCAGACTTTTGGAAACTAGCCTTATGTATATAAAATTTTAAACAGAATATAAAATATGAAATAAATTAATTTCATCACTTTCTAAATAACTGAAAATCATATATCACCCAAAATAAAATGTATATAGAAGCTATTTATGTTATTTAATGAAAATATAAGCTATGTGTAAAAAATTCATAATATAAATGTGAATAAAGATCCAAAAGAAGATAAATAGCAAATAGTTACAATAAAAGTTTCTGAATTTTGTTGATTTAATTAATTTAAGATTCTTCTAAGTTCTATTCAGGCTTTTGGCAAAAAAAATACCAAGAAATGTTTAAAGAAATATTTAGATTTCATAAACCACAAATGACATAATTATCATGTACCATATATTACATATAAAAGTTAAATTATCAATGAGATAACAGTTATATACCGAATTAAACCATTAAGTTTGATTAATGTTCTACAGAATTAAATATTTTGTTAACTTAAATTTTAATGTAATCAAATAACATTAAATCAATTTTAAAACAATTTTAAGAAGCAAGGTAATAGGTGATAATGATAAATTCCTACAGAAAATTAGGATCAATCATTTTGGTTAAGTATTTGCAGCCTCATTCAAACATTATTTTGGGAATTTTTTCTTATCTTTCTTATCTTTCTTATATGAATAGTAATTCATATACAAACAAAAATATTTATGTCCTTGCCTCCACCCCTCAACCTCCCCAGTCCTCTCCTATCCTCACCTCATAAATCAGGCCATGTCCCTCCCAAAATCCTGTTCCTCCATGAATCACTAGACTCTTTTTGGGGGTGCCTGTATTGGTAAGGGAGTCAGATATCTGTTGTAATATATGTGGCTCTTCATTGAACAGTCATAAGTGGGAAGTTTCTCTTCCCTTGTTCAATACCTGTCCCAGAGACACTTTTCAACTTCTGTCTAATGTTAGTAGGTCACATGGTCAATTCACCACATTGCTGTGCACAATGGGATTTTACTCTAAGCTGCCTACTAATGTTGAACCAATAATACTTTATTATAGTATCTTTGAATTTAATCACTTAGATTGTTGTTGTGTGTGTGATGCACATGTGTTCATGTGTGCATATGCACATGCTTGTGTAGGTAGGTTGTCTTTTTTGATTATTCTACATTTTTATTATTATTATTATTATTATTATTATTATTATTATTACTGTGAAAAGGACTGTCACTGAAACTGGAGCTCATCTGTTTAGTTAGCCTGACCAGCCAATAAGCTTCAGGGGATCTACCTGCATTCACAGTCTAGCACAGAGTAACATACTTACCACTGTTTGCTGTTTTCACATTGGTTCCAGGGATGAAAGTTTGGTCTTCACACTTTCACAACAGCGATTCTACAGATTCAACCATCTCCCATTCTCAGATTGCTTTTCACTTAAGTCATGTTTTCTAACTCTCCACATATATGTTTTAATAGTTAGCATTTCTTCCCTCTGTTCAAAATTTACAATTTTTTTTAGTTTAAGTGTGATTGTCTTAAATAAAACTAGGCTGTTATTCTTAAATTTGTCAACATACTTATAATATATTTAACTGAATACAGGTAAATATATATACTATGTTAGAGAAAAATCTTATCATGAAAAACATGAAAAATTTGTAGTTACTCATGCTTCTGATTACATCAATTTGATGTGTACTGAGCATCTTTCATTAGAATGAATATTTCCAAAATAGTTGGAAGTGTTATTTGCAGTTATCAGCCTCGCTGGGAAAGTCTTTGAGGATTATCCTTAACTGCTGGGATCATCCTGAAGGAACACATCCCACTAACCTGGTTCTAATCCTCCACAAAGATTGAATCACCAACTTCCCCAACACTCTCTCTGTATATGAAAGAATATGGAGATGAGTTCTCTAATGCTGATAAGCTAAGTTTCTCAAAAGAAACAGCTTCACCATGAGGTCAGCCAGCCAAGTTGACTGGGCTGGGTCTCCATATGAACAGACCAATGAGATGTACAGGACTAAAAGGTTTGCAGAAATTAGAGCTAATCGATGAGGAAAAAAGTCAGTTTTCCTGAGTTTGCTAAAATTTATAAATATGAAACTTCCTCCCAGTCATCTTTGGCCTCCCTGGCCCTCATGGATTCCATGTCTAGAGACTATGAATTCTTTTCCATCTCACTTGCCCCTCACAGGCTTCATGTCTGTGAGTTGTTTTCCAGCTCCCTTGTCTCTCATGGACACCATGTCTGAAGTCCGACTTAGTTCCTCTGAGTTCCCTTGCCTCTCAAGGACTACATGTCAGTTCAGTTTCTGCTCTCTTGCCCTTTGTGGAATACATGTTTCTGAGCTCTGTCCTTTCTTTCCTTTAATAAAATCTACCTTAATCCTCTATCCATGTTCGGGTTTCAATCTTTGACTCTTTGAACACAAGAATCTGGACATAAAACCCCTCCTCAGCAGCACTATCATATTGTTTTCAAATTAAATTTAGCGTTTCAAATAGTTTTCTGTACTTAAACCTCATAAATTCATTGACATGGTTCATGAAAGTTAGAGTAATTACAAAAGTGCA
This sequence comes from Typhlomys cinereus, assembly GCA_023101885.1. Classification (NCBI taxonomy): domain Eukaryota; kingdom Metazoa; phylum Chordata; class Mammalia; order Rodentia; family Platacanthomyidae; genus Typhlomys; species Typhlomys cinereus. The sequence continues at coordinate 3,415,592 of JALPQD010000159.1, forward strand.
AACCACAAACTTCCACAATTATTGAGATATAAACAAACATGATAACTCTAGATGTTTCCTCAAGTGAATTTCATTTGGGATGCTATGTTTGAATGAAGTTTTGTAGTATTTATCCCCTCTCAGTATCAGTATTTCTTATCTTCAACATTAAATGGCAGCCAAATGAGAGTAAGGATATGTGTCAGCAGTGCTGATGTCACAGTTGTTTCTGGCACACTGCTTAGTGTGTTTTTGTTAGATAAATGAATGCACAATTAAAATCTTCTTATAGTCAACATTTCTGTAAGTGAGACACAGGTTTCATAATGTCTTTGTACCATGATTTTTCAGTGGTTTTTTTTTCTAAAAAAAAATGTAGTGACCGACTGAAATCCAGAAATGGAAATTCAAGGGAGAAAATGCTGTGTTTAATTTTACCTGAGGATGATTCAAATAATTAATCTCTTCTGCGATGATTATCTAAGTACATCTGGTTGAAATGGCCTTACTAATTGATTGGTTATTATTCAATGAGGCAAAATACTACAAACCAAAAATGAAGCCTTAGCCATTCTAAGTTTGTGTTTAGTTAGTCTTTCTTATCCAGAATGATATGGCTATTTATTAATGAATAATAAGGCAACTTTTAAGCTACTTCAATGTAACAAAAGTTTTGTGTTTCTGATAATAGTTAAATTTTGTCTTCTTGTTTGATACAGGAAATGTATGACTCACAAATGCTATACATGTGCACAAACTGAAAATACTGTGATATTTTCTATATTGTATTGAAATAGATAGGATTTTAGACAAACCAATGTAGAGATGTGCATTAAGTTCATTTTTAGGCAATTTTAGAATAGGCCTGAGCTGGGAAGGTCTTTGAAGGCCATCTTCCACTGCTGGTAATATGAAGGACCACACCTTTTCAATTTGAAGGAACTGATTGTAATTCTCTACAGAGATAAGGTTGCCAGCTTCCCCCAATTTTCCATTTATGAAAAGATATGGAGATGCATTCTCTATTGCAGATAAGTTAAGTTCCTCAAAAGAAACAGCCCAACCAGGAGGTCAGCCACAAAGTCCAGTGGACTGGCCCCAATATAAACAGAGAAAGGAGGTGGAGGGATCAAAAGCCCTAATCAGGTTTACAGGAAGGTGGAACTGCCAATAAAGAAAAGGCATTTTTTCCCATAGGTCTGCCTAAACTTAAAAGTATCCCTGGCCTGAAAGTCATCTTTGGCTTTCTTGCCCCTCAAGGACTCCATGTCCTCCAAGAGTTCATTCTTTCTCTCCTCTAATAACATCTGCCTTAATCCTCTACACGTTGTCTGGTCTCAATCTCTGACTCCTGAACATAAGAACATGAACATAAAACCCTTCAACAATTTTTCTCCACTCTGTATTGGCTTCTTTTAGGAATATGATGAGACAGAAATGATGATGTACTGTAATAGTAAAGTGTAGGTTATGGATTTCCTGTATATTGTTTATCATATTATTCAAAACTATAAAGAAGCTTTTTACTAAAAGCTTGTCGGTTGCAACCTCCTTTTATATTAATGCATTTAAGGGATACTATAGTATTGTTGAAGTCTTTTATTATTTTTTTCTTTTCCTGCAGATAATAAGGAAAATACTAGGGTTATTCAACTGAAAAATAAACCAGAGTTGATACTGATGAATATCACATGTAAGGTGATGCTATAGCTTGCCAGATAAGAATTACTCATAGTCACTCGGCATTGGAGTAGTGGATGCAGCAATTCCATAGAAGTCACAACACCTTCATTAGTCTACTGAACTCATGCACAAATCTTAAACGCCCAAGAAATAAATAGTAATTCCTGTTTGGAAATATCAATGCCATCTCTCATTGTTTATTGAACTAAAACCAGGGTTTAGCCAAGTTCCATTTGCTTAAAAGTACAAACCAGAATAATTCTAAAGCATTTACCTGCTTAAAAGCATTAGATTAATTAACAGAATACCATGATTTTTTTCATGTAGATTCTGTTAGAATTATGTGTAAAAAATTCTCTCTCACATTATAAAAAAAGTTCTCCCAACCATGCTCTTACTGGTGAAGCACTAATGCTTGAACCCAAGGCCTTGTGCCTGGAGGGACGTGTTCCACCACTGAGCTAATGTCCTAGCAATGCTTTCATTTTGAAGTTACTTTCCCCAAGCTATATTTTCTAAGTGCATTCTGGGATGTATTAATAGCTAATCTTTGTTTGAGGAGAATGTGTTATGACTAGGGATAAGTTTAATCTCATAAACGATTTATTGACATCTTCCCAGAGCAAGTTTAGCATGGAATATAGATTTTTCAATGCATGTTCCAGTTACTCTTTTGTTTTTGTCTTTGAGATAAAGAAACCGATCCAAGCCACTTGAGAAAGAGTTTTAATGGCTTGGCGTTCCAGCAGAGATAGTCTATTTTGGCAAGAAATGCATAATAGAAAGCATGGCAGAAACAAGCAGCAATGCAGAGGTCAGGAGAAATGAGCCTAGGCTCTGAGGGCCTCCAGCTTCAGCCCCAGAGATATACTTCTTCCAGGAAGCCTCCAATAATTATAATAACATGCAAGCATATTTAGTAAGAGTAATACAATATCATAAATATCAAACTCAGAAGAGCTGGAATTTGGAACCTCAATTTTGCATCTCATTTGAATCTGAAAAAGCTGACAGAAGCTCATATTAAATACTAATTTGAGATATGCAGTGACATCTCTAGAAAGTGGAAATAGTGGAATTTAAATTTAGGGAGTTTACTCAATCTTTTATGGGATTGTCCACATATTATACTACTCTGTTGAATTATGTTATATTATTTATCAGAGGATAAAATGCTTCATAAGATTTTCATGTAGTAAAGAATTTGTTCAACATCTTGGGTGAGGGACAGATAGATACATTGTTGATATTGATGATAACATTCTTCCTTCTCCTTTTCTTTTTCTTCCTCCTCCTCCTCTTCCTTGTTTTTTGAAACAATGTTTTATACTCTTATCTTCCTGATATAGGCTTCTGACCTCAATTGCCTTGAAGTTTCATCATGAATTTGAAAAACACTTTCAAAATAGAAACCTACCACAAGTTTTTGATGTATATGAATGAAATAGATTCACTTTAATGAGGTTATAATTTCAAGCTATAGCAAGTATGAAAATGTTTACAATAAATCTAAAACAATGTAAAAATAAAAACTATAGATATGTGATATAGCGTTGAAGGTAACATGGAGAATTTATTCATCAGAAAATACAAGCAATTTTGTGTGCTTTGTTAATTCTGGAAAATTCCAAACACAAAAACCTTCTTCACATTTTCACAGCAAATACAAATATTGGGTTTTGGGTTTTTTTTTTATATCTTCTAACTGAAAACATCAAAATAAAGTTATCTATTTTAAAACTATCAATTCAGTAAGCTACATTTAAAATACAGATTGTGAATGAAGTATGATTTTCCTTACATAATTTAAGATAAACCATATTCTTTGCTTGCTAAATGGGAAATCTACTTTATCTCCGTATCTCTAGTGCATTATTTAGAATTACTTTTTCTTTTTTTTTATGTCCCCTTAGGAGAACAGAACATACTCTAGCATTTGTTTTACAGTTCAGGATGTTAGAATTGGTTCTTTGTTTCTCCTTATAGTCTCAGTGCCTCAGAGCAATGTCACCTATCAAGATGCTCTATAGAAATGTGAAGAGTTTCTAATCCTCTCTCTTTTATCACTTAAGACTTGAACAGCTATTCCCAGTGTCCCTTTGGCTAAAACTGCCCTGGATCTAACCCAATACCTATTGTGAGAACAGATTTGGTGCTCAATACCTTACCATTGATGTTCTGTTGGGTGGAATGTAGACAATGAAAAAAGAGAAGAGACCAGTGGGAAAGCCAGGGACTGCTTCCAGCATACAGGTACAAAGATACTAAATAGAAGAGCAAGATGAGAAGATGTGTACAGCAAAAAGATATCTTCTGGATATGGCACAGCCTTTGTTGTGCTGAATTCACTAAACCCGTGGTTACTTTACATAACCTTAATATGAAAAGGCCTCCATCTCAAAACAGAAGGGAAAGGGCATATGAAGTCCCCCTTCTACTGGAGGGGCCAATGGCACCTAAGAGGTGTTAAGGAAGAGAGTTTAATTTTCTTCAGTGGTATAGACATTGATAAGTTACTTCTGCTCCAGTAAGCAACTCCCAACCTGTATTTGAACAAGATGCTCTAATTAGACTCAGAGGGTCATATGCAAAAAGAAGACAAAGGAGCAAAACTTGATGGGATGAAAGTCTCAACAGAAAAGGGAGGGGATGACTGGCAGCTAGGAAGAGGGAGACAAATTAAAGGGGATTGAGGAATGAAATAATATATGAAGCTATTAAGCAAAAACTTGAAAAAATATATTTAAAGGTGTGTAATATACTAATAGCTAATAGTTTTTTAAAACATTTATTTATGTGTATACATGCTTTGTATGGATGAGGTATGTATGCATCTGCATATGTGGTTTATATGACATGTAGGATGTGCAAGTGTATGTGTGGTAGTTATGTTTGTGCTTGTGTGTGTGTGTGTGTGTGTGTGTGTATGTGGTCAGGGTTCCATGTATGGAAGTCAGAGGACAATTTTTAGGAAATAGATCTCTCCATTTTGTGGATTGCAGTGATAAAACTCTTGTCAAGTTTATGTGGTTGGTATTTTTGGCCACTGAGCTATCTCACCACCCCCACTGATCTTATTTCTAACATAAAATTACAATTGTGTCATATACCATGCAATAGAGTATCATTGTGTGCTTTAATCACTGTTCAGATTGATACATTCTCTGAAAGGCCATACTAAACCCAATGGACTGAGATTGTTGGACAAAAATATAAAAGCAAATACATTTTTCCAAGCAAGCAATCATCCAGGTTTTGATTTTGTACTATCCTCATATGACCTGTCTAGAGCATTTATGGGTTACAAAAAATACAAATGTTCTATCTGACACAGTATAACGAAATTGGAATTCAAATGCACTCTCAATATTTCAACTGAAAAAGAGCGCGGATAGAATCCGGGATAATTGGATTCTTAGCTCAGAGGATGCTCATAATCCCACTTGATCAAGAGTTCTCTGAAAATATAGCCTTTATTTCACTCAAGTTGCAGTTGCAACATGTTCACTTGTGATGAGCAAATGGACTTTCTGAGCACACAATTAGACAATGCAATGGACTGTACTAATAAAGATCACTCTTTGGCATCTTGATTTAATAAGTGAACAATTCCAAAATTGCTTATCATTTAAAAAAAACACTGAAAACACATATTCATGAATACATGAGGAAAGACTGATATGTATCTCACATAAGCCTGGGAATAATTGGCCTTTTTAAAAGAACGTTTTTATGTACTTTTATTTGGCATATGGGTACATTGTGAGCACATATGACTGTACATGTGTGAGTGCATGAGAGCATATGGGGGCTTGTAAACATGTACATCTCCCTGTGGAGGTCAGAGATTGATATCTAGTGCCTTCCTGCATCATTCTCAACCTTATACATTGGGTTAGGGTATCTTACTAGACTCTGAGCTCACTACTTTTGCCAATCTATCTAGCCAGTTTGTTTTGGTGACCCCTGGCTTTAGCTTCCTCCTTCAGAAGAGATGGAATTAGAGGTCACCCACCATACTCAACTGACATTCACATGTGACAGGGGATCATAGCCTTGCCCTTGATCCGTGTTCAGCAAGCATTGTAACTATTGAATAATCATTATCCCTCAATAATGAAAAAATTAATATCTGAAAAGTTTGGCAGCCAATTTTGATTGTATTTTCAACAAATATCATATTTCTATGAAACATATACCTATAAAATATGGTTGGAGTTTTCTGTTTGAAAAACTACTACTTCCTCTTTGGGCAAGATAAGGGCTAGACAGATAATGTGATTGAGGTAAAATAATGTGATTGAGTTCCCCCATTGGCCTCAATCTTGGGTTTGAAGGTAGCTACCAACCCTAACAATAACAATACTTCCAGGTGTTCTTTGAAAATATTGTTTTTCTTATAATTCCTTTTCCCTTGGGGAGGTAGCTTGGATTGGTAGCCTTTACATAATCCCATTAAGCTTTCAAAATTATTCCCTTTTCAATAAGATAATAATGAATTTTGTTGCCTTTCCTCTCAAATATGGTCTAAAACTCTTGGCATAAAGTTAATATCTCTGAAGCAATTCAAAATATGCTTGTAGTGGCAAGCCATAATGCAGTGTACTAGTGACCCAGGAAAGTTCACCCAGAATCAGGCCAACCTAATCTCTCCCTATCCCAAAGCTTTGGGAACCTTGCAGAAGAGAGGGTGAGGAGATTGTAAGAACCTAAAAATGGGAAGATTTACCCTTGGATAATATATTTCATTCAAGGCAGGACTGCTCATCTAGGAACTCACTGTATTAAGACTTGTCCTTAGCAGACCTGTATGATGATTGACATACCAACAAGCCCCCATAGTGTATACAGGAACTGAAGAAAGATAGCAACACAGTGGAAATCTTGGGGACTAAAGTTAAATGAGTGAAGGGAACTACACCTATCTGTGGGGTAGCCCAAAGAGAGACAACTTTGTAGTCACAAGAGCCTTGAACCCCCAAAAGAGTAAACAAGGCAGAGGGAACTCTGGGATCCATAGGAGCAGACAAGCAGGAGGGCAGGAGGGAGTGGGGAGGATTGGGAAGGAAAGGGAGGAAGATGGAAGGGAGGAGGGATGGAGGGAAGCAAGGATGAGTACTCAATGTGCTAGTACAATTTTGTCAAAACTTCATTTGTAATTCAAATGGCAAAAAAAAGATTTTCTTTTAAAAAAGTACATTCAGGGGCATTTATTTAGGCATTTAAAAGATAATTCAGCTTTTGCACAGACATGTCTCAGATATTTTTATCTTATACTTTTTAAGCATAATGATGGTTTTTTCTACTTGAATTTGGCACTCTTTCCACTTCTTAACCATATAATATTCATGATTTCAGCTCACATGGGGGCTTGCTATTTATATGTAGGGCAAACATATGTGGATGATGTAGACTGTTAGTACCTTAGTGAAAATGTGACATGTAAAGTAAAAAGAAATTTAGAGCTCTTGGGATGATGGACATGGAATGCAAGAACATTACAAAATAGAAAATATTTGTTTTTTTGCATGCATAATAAAACAACTTCTATACCTTAAAGAGAATATGTTTTAAAAAACTTAGAAAATGACAATTCACTTGGCCTTCTTTGGAAACAAATGTATAGCTTTCAATTTCATTCATAAGACAGATTTCCTCTGAAGTAAGCATAGGAAGAACAAGACCATAAGTTGCAAATATTAAGCTATGTAGTTTCTGCTTTTCTTAATTGGTGATATTCATTCAAACATTTAATTTCTACTGAGAAACTCCTGTTTCTATCATTAATGATGATGAAATACTTAAATTCTGTGTGGTTAGTTTTATAGTATCTGCTCATTTACCAATCAATTTAGCATTAAATTTGTTACTATACTGGACTCCTGAAACCCAAGTTTTATTTTAAGTTCTGAGGCTGTGAATCACAGGGTCAAATTGTCTTACTGAAGATCTAGAAAGTTTCCAAAAGCTTCCTGGTGATTTTGCAATGCATTCTGGGCTACACTGGTATGCCTGCCTTTGCCATCATATCTCAGTTACTATCGAAAAGAAATGGGACCATCAAATATTCTAACTTTTTATATCTACATTGATGAAATATGATACTAAGTTCACTAAAAATTAGTGATTATCTCAGGAAAGGTATACTGACTACTTTATTTCTTTTTTTTATTTCCACTCATACAAACTTAGCAGGTACACCGGTCCCCCCTCCCTCCAACCCCTATCCCCTTGTGCCCCCCTCTCCTTCCTCTTCCTTCCCCATCCCCCAGTGCCTCCCCCTCTCATCCCCGGAGCATCCTTCAATGTGCATTCCAAACTCTCCTCTGGGTCCTCCTTTCTGATGAGATGCAAGGACCCAGTGGCATTTCCCAGAACCCTTTCCTGTGTTCCCCTTAAGCATAGGAACACTACTCTGGCTGTCAATCCCTTGGCTCCAAGGATCCTAGTGCCTTTAGCAAATGCTAGACTTTGTGAGGTCAATAGTGTGTTGGACATTGCGCAGGGCATGTAAAGTCCAAATATGATTGCTTCGGCCCTAATTTGTGTGGAATATCTTACATATCACTGATCCTCCCATCCTTGTGCTCTTACAATCTTACCGCCCCCTTTTCCGCACATTTCCCTGAGCTTCAGAATAGGGAGAGATTAGGTTGGCCTAGTTCCAGGTGCTTGATATAGAGTCCCTGATGTTCTGGATTATGGTTTGTTGCTTTTTTTTTTTTTTTTTTTTCAGTTTTGCTGCTCCTGCAATGCCCTTGGCTCCACCCTGATGGGTATTGGATGTCACCCCCTGGCCAGAGATAAAAACATGTTAAATTAGAGTCTTGTTATAAGAGTATATTCAAAGGTAGATGTAATAAAAGTAGGAAACTGCGGTGAGGGAGGGGTCAATCACCCATCTCCGAAATGGTTACTTTCTATCTGCCAGACTATATGCCCTCCTCTTCTGGTAAGATCATACCCCATCAGTTGTAAATGATCAGGAAGGAAAGTCTGTGAACTTTATTTCTTAATCCATCGATCTTCTGAGGGGAAAACTATTCTTAATACTTCCTACACTATCTAAATAAGGCATTCATATTATTCAGATAGGTTGGTATTATAGGAATCTTACTAAGAATATGATCATAATATAATGTTTTTTCTCAGATCTACAAGTTCTAATATTTTACATCGATTCAGTTTTTGTATTGATTTAAGGATTTTCTTTAAATATAAAATAAACCTTAGGAGAATAAATTTGATGAATATCTTTTAAAAGTTAATTCGATCATATCATTACATATTTAAGGCAAGAAAAAACAAAATATATCTCATGTCCTTTTATGCACAAAGACAATTATAATTATTGACAATAGTTGTAAATATAGTCATAATTAACAGGTAGCCAGCCTGATATTTAGGTAGTTTATATCATCTTTAGCCTATTGAACAATGATGAAAGGCTTTATAAGTTTAGTGATAAATAAAGCAATCAACACTTCTGTATGTGAGATTCATCCAGCTAGAAAGTGACAGATTTTTTTTAAGATAGTCTTACAAAGTGCTAGCAAAATTTGCCCTTACTCCAAAACCGAAATTCGCTCATTTTATTATGGTTCCTAATATTTCTATAAAAATAATAAATGTCATTAAAACTTGAACACAAAAGCAAATTGTGAGTACAGAAAAATATAATATATTTTCTAAGAAAATAATATGCACAGAACATACAATTAAATTGATGTGGTTTTCTAGGCCTGGGTAATTCCAATACCTTGAAAATATCTATTGAGAAGTGTTCTTATCACTTTTATAAGTTACATTTGTGCCTCTTATTTGTCTTGTGTCACTTTATTGACATTATTTGGATTGATAAAATGCAAAATCATGTAAGATGAGATTGATTTAACATGGACTCTATAAACGAAATAGCAGATATCCAACAAACAAAATATGAAAAGAATTATCACTGTGAAAACTGTAATAAAGTGGTGATAAAAAATCAAGGATGATATACTTAAGGGATAATGACAAGGAACTGGTTTTAATCAGTATAAAGAAAAATGAAAGGCTGTAATGATAAGTAATGATTGCTATCATTACTTATCAACCCATAACTACTTAAATAAAGTATATTCTGTATGCATATTGGCATACTCTTCAGGTTTTAAAACGAAGGAAATTCTTGTCATTGCGAAACCACAAATGAAATCAGGGGATTTTATATTAAGGAATAAGCCAAACGTATAAAGATAAATATTATACTCTCTAATTGATACGTCCAAAACAATCTCCATAAATTTATAGACGTAGTAATTATTAGAAGTCATATTTAAGGGGACATACTGCAAATAGAAAAATGATTGACAGACAGCATTTCAGTTAACAGGAAGTATAAGTTTTCAATATATACTGCACTGCATTCTGACTATAATTAGTAATAGTGTGTTGAATATTAATAAATTGTTAAGTGAAAAAGTTTTAAATGTTCTCACTACAAAAAGATATGATATATACGCTAACAATCTTGATGCAATCATTAAAAACCTTATAGATTCATCCAAACATCACAATGTCCCCAATAATTATTTACAATGGTTATTTGTGAACTACAAATATTGTTTCAATAAAAATAAATAAAGTTTATGTTGCAACAAAAGATCTTTGTAAACAAAATTTGATAAGTTGGTCAGCTTGAAAATAAAGCTTCAGGTAGTGAGCTCTACAGATAAGGTTTCTGCTGACAAATATGGCGATCTGAGTTCAATCCCTGGAAGCTCACATGGGTGAATGAAAGAAGTGACTTCAGAAAGTGGACCTCTAATCTACACCTGTGCACCATGGCATGTGTGTGCTCTCCTCTATATGTTTTTAAAAGACTTTGAAAATGCCAAAGAAAAATATATCTCTAAGATAATGAAAAATTGGGCACAGAAGCACAGACTTGTAATCTCAGCAAAGAAAAGGGAGGGAGGTAGATGTAGGAAGATTAGTTCAGATTATCTTTTCCTACATAGCGAGTCTGAGGGAGGCAAACTTTGTAATTTCCCTAGATCATATATAACACTGAGGTCAAATTACTAAGCATTACATTCATGAGGGAACAAAAGAGAATAGTTAGAATTTTCATTCTCATCAAAAGTTTGTGACTTGTCCAGTGCATTTAAATAATTGAGCAATTTGGAGATAAAACTGGATTTAAAGCACTCTTTTCCAGGCACCACATTTACTGTAAATTCTTTAATCTCAGGAGGGTGACAATCCTCTAAGAAAATACATTATAGCAGAAGAATATCTCAATTATATGTTTCTATTGCAGTTATTTAAAATTCTATCAAAGTGCTAAAAATTATTAAATAGAGCTCTGTAAATCACTTGGACCATTTGTGTTTCAAGAGAATTTCTCTCATATACACAACTGCATTTTTTTGGTGATTATTAAAATCCATGTGAGTAATTCTGACATGTAAGTGGTTCTTTTGAAAAATGAAATTAGCTAAGCAAAATATGTCAGAACTAGCATTTTCAACTTGCATTCTATGAACTAGCTAACAGTAATTTCTATTGTATTATGCATGAAAGAAATTCTGTTCAAGGTAACAAAGAAAATTGTGAATTTATAGAAATTATTGAAACCTGTGTTTTGGAAGACTGTATTCAACATGATTTACATTCAGTAAAGAAATCCTAGACCATTCATGAAAATTTATTTTTAAAAAAGTGCTAATTTTAAAACCTCGGTCTAGAAGAGATTATGTAACTTTCCTCTGTAGCACATCCAAGGTTTTAAAATCCTATTGTCAGGAATTTCTTTTCTTTATCTAACCTATATCACTCTTGCTTCAGCTAAGCCCATCACTTCTTGGTTATTTTTTTCTTTTTTTTTCTCAGTATAAATTGAGAACTGCTGAGATAGTGCTGATTTAAAGATTGAAATGAGCTGCTCTCTGTCAGCAGAGAACACTGTGAAGGCAGAGAATTCTGGGTAATTCAAGAAGAATTAAGTACAGCGAGTCACCAATACTAGATAACCTTCACTCAGATAATTTGTAAAATTTGAAGAAATAGCACAAGCGTTCATACATTTATTTTTCATTTATTTTGAATTTGCCAAGCTTTCATACAACCATCATTAAATACTCCCTTTTTCATTAATGGTGTTACAAAGTTAAACCAAAAGAGTTAGGCATATAGTCAGAAATTTTAAGACTATAGAATTCTACTGTTTAGAGACAGATTTATTTTTTTAATTTGTATTTGACATTAAAATTTAGCAATGTAAAGAAGATTACAGACGCACATACTGGAATTAAAATCTATGTGGTACCTATGTTGGTATTTTGCTAACTAAATTTACACATTTCCAGTTTATTAGCCTTTAGCAGTTTTATTGGTCACTGGATGCCTCTGGGGTTCATTCCTTAGAGGATCTAGAAGGAAGTTTATTTGTAAGAAACGCTTCAAGACATGAAGACCACTCTCTGAGAGAAATAATACAGTTATGCCTCAGTTTAATTGTAGCTGATATGAATCTATGTATGCTACCAGTGAAAAATTAACCAGATCACTCTCATAGTGGAATATTTTTATCCCCAGTGAGCAAAAGGAGAATTTCAACAGACACTTTTGTCAGATTACAATTCAGTTGATCTAGGTTAATCAGGGTGCTGACATTCTAGATCCTTTGTACTTGGCTTGTCATTAAAAATTTGGTGTGTAAAGAACTCCAGTGGGGCAGGTCTTACTTCATGATCCAACTTGAAATTTCAATGCAACTCTTCATCTGCTAACCCTGTCTAGCTGGAGATCGTAAGACTTAGAAATTTTTGTCTGCACCATTTTTTTCACCTTCTGCTCTTTTCCAATGACAACAACAGCATATACATTAGTTTTATACAATAACATTCACATGCAGAAATATATCATTTAGGCCATTACTTGGAGTTTCAACGTCTGTGTCTTTGTATATAAAGATAATTTAAGAGATAGAGCCATAGAGACATAGAGAAAGACAGGAACACTTCAGAAGCTATCTCCATATCCCAAGTCAATTCCTACATGAGAAAATATTCTAAATTGTCTATGGGGAGAAAAAAATTACTTTTAGGTACAGAAATATATGGCCATTTAATTAGAAAAAGCATAATCCAAAACTGCTATTTGAGCTTCTCAAAATATAGATTATAGAAAATTTATGTTGGCTTCACCTGTGCAAAAACAAAACAAAACAAAATTAAAATCTGAGTTTGGAACATTAAACTTGAGTTTAATTCTATAACAATCTTGTGTGGATCTTGGAAATTTGCATTTTTAGCCAGCTTTATGTGTACAAAAATGAGCAACACAATTTCATAACCACACTTGTACAGTCTCACATGTATATATTAAAAAAAGAAGTTTCTTCCAGCAGAAAACACTTTGAAACAGTCTGCTACCTTTAGCTGATTAGCTTTATTGAAACCCAGGATGCTTTCCTCTGGCAAGAAACCTGTCTCATTAATGTTGTTCCTGGTTATAAGAACAGGAGAAAGGTAATACCAGACTAAATGAAATATAAAGTGGAAATATTCTTAAGGACAGATATTAGCGCTCACAACTGTGTTTTCAAGTGGAAGACATATAAATATTTGTTAAATAAATAGATGAACATGATCATAACGCTTGTCCTAGAAGTGAAAGGATAATCAATGACTTTATTCAAAGCATGGAAAAGCCTTTTCCAGAATAAACCTTCTAAATATATTGAAGGCAATACTGTATGCAAGAGACTAGCAGAAATTTCTAGGCAAGAATAGAAGCTGTATTCTTGACCTTCTCTCTGTTCTTCCTTCTTAGTATCAAATTTGTGTTTATTATTGCTTTCATTAATTCCATTTAAGATATTTACCACAAATAGTTTATTGGTCTAATAGTATTCTCTCTGAATCTCTGTAAGTCTTTCTTTTGCACTTGAGGTTATTTGTTTTTCAGACATGATTTTATTTTATTGGAAAAATGCTAAGTGGGTACTTAAAGCAATGAGGAAGAAGAAACTTTACCTGTATATCTTAATACATTGACTTAAAGCCATTACATTTTTGGCATAAATTGAGTTCTTCAAGGGAGACAAATCAATATTTGGAGACCAAGTGAAATACACTACCAAGAGCAGTAATATCACAGTTGATGAAAGTGAAGGTTTTTAGGAATAATAATGTTACATTTGAAAGTATATACATAGATTTAATGATACCAAATCCACATAAATCCCAAGTAACTAAGAAGATCTTATACACTTCTCTTTGTGTTCAGTGGAATTCTATTTTCTTACGTATATAACCTTGCAAGATTCCCTTTGAATTAAGGTTGGGATGACTGGTTTTGATTGCCAGTTGTCATTGAACTGAAATTCTCTTGGAAAAGCCATCATATTTTAAACACATCAATGTAATTTTACCTTTATTATAGGACCCTAAGCAGAGATAAACCTTTGCTTCTACTATAAAGAATTGATACTCAAACAAATCCCAAGATTTATTAATACTGACATATTTCTAATTAAATAACATTTACTCATATAGTCAATGGATATACACCTCTCTCTTAACAGTGGGGTTTAGGCATCCTATCTTGCACACCGAGTCTGAAGAATGATGTCTCATTAAGGTGACATGCTTTCATTAAGACACACAAGTTAAGAAAAGACAATGTGATAAAGTATTGTTAATATATTATAATGAAATCTTGAAATGTTAAAAAGTATTAGAAGTCAACCACTTGGAACACTCCTGTTCACCTTTACTTGCCTGAATACAATCTGTCTGTGAAAGAAGACACACAGTTGCACAGACAAAGGTTTAGGGAACATTGGAATCTTCTAAAAGGGCTTCACAGACTTTTGAATATCCAGAAGTAAACAACTTCTAATATAGTCTCACATGTTTTTGTTTCCATGTAAAGGTATTCATGGTTTCCTTTTCTTACAAGGCATGTAGTTGATTGCAAATGTATATACATGTTTTTTCATTTATATGTGTGTGTGTAAGAAAGAGAGAGAGAATTCATTAAGAGTTTTATGATCATAGTAGACAAAGGGAAAACAATATAATGAATGAAATAATTTTAAATTATTATTATTTTACTTTCCTAGTTTTACAAGTGTATTGAATACTTACCCCTGCTTCCCTCCATTTCCCTTCCCCTTACCTTCCTTTCCTCAGTTCATCCCCCTCCCTCCCATCCTTCTGCTTGTCTGCTTTTATGGTCCCTCTGGCTCGTCTATTCTTTTTTTAAATTTTTCTACGTTTGCAAGCTTATTGAGTACTCATGCCTGCTTCCGTCGTCTCTCCCTCACATTCTTCCATCAAACCCACCCTCCTGCCTGCCTGCATGTATAGAACAGTATATTAAGGGTCAAATTCTACATAGTTTATTTTGTGGATATTAAAGGCCAATTGAGAATAAATACTATATTTTCAGAATAAGACATTAAATCAAATGTGCAGGAGGTTTAATATGATGTATGATTTCTAAATTGAATTGAAAATATTTCATCCATGTCTAGAGACTGGAAGGAGTTGTATGGCCGGGCCATGTTCAAGCGAGGTTCTTTTTCGAATTGGGAATGACAGTCCCTTCTGAGCATCCTTACAAGGCCGAAAGAGGGTGAAAAAGCTCATCATGGTCTGCTTTTTTTTTTTATTTTTATTTTTTTTTAAATGTTCAAACACTTTAGGAGCATCTTTATTTTTTTTATTTTTTTATTATTATTATTTATTCAACTGTGTGCATATGCGTGTGTATGTGCGTTTGCGCGTGTGTGTCTGTGTGTGTAGAACCACGGACGAATTCGCGAACCACCATGGACGCCTCCATCTCCCTCTGCCCCGGGATTCACAGGCTCCGCCCTACCAGGACCAGAAGCGCAGGCCGCCCCCGCTTCCGCCTGGCATCTATACGTGGGATCTGGGATCCGAACTCAGGACCTTCCGCCGGCAAGGCGGAGGCTTAACCCCTGAGCCACCTCTCCAGCCCCATGGTCTGCTTTATAAGTGTACTAATTCTATAATGAAAAATTCTCTCTCCTGACTCAATAAGCTTTCTCTTCTTCCCCTTTGCATACATGGGTAAGAGTCAAGAGTCAATTCTGAAAACAATTTTAAGAGAACATGGAGTTTTAAGCATAGCCCTATAAATAGCACACTAAAATTATTCTCTGAGCATAAGTTATGAACTAAGCTGCATATTGGATCTCCTCATACAAAAAGAGTCACAACCCTATTTCACAAACTTCATAGTTTATCAAGAGAACTACATAACTGTAAACAAATGTTCTGAAAAACATTATTCATGTATTTGTTCACTTCACTAAACTCTCAAATAGCAGGACCCTCTCTGTCAAACTCTTTCTTGATTGATTGTGTTACTCCTTTTCTTCACCTATAAAACTTAAGGAAAAAGGAACAATGTTTATTGATAATTTTGTTTCTATGATATGAAAATATTTTGAAGATAATATGCATTTAATAATTTCATATATAGAAACTGAGAGCTTCACATTTTAACCTAAATCCCATATTTCAATTTTTTGCCAGTAGATTCTTGATATTCATAACCTCCTGTGATTTCTGAAATATTAAATCATAATTTTATATAATCTTCCTATATTATACCAAAAAATCAAACATTTTTATAGATGCACACATTTTATAGATGCGTTTTGAAGTCCACTTAAAATCTGTTTAGTAATAAGAATCCAAAACGTTTCATAAGAATCTGTAGCTATTTAATTATAAAAGTCAGCTGTATTTGTGATTGGTCTATAAAAATGAATATATTTCACAATTGCCTGTGCCAAGTCTATATTTCTTTTATGAAATAGAACTTATCCATCAATTAGCCCATAGTAAGATAATATAAAATGATGATTTTATAAGCTACTTCAGCACATTGTTATTTAATGCTTAGAAATTCCATACATCATGGCTAGTGAAATAATCAAGATTATGGAAGATAAGGTCTATATATTTAAGGAACTATGATTTGTTTCTTTGTCTTCTTTCTGTTGCACAGGAAAGGGTGGAATCAGCCTTAAATGATTCAGAAGCTCAATTTTTCTCTCTTCGTGCAGTTTAAAATTCATTTGTAATTGATATTTAATAGGAAATTATGTATTTATTGTTTATTCATCATCAGGACATACCATGTAAGCTACTCCTATCACCATTAATCACACAGAGACATCATAAGAAAATAAAGTTAATAGAAAAAATAACAGGTAAAACTAATACATATATTCCATGTATAACATATTGAACAATAGAAACAAGAATCCAATCAGCAAACCATGAATCCTCAATTTGATAGTGAAGCTTTAGCAATCAGCAGATTCAGATTAAAATATACATACATACACACACACCTACCATTAATGTATCAACTTAATATGTACCACTGCAAAAACAACTAATAACTTGTGACTTAGAGAGAAACTATTCAAATGTTCTCTAGCTTTAAAATTATACAACCTCTTTGATAAGAATAAAATACTTAACTCTGAGTTACATGTAAACATAGTGGAAAGTTAGAAGCAAATAAGCTCTGAACAGCATGACTCCTGTCAGTCATCGTAGGGATCCTATAGGAAAGCACCTTGTGAACCAGGATGTAACATTAGAATGAAAAATTCCCATAAACTCTAATAAATAGTTTGTTTAGCATAAAGTCAGTGTCTTAATTTGTTTCTACAATATAGAAATTAGGCAGACAGGCAATGTAATATTAAAGGCCCCATTGTATCCCTCAGGAACATATTGAATGATTTTTTTTATTTATTCAATTGTGCATGTGCGTGTGCATGTGTGTGTGTATATGTGTTCTGCCTGGCGTCTATACATGGGGTCTAGGATCCGAACTCAGGACCTTCTGCCTGCAGGGCAGAGGGTTAACCCCTGAGCCACCTCTTCAGCCCCTGAATGAAAAATTTAAGTCACCCAAGTTCCAACTACTCATTTCTATCTGAAACCAGGATGATTCTTAAATCTACTAACTTTTAAGACTGTGATATATGATAGCGTTTTATGAAAGAGGGTAAATTCCTGTTGCCACAATGCTTCAAAGGGAAATTAAAATGGATAGGTATACAGAATATTTACTTTTATTAAAGTCTAATTTATTTCAACATCTCAATTTAACTCTATAATAATAGTTTATCAATTGAATTTCTCACTTTTTTTCCTAACAGTAGTTGAAGCTTTAGTAAAATGTTACTCTACTGAAATCTGACATGGTCAGGTTCTCATTTTTAACATAGTCTGTGATAATGAAATTGTGATTACACATTCACATAGTATGGAAGTTTCATCTGTCAGCTTCACACTTGGGAGCTGAGTCTCTGGGTACATTTGTAGGGGGTTATTTAGTTAAGGCATGACTGTGAGCAAGCCTAAAAGAAACTACATTAATTTAATAAATGACATGAGATGATCCCATCCAGGGATCATTCCCTGGGCAGGTGGATAAAGAAAGAGTTAATCATCAAACTGGCAAGCTTGGAAGGTGATATTCATTGATTCCCCCTTCTCTGAGAGTTTTTAGCTTTGGATATGGTATGGCCAATTCCTCCAGCTCTACACTGCATAAGTTTTTTTTACCATAATGAATACTACCCTGGAATCATGAATCCTAAAATTTCGTTAAAAACTCCTAAATCTCTGACCTTGTCTTGGTCAGCTATTTATGTCAGAAAGAAATTAGTAGTTAAGTCATATGGTATGACAGAATTTATACATAACTTTGGGCTCCAATGAATAAGATGATTATTAGAAGCTATTAGAAACTGCTTTCCTAAAAAATATTCTATGGAGACATCATATTAGCTAAAGGCATATAAATGAATAGCTGAAGCACTTTGAAAGGAAGATTATTGGTAAATTGGGGAAAATAGGATTAATTATTAAACAAAGTCTTAAATATATATTCAAAATGATTAAAACTTTAATGATAAAATCTATTTTGCAATTTTTCCAGACCCTTGGCTGGTCTTCTAATTATTCAACAGCCCTGAGTTCTCAGAGCTGATCTAAACAGAACAGGCATACTCATCATATGATTAAGACATTACTAACGTTTTAAACACTTAAGGATTACAAGTGAACATGATCACTGTGGGATGGTCATGAGCCAACATGGATGTTAGTGCATGTAATGTGCCTGAAATTTCATGAATACTGAAAGTGGCAGTCGATACACAACTCTTGAAATGGCATTTGAACCCTTAAAAAAAACTAATGAAGCATATCAAGATGGACCTAAAAATATGATTTGGTATTCAAAAAAGCTCCATAGAAATCTGAGTTAGGGTCTGTGAATCAACTTCTGCCAGCAAAACATCATTGGTAAAAAGAAAATACTGGAAAATTGTAATAGGGAAACAAAATTTTAGGACCTGGATTCTATGTTTTAAAAGGAATAAGCAAAAAAAGAGTTGGATTGTGAATGTTTATTGTGAAGAAATATTGCTTGGGGAACATTAAATATTAATACCAAGTCTTAAAAAATGCATCTAAACTATTCAGTCAGATATCAAAGTAAGAACTTGACAAAATCAAATATTTATATATAAATAAAAGTATTCACAAAGGGATTTCAAGTTGATCCTTGCATCTGCCACTCTTACACTACAACAACACAAGGATGTCATCACGGCATAAGTCTACTTTCTTAACAAAAATGACATTTTAAGAAACATATGAAGTTTTCTTGAAGTAAAATAATATGACACAGATAAAGGTCTGGCACTGTTACCAATTTAAAAAACATTTAAACATTTATAATTCATAGATAATTTTTTTAACTTTTTTATTTATTATTTATTCAATATTTGCGTGTGTGCGCGTGTGTGTATGTATGTGTATGTGTGTAGAACCACAGACGAATTCGGGAACCACCATGGACCACCTCCACCTCCTCCTTGTTTACTCTGCCCAGGATTCACAGGCTCCGCCCTACCAGGACCAGAAATGCAGGCCACCCTTGCTTCCGCCTGGCGTCTATACATGGGGTCTAGGATCCGAACTCAGGACCTTCCGCCTGCAAGGGAGAGGCTGAACTCCTGAGCCACCTCTCCAGCCCCTCATAGATAATTTTAAATAGTCTTTCATAATCACTTATCTATTCATGAAATTAGGACTTAGAATTCTAAAAGCTAGCAGCCCAAGAATTACAAGATCTATCATGTACCTGCTCTTCTTTACATTAGGTCTGAGAGAAAATTAATATACAGATATTAATGACTAAGCAACACTTAAATTAGAATTTTTCATGCAATTCTGTGGTAGTGCACACTTTAGCTTTTAGGCAATAGTTATCATCTTAAGCACATTCACATATACATGCATACATATACACATATACACTTGCATGTTCACATATGGACAAAAATTAGAACTCTCATGAAGAAAATATATTAGTGTACAATGAATAGGACTTACTTGTATGGACTACTTTAATACTCTTTATAATATATATAATGTAGAGAATATTACATAAAATACATATATACAATATATAAAACAAACTTCAAGCCAAACTTTTAACAGTATTTTTAATTAACTAATATGCTAAGAGCTTAAAATATTTTAGTTCAGCCTTTACTTAGAACCTAATTGAGCATATCATCTCTACTTGCATTTTCCTTAGCTAATAGAAGAAACAACTGTCAATAAAAATGGGAACAAAAAATAACTGTAATATAGGATTTTTCACATTATTATTCATATAAATATGAATAATAATAGAAATAAATAATCTATAAATAAAAGTTCATTAAACCCTTAAGTCCCTAGTAGTATGAAAGAAAAGTTCATTTTTGAAAGTTTGAATGATTAACATTAGTTCTAAGACTGTCATATCAATAAAATACTTGAGTTCTTCAGAAGTTTTTTTTCTAGAGAAAAAGTTAAGCAAGAAAAATGTAATTGCTGACTTTAGTTCCATTAGTGTCCTTGAAAATTAGTTTATAGCAAATGTATGAGCATTATGTATTTGATTATACCTACAAGAATCCTTGATGTAAGGTCCTCAACAAATGTAACACCTCTCAGAGAAATAAAGAAATGTTCTGAAAATGAACAGCATTTTGACCAATTTCAATAAGAAAACAAAGTAGGAGTCATGTATTCTAAACCAAGGAGCTAAGGAACAGATAACTCTTGGCAATAATTATGGAACTATTTTACACAAGCAAATACAGAAAGATATGTTTTTCTCCTTAATGGATGGCAGGGCTAGAGTTCTAACAGGAAAATCCAGTGCTACAAACATTGCTAATGATATAGGAAGAATGGTTCAATATTCATGAAAGGCATACTTTCAAAGATTCCTTGCAAATCTAGCTAGAACCTTCTTAGTAAAGACTACTTAGATCCAAAATAGAACTTACGTTATAGTTTTTTTGAAGTCCTCATTCCATGAAGTCTCAATCCATGAAGGATATTGCCAATGTCATCATATCTCATCTTTCCATTTGATGTGAAGCTTATTTGTAGTGTACTTTGCAAACTGCTTACCCTGATTAGAGAGAAACCTTTCTGGAGTGTCTTTGAAATACTTAATTTCAAAGGACATGATCTCTACCATGCATTGCATAAGTAACCAAATCTAGCACCTGATAGCATTCAAGAGTCATATTGCTTATTAGTAATCATTTTTATGTTGGTAACACGTCACTGAGGCAACCATGTATCTTAATTTCATGGACCAACTTTACAGAAAGCTTGTAAAACATTTTCTTCTGGGACTTATTATGAACATGTGAAGGAAAAATAGCAATCGAAAAGGTAGACTGAGTGAACATCTATCCTCACTAATGTTTATTATCATCATTCAATCCATTGAATGCCTGAATAAAACCAATAGATGCATCTTCTCTTGTCCTTAAACATCCTGTGAATGTTCCCGATTGTCAGCCCTTTGTACTTAAAAAAATGAATGAAACCAATGTCTTTTCTGATTCCCCTGATTACAGAAAGCAGAATATGGACATTATAATGATTCAACTAATTACCAAAATTTTATAAATATATATGTATGTGTGTATATGTGTGTGTGTGTGTGTGTGTGTATGTATATATATATATATATATATATATATATATATATATATATATATATGAAGAGAGAGACAGGTAGATACAGAGAAAGTGAGACCATGAATGTTGCCAAACTTTTGAGTCTCAATTTCCATTTGGGTGTATTAAGAGATCTATTAATTAACTAAGTCTGTGATTATATTTCTTGTGTTATCTTCATAATGGAAACCCTGAAGATGAATACCTATGAAAAACCTAACAAGAGCTTCCAAGATGTCTGCAGTGACTTAGCCTCCTCCAGCTTTGGCCAACCAGCCATGCCGCCTCTGCTTTGAGAGCCTGTAACTTCCCTCTGGAACCATAAGCTGAATAAACCTCCCTTGATCAACTTTGAATGCTCTATCACAGCAATAGTTAAGAGTAACTGATATAGAAATTGGTACTGGGTAGTGGGGTATTGCTGTGAAATTAAGAACAGCTGGTACCACAACGTGAAGTTGTTTGTGAAGCTGAGAGAAGTTGGTACCCAGAAGTATGCCAATGCTGTGATGTGGCTAGTGTGCCTTTGGAACTGTTTGTTGGAAGAAATATGGAGAACTTTGGGACTTTATGCTGGGAAAGTCTTTGCGTCTTGACGGTTGGGCCAAAGGGACCTTTCTTGTGAGAGCTCAGAGGAGAGCAATGCTATGAAAGACGCAGACAGTGGAAGCCCAGCTTGTGATGGTCCAGAGGGGAACAGAGACCGCGTTTGCAATTGGACGAGTGACACATGGAGTCATGTGTTGGCTCAGAGTTTAGTGAAGTTTTGCCTTTGTCCTGAAAGCTTGCCTGAAGTTAAGCTGGAGTGCTTGGCGGAGGAAATTTCAAAGCAATGTAGTCTTGACAATGTGATATGGCTACTTTTTAGTAAAAAGAGCAAAGAATCAGGCAGGAAGAAGCAAAAATTGTAAGATCCAATGATGAAAAATACAATGGCAAACTTAAAGAGTTGAACCAGGAAGAAGCAGAGAACAAAATGGCTGTTGAAAAGATTAGCTCCATTTGTAAATCAAAGTCTGCTCTCAATATGAATAATAGGAGAGGCCCTAGCTTGAGGGCAAGATCCTCAGGGAAGGCTCCCACTCATAAGAATGCAAATCCTTTCAGAAGACTGGAGCTAAAGGGTTCCAAAGCAAAAGTTGGTTTCTCTTACCAAGCAACTGCCCAGGTGTGAAAGACATGGTCAGCAGAGAGAAGCAGAATCAGCTGTGATTCAAGGGGGCCAGTCTTGGCAAAGTCATCCACCACGTGGTTCTGGTTTTAGAGGCATCAGTGATGCAAGAGGGAGGAGATCATGGAGTCCTCCAAGATTTCAAAAATTGGCAGAATCCAGGCATCATGAGGCAAGAAGCCTGCAGTTTAGAGGCCCAAGAAAGGCAGTTTGTGTTGTGGAATTAAAGCCTGGTTTGCCCTTCAGAAGTAAAGATGTTAGAGATGCCAGAGACAATGTGGGACACCTGCCAAGGAGAGCTGTGTACCCTAGGAGGAGTCAGCTCAAGACAGCAACATATTCTATGGGCGGCTGCACTGGAAGGATGGAACCAAAGCCCTTTGGAACTGAGATGATTTCAAAAAGAAGCTCACCTGTTGGACTTGGAGCTACAGGATTTGAAGTTTGTCCTGCTGGTTTTTGAGCTTGTTATGGACCGATCTTTCCTGGATATGCCCCCATTCCTTCCTTTTGGAATGGGAATGTATATTCTGTGCCATTGTATGTTGGAAGTATGTAACTTGTATTTTGATTTTACAGGAAGTTTTGGACTTTGTACTTTTGGACTGCGTTGGACTACTGATGTAGTCTATAAAGACTTTTAAAGTTGGACTGAGTATGGTTTGCATAATGAGATGGCAATGAGCCTGTGGGGGCCAGGGGTGGAATGTCATGGCTTGAAATGTGTCCCCCACAGTCTCATGTGTTTGGCAAGGTCATGGCACCTTGAGAAGTGGAACCTTGCTGGAAGAAGGCAGTCACAAGGGGTGGGCCTTGAGGTGGATTAGTCCCACCCTACCTCCAGGAGAAGTCAACCTTTGCTGCAAGCAGTCCGCAGCTCTCAGCTTTCAAGATGTCTGTAATGACTTAGCCTCCTCCAGTTTTGGCCAACCAGCCATGCCACCTCTGCTTTGAGAGACCGTACCTTCCCTCTGGAGCTGTAAGCTGAATAAACCTCCCTTTCTCCCTTAAAAAAAAAAAAAAAAAAAAAACTAACAGGAAACTTTGAACCCTGCCTGTGTAATATGTAGCAATAGGCTGAAGATGGAAGCAACATATGTATAGCCATTGCCTATACCAAACACCTAAAACTGAGTTCTTAGTGGAGAAGGAAGAACATTGTCCTGTCCAGCAGGACCAGTTATTTGTGGGTCCGAGGAGGATCGAGCCTGCAGGGAACAATGGGCGAGAAAGAAAGAGGGAGACCAAGCAAAGAGTTGTCAAGGTCTCGTTTATTTAGGGTTAGGGTACAGCTTATATGCTCAGGCGGGAGGGGGAAGAAGGGCAAGGGAAAAGAGATAAGCATGGTGGAGGCGCCTGGTGGTCGAGGCGCCTGGTGGTCGCCCAGTTGCAATATCTGTTATCTGGATAGGAGCGTTTTTAAGGCTCTTCTGGAATGTCCTGGTAGCTGGATCCCGGGGGCACATGTCAAACAAGTTTTACGAGTTCCTTTTGGCCCTTTAGTGACTCTGGCCTCTAACAGAACATTTGGAAAAGTTTACTCTCTTTGCTTTTTTTTCTTTTTGGTTTTATTACGAAGTTTTATTTTGTGCTTTCATTTCTTGATGAGTATTTGTCTTTGATGTTTTCATGTATATAAGCATAATGTTCCTTTTACTCTTCCTTTGGTATATTTCTCACCCTCTTCATTATATAGCTTTTTTAAAATTATTTCTTCCACTCATACAAAGTCTCTTTGCTTTTGACTCCAGGTTTTTTTTTTTTCTCTAATTCTTTTTACTCTGCTGGTTTAAAAAAGAAAAAGAACCTGAAGTAAGCAAAATGTAGCCTTTCCCTGTGGCTTCTATCTTATACTGGCTCAATACAATAAGCACCTGAGGTTTTCTAAAAGACAAAGAAGCAGGAAACCACTAAGTCACGTGTCTGGGGAAAGAGAAACGTACAAAAATTGTGGTTTCTATGATGGCTAGAAAGCAGACAGTCAGGTAGATGAAGCTGAGGATGGCAGAAGTCCTGTAGACCTTTTAAGCCAAGCCTGGCGGGCAAACACTTTCTAGGCATGCATTTGCAAACTGCTGAGGTAAGAGATAAAGGAAAGTTATATAAAGGAGCTAAAAAGAACTTTCTTTATCTCATACTGATGAACTTATAAATATGAGAATAAAAAAGGAGTTGTAGGAGGAAAGTCAGATCACAGAAGGGACACAACACAGCTTAAAAATCTTGAAATTATTTTTAATTGTGACTCAAAGATGTCTGAGGTATTTCTTGCTGCTTTTGCAGACTGGGTGAAATGAGAACATTGACCTTGGAGCACTATGATTTGTGTAAGCTAATTGGGTTACAAATGATGGCATTCAGAAGAGTAGGTATCTGAAATAATGTTCTAATTAGAACAGGTGGCCTCCAAGTGTAAAGTGTAAAAGAACTTAATTGAGACAGAAAACGTTAATTGGTAAGAGTAGATAAGGTGCAGTTCCTTTTTGAAACTTCTCTTCCAAATGTGATGGGGATACTACATATGGAGATCTGATTAACCAGGCAGCATTATTCAATGTAAGCCTCACATGCCTTCTGAGAATTAAAATTTATTGTTGTGGAGCCATTCCACATAGTGGAGGAAAATTATGATCTCTGCCTCATGTTCACTAAAAATATAACTAGAGGGCTCATGGTAATTGAGGAGAAGCACTTGTTTTTAATCAAAGAAATAAAAGCTAGGTGATATACAAACTAAATGCATATCTAATTGAGTATAAGCAAGTCAATTTTTATCAAGCCATGGCTCTTTGTATGTTAAATTAAGATGTCATCATATTGACATGACACAAACCAACAAGGGGCTGGAGTATATGAAAGTACCTCTGAATCTTAACTAAGTCAAGTTTTAATAACATGGTGTTTATCCTCTTTTCAAAGTTTAATTATCTTAAAATATGTCTTAAAATTCCAATTTCCAAGTTGAAAAGAATTCTTATAACATGTATACATGTTGTGCTAGTTAGATGTAGGTGTCAACTTGAAAACTGAAGATTGAGCTCTGGGCACGGCTGTGAACAACTGTCAAATATGAAAACCCCAAAGCAAGTTGCCAAAGAGTATGTAACTGATGTGGAAGGACTCAGACCATCGTGGGTGGAATCATTTACTGAGAAGGTGGATAAGATGAAGGCAGCTGGTTCAATACTATGGAATACTTGGTCATACTTTGGCAATATTATAGCCTGACAAGTGAGTTTTACTTCTCTGTCAGCAATCTCTGTGGATATGGCATGACAAGTTCCCCTGACTCCTGGTATTGGTATGAATTCTTCCATTTTTACCGGTTCATACCTCTCCTAAGCTGGATATTAACTATAACCAAGGATAGGGAGCATAAAACCCTTTTCTTCCCCCTTTGCTCTTTGATTGTGAATTTATTGGCAACATGCAAACTGCAACACTTGTATTATTTTTTGAAATGAGATTGTTCCAATTTGAGAGCAACAAGAGATATGCCAAGTGAGAAGAAACATAATAATTGATCCTGAGATAGATTAAATGTCCCCCACATGCATCCTAATGTTAATGTTATAGTGTCAAAAGTGGGAGCCTTGGGAATATAATTAACACTAAGTGAGAAAACGGAGTATCTTTGACCATCTTTTGTCCTTGAGATTGTGCCTTTCAAAGTGATCTGTTCATTAAAGGCAGAATATTGATAGGTTGTGGCTTTTAATCAAGCAGTTAGTCTGTGTCTCTTGATTAGAGAGTTCATCCTACTAATGTTTAAAATTATAATTGAGAAAATTTTTTTGATTCCTGTCATTTTTGAGTTTTTTTTTTTTTTTAATATTGACAGTTCTCTGCCTGGTAGAAAAGTCTTAAAGAACAGGAATAGGACACAATAGGGAGTTGTGTTAGGTTCTAAGCAATGAACCATTTGCTTACTAGTCCTTAACATCTACTCCCAATGACAGGAAATACATATTCAACAATGTAAACTCATTTAAATAACAATAGACTGGGAGAAAACTGACAGTAGATGGTATCAGATGCCTCAATACTAACCACAAACACCTGAGAGTAAACTTCTATCTAAACACCTCTCATTTTATCTTTTTTTCTTTTTCTTTTTTTATACATTTTTTATTATTATTTTCGCTCACACAAACTTAACAGGTACCCCAGTTCCCTCCCTCCCTCCTCCTCCCCCCAACCCCCTTCTCCCCCTCCTCTCATCCCTCCCTCCCCATCCCCCAGTGCCTCCTGCCCCAATTCCCAGAGAGTCCTTTATTGTGCTTGCCTGACTCTCCTCTGGGCCCTCCTCTCCGATGACATACGAGGACCCAGTGGCATTCCCCTGAACCCTTTCCCGTGTTCCCCTTAAGCATAGGAACACTACTGTGGCTGTCAATCCCTTGCCTCCAAGGATCTTGGTGCCTTTAGCAGATGCTAGATTTTGTGAGGTCAATAGTGTGTTGGACATTGCGCCAGGCATGCAAAGTCCAATTATGATTGCTTCGGCCCTAACTTGTGTGGAGTATCTTGCAAATCATCCTTTTGCTCTTACAATCTTACCGCCCCCTCTTCTGCAAATGTCCCTGAACTTCAGGATGGGGAGAGATTAGTCTGGCCTAGTTCTAGGTGGTTGATATAGAGTCTCTGAAGTTCTGGATTGTGGTTTGTTGATTTTCTTTTGCAGTTTTCCTGCTCCTGCAATGCCCTTCGCTCCATCCTGCTGGGCACTGTATGTCACCCCCTGGCCAGAGACAAAAAGCTGTTAAACTGGAGTCTTATTATAAGAGCACATTCAAGGGTAGATGTAATAAAAGTAGGAAACCTCAGTGAGGGAGGGGTCCATCACCCATTTGCAAAATGGTTACTTTTTATCTGCCAGACTATATGCCCTCCCCTTCTGGTGAGATCACACCTCCTCAGTTAAAAATGATCAGGAACAAAGGTCTGTGAACTTAGCCAGGTGTCACATTACTTACTTGCAGTCCTTGATGGAGACCTATTTTCTCTGCTGTAACATGGTCACTTCTCTCCTTGTTTCTGGTGTGGCCCTCCAACCCCATCCCTCCTGTTCATAATCCTTGCAATTACTGTAGGTATTACATAGATTTACCTTTGAGTGTCTCAAGGTGGGTCATTTTATCTTTATATAAGAAAAGATACCAACATCTAAATAAGATGCAGCCTATTGCAATGGAAGAACAATGAAACAGACAACAACCAACCAGAGTGCAGAGAACTGGTAACCCTAAAATTTCTCCCCATCCTAAAGCATAAGGGGGGGTAGTAAGATTGTAAGAGCTTAAAGGTGGAGAGGTCCACTGCCACCCTGGGCATTTCACTCAAGATAGCACTGCTGAATCCAGGAACTTACTGCAGTGAGATTTATCCTCACCAGACCTGCACTCCAACTGACATATCAACAGTCACCCATAGACTATCAAGGAACTCAGAAGAGACAATTACATGAAGGAGGAGCCTTAAGGGTCAGATCTAGACAGGTTAAGGAGAGTGCCCCTATCAGTGGGGCTACCTCAGGAAGGGCCACATAATCTGCCACAGTGGCTTGAGCCCTGAGCAGACAGCCTGAAGAGAACCAAAGGGCCCCACAAGTAGCCAGGCAAGAGGGTCAGAGGGAGAGGGATGGATTGGTGAAAATAGTGGAGAGAAAGTGGGAGGAAGAGAGGGAGAAGAGAAGTAGAGCAAGGACAACCACTCATAATGTTTGCACAATTAGAAAAATAAAAAATGCTAAAAAATTTAAAAAAGAAAATGGAGGTGGAGACCTCATCAGTGGGATTTCAGTCATTATTTTCAATAATATTTATTTTGCCTTCTTTCAGGTTAAGCTAACAGGATGCTATATGTGCTATATGTGCTATCTTGAGTGAACTATGTCCTTTGTAGGTATTTATTCTGTCACAAACTTGACATTGAATGTGGCAGTGTGTCAGGCTTGGAGAAATAAATTTTTATAAGCCACCCAAGATTCCAGTATAGCAACTTAATGAAACTAAGCTAACATTAAGTGATCCCTGGTACAAAGACAAGCTCAAACAGAAGTGAGCATAGAGTTCCTACAAATGCGCAGCCCCTGAAGAAGCTTTACAAATGTCTCCTCCTGGAAAATATCAGCAAAATGAAGATATTCCCATTTATGCCACAGTAGCAATACAAAAACCTTCTAGTACAAAAAGTCTCCTGAGTGAATGGAAGCACTAATTTGACAAATGAAACACGAACTTTGCTGTTCTAAGACATAAGTATTCGTGAGCTTCCCATAGTTAATTTTTGACTGTGTACTTTCAGTTTAATGCAATGACTGCATCCATGCACAGGGAAAATAAGAAAAAAACACTGACATTTTAAAAAGTAGAAAATCCATTTTACCTTTACGAATTTACCAAATAAATTGAGTTTGTATTTTTTTTTTTTTGGCAAAATCAAGCAAGCAGAGTGATGGAAATTATCAAAACTTAAAAAAAAACTTTAAAAAAAATCTCCTGAATTTTTTTGCCCTGTCACATGCATTTTTGAATCTTCAGAAAAATAAAATGACAAAAATTTACAATTAAAATACCATTGTGATATCACTAAATACAACATAAATGTAGTTGACTGAAAATTTTAGATAGAATTTCACCTAATGAAAAAGACTAATTTGATTCATTGTTCAAAGTTTCATCTTAAAGATAATGTGTTTGACTACCAGATAACAGCTAATTTAGATATGAAATTAATATAATTAAATTATAGTTAAATAGCTAGCAAATTTTTCATAGAGCATATTTAACACAGGGACATTTATGGAGAACAATGACTTCAAATGTCAAGTCAAGACACTATTTGACATTTCTTTCATAGTAATTTTCAAACTTTTTTTAATCTAGTCAAAATATTTGTTGTAGTAGAATTTTTAACTAATTATGACTTTCAAATGTGAATTTATGTGAATAGTATTTACTTTTTTCTATTTTCATGCGTATGTGTGTATTTGTTATATGTATTTGCATAAGTGTATGTTCCAGAGGGAATGCATATGAACAGCTGGTGCATCTACACCTGAGTGCGTATATGAACCTCAAGGGTGATATAAGGAACTGACCTTCATCATTATTCCACCTTATTATTTTGAATTTGGCAGTTAAATAGGACTTGCCCTTAGGGTTAATCTGGCTAGTCAGCTTGCACTGGGAATTCCAAAACCAGAATACTATGGATATAATTATAGGCCGTATTACCTGTATGCTTACCAGACATTTTAATGGGATCTAGTGACTCAAACTCTCCTTTTGCTTGCATGACAACTGTATAAGTCACTGAGATATCTCCCCTTCCCTCATTTTGTTGTTGTTATTATTGTTATCATAGTTTAATGATTGTCATAGGTAGATACAGGTATCACCTTGATCACTGAAGGCTCAAGCTCTGGGTACATTTGTAGAGAAATAGTAATTGAGTTGACCCCAGAGCATACTGTATGAGGTTGTCTAGTTGAAAGGAAAGGCTAAGCTCATGGTGGATGGTATCTTGGCAGGTGAATAAAATGGAGGGAACTGTTTAATTAAGTTGGCATTCTCCTATATACTTGATGAAACATGCTGGTTTGGCAGGTGAAAAGTGTCCCTCATTCAGTGTTGTGTTTATATTATGTGACTAGTTCCCTCAGTCCTTGGTTCTCCTGCCAAGCTGAATTAAGAATTGTAAACAGACAATTGCAAGAGAAAATAAATCCTTTGTTCTCTTAAACTGTTTTGGCATAATTTCATCAGCAACAAGAAGTCTTTCTTCAACAATGATTATAGCACTAATTCTGGCAACTTTCTCAGACAATTCCTTCATTTTGCTCACTATTCCTGTCATAGTTAGGCACAGGTGTCAACTTGACTGTTGAGGATTTGAGCTCTGGGTACAATTGTAGAGAGTTGATGGTTGAGTTAAGCCCAGAGCAAACCTGAATGAAATTATCTAGATGATGGGGAAGACCCAGCCCATGGTGGGTGGGATTAGGCCCTGGATAAATCACAGAGAGCTGGTTGAGAGAGAGTCGGCATCCTCTGTTCACTTGGCCAGACATACTGGTCTGGCAAGTAAGGATTGTCCATCTCTCAGCCGTTATGCAGTGATGGTGTGGCTAGTTCCCTTGGCCCTGGTGTTGGTGTGTGCTTTCCCATCAAGCTGGACTGAGAACTGTAACAGAAATCATAAGAGAGAATAAACTCTTGTTCCCTTAAGCCATTTGATGGTCATTTATCAGCAACCATGCAGCCAGACTGCAACGATTCCTTTCAACCATGGACTGGCATTTCCCAACACTAGACAATCTCCTGCAGGTTCGCTGCTCTGGGCTTAACTCAAATACTGATTCTCTACAAATGTTCCCAGAGCTGGAACACTCTCTGTCAAGTTGATACCTTTATCTAAGTATGACAAATGATGATCCTGAGAAAACTGTATCATTATATCCACTGATTCTGTATTAATAGAAAAGGTTGGATAAAACAAAACATTTTTGAAATATCTATACACCTCTTTCCTTTAGCACTGGAAATAATTAACACTGATTTCAATGTGAGGTTATGAAAGTAAAATATCAATACCATTTATTATGATAATAAAAGAGGGCACAGAGGTTATATATGACTCAGAGGTTAAGACTCTGCCTCAAAAGCAGAAAAACCTGAGTATGGATCCCAGGTCTCTCATAAAAGTGCCAGGTGGAAAAGGAAACATCCTACACTTCCAACCCTGGTGGGTAGCACCTCAGAAATCCCAGAGTGAAGCATAAAGGAGGTAAAAGGAATCCAGGAAGACTCCCAAAGTTACCCTTGGTCCTCCACAGGAACACACAATATCTTCTAATACACACACACACACACACACACACACACAAATAAAAAATGAAATATGAAAGAACAAAGAGCAAAAATCCAGAAAGTCCTTAAAAATAACTAAGCACAAATATCAAAGGCAACCACATTGGGAAAAGTAATCAAACTGTAGAAAAA
Source organism: Typhlomys cinereus (assembly GCA_023101885.1). Lineage (NCBI taxonomy): Eukaryota > Metazoa > Chordata > Mammalia > Rodentia > Platacanthomyidae > Typhlomys > Typhlomys cinereus. Next base: position 3,447,523 of record JALPQD010000159.1, read on the forward strand.
AGAAGGCTGGGGCACAAATAGGTAGAGAAAAATGTCTATGTGAATATACAATAAGAAGTCCGTGATCAAGGTCTTTACCAATAAAAAAAACACTGTTTTCCTCACATTGACTTGGGGCTTCTGACCTCTAGAATTTCCTGAAAAAAACTTTCCACTCTCCAACGTCAAATCCGTATGCCTTTATGACTAACTCCAGAACATCAAAATACCCAACACTGGTTCATTTACTACAAATTGAATTTATTATCAGAGCACTTATGCAAAGTAATGAAAATAGAATAAACTTTCAAACAAAATGAAATGCCAAATCCAATGGAACATTAAAAATATAAACAGAAAAGCTGGAATTAATCTATAAATAATAAAATTGAAATAATATAAATATAATTTAGAGAAATATGGATCATCACCATAACCTGGCAGATAAGAGATAGAAAGGTGAAAATTTTCAAAATTAAATTTAAAACTCTTTACATTTATTTCAAGATAAAATCCTTGCCTCGTTAATCTTTGTTAGTCCTTGTTTCTTTTGTTTTTTTCTTTTTAATTAATTAATTAATTAATTAATTATTTTCACAATCATATAAGCTTAATAGGTACCCTGGTCTCCTCTCTCCCTCCACCTCTCCTTGGTCCCCTTTGCTCCCTCCCCACCTTTTCCCCTTCCTTTCATCCCCTCCTTCCCTTTCTCCCAATGCCCTCCTCTTCTCCCCCCCAATCCGTGGTGCATCCTTTAGTGTAAGTGTCAAATTTCCCTCTGCAGTCCTCCACTCTAATGAGGTGTAAGGACTCAATAGTATTGCCTAGAGCCCTTTCTTGTGTTCCCCTTTAGTGTGGAAACAGTATTGTGTCTGTTAATCCCTTGCCTCTAAGGATCCTAATGCCTTTGATCCATGCTAAACTTTGGGGAATCATTGATATGTCAGTCAATGCACAGGTTATGCAAAGTTCTATTATGGTTACTTCGGCCCTAATGTGTGGGGTATCTTGCGTATTGTTGCTCATAAGACAAATACAAAAGGAGTAATAGAGAAATCACAGTGAAACTGTTACAGATACAGATGAGGAAAAACTCTTGAAAAAGCAGAAGAATAAAAATAGCACGCAATTTTCAAGGGGACAGCAATAATATTAAGGTAAACAATGAAGACAAGAAAACAAAACATTAATGGAGATGTTCAAAATAAAATATTGTTAACCAAGTATTCTAGATCATTAAAATTATCATTGGAAATGAAAGTAAAATATAGATACTTCCAGAAAATCTTAAACTGAAAAATTTTTGATAGTAATTTTATCTTGCAAACCATCTTACAAATATTATTGAATATCCTTTAGATGAAAATTAAAGAAACCTAAATGATAATTTGAATCTATACAAAAATATTCATAGCAACAGTTATGTAAGTTATAATCTACATACATATATGTACATGTATATATAACATATTTACATTTCCTATATTTCTTTCTTCTCTCAGAAATCAAACAGATATATTGTGCTCTGATGAAAGCTTAAAATGTGTTGAATAAATTAATGATGCAATAGTGGATAAAACCAAAGTTGCAATGGATTAGAGCTATCTAACATATCACTTCTGTACATCATTTGAAATAAATGAATATGTATCTTCTGAAATATAAAGCTTATTCTGAAAAGTTAATTGATATTGTAGTACATGAACATAAAATAAAAGATGATAAAAAAGAGAACATTTAAAAAGCATGAAAGAGCTCTAGATGAATGTGAGACACACACACACACACACACACACATCTGAAATCATTAGTGTTTTCCTAAGGAACAGAACAAATAGCATGTTTGTGATTCATAAGAGATTTTTCTCACTTAATTATGCATCCCGAGAACACTCAATATCTACTTTCAGAAAACTAGAGACCCAAGAACAGAAATGAATATTTCCAATTTCAATCAAATCATCTGATGCTATGAAATTGCAAAGTATAAAAACTCCTGTCTGAGCCTGAGAACAAAGGCCTGAGAATGTCAGTGTCTGAGCTTTAAGGTATTCTCTTTCTCTCTTTCTCTCTCTCTCTCTCTCTCTCTCTCTCTCTTTCTCTCTCTCTCTCTCTCTCTCTCTCTCTCTATATATATATATATATATTCATTCTCTCTCCTTTGAGAGAAAAATGAGAAAAAATGAGAAAAGAGCAAGAGTAAGCAAGACCTTGAGAAGGAGAGTCATATATATTCTGTTCATTACTCTTCAATAGTTCAACAAAGTGAACAACATGCACAAACATGGGAAGGGCATGATATTTTATTCAACTCAAAGCACGAAATCAAACAACACAAGCAAAAACAGAAAGAAATACAGACACTCAGAACAAAAGTTAAGCAAATTCAGTATCTTGGTAATCCTCAATTCAATCAAGTTGGCACATCAAATGTCCACCATTGTCAACTACATACCCCTATGGATCTCCTCAAACCACACTTAACCTCTGAAAGAAAACTTTAGCAATGTCATAATTCTGATAATTAGGATACAACTTTGCAGGGGGTAGGATGGGCCTGCAGCTAGTGCGATTGAGGGATTCTGGTCCAGCCAAATATCCCTCAGGGCTGGGCAGGTGATGAGTGTCGCGGCCTGGACCCCCCCCCCCACCACCACCGGGGAGAAACACAACAGGCTGGGAAATTTGTAAAAGTAGGATCTCAACTTTATTAATAGCATCTGAGTTTATATAGGGTCCTGCTGGGAGGAGGAGAGCTAGGTGGCGTGAGGGGTGATGAAGGAGAAAGGCAGCCAAAGGGATGTATCCAGGTCAGTGAGGGGAAGTTACAGCAGCACTACATCAGAGAGGGGAGGAGGGAGTCAGAGATAAGTTTTAGAACTCAAGGACAGGTCCTGAAACTCCAGCCAGGCTTAGGAATTTCCAGCAGGCCTCAGGCTTGGAGGCCCAACACAACTTTTCTGAATATAATTAAAAAGATATTAACCTCTTCATGATATGAAGAACTAATGTAAAGGTATGTTCACATTATTCTTTGACATTCAATAATCTAAATGCAATACTATAAAACTACTGCTACTTACATATTATTATATAAATGTAGAGTGTGTTATGTTAAATAATAATGGAGTAAGTGAAAAAGGAGCACAAAGATGCATGATTCACCATGATATCATTATCGAAACCAGGAAGGGAAAATGTTTATTGCAAACATAGCCTTTCTGTGAGTGATCATATGATCACATCTGGATTTTAAAAATGCTTTCTCCCACAATTCATTCAATATGCTTTCCCTTTAACAAGGTCCTTAATTGTCACTTTCCTTTTATGATGTAGGATAAACTATACCTCTGCTTCTGAGAAGTCTGGACAACAAGCTATTGTATCTGCATTTGGTGACAATGTTTGACCATAAAGTAAACAGCATGTGTGAAACTCAACTTCAAGAAAATAGATATATTTCACTGCTTTACAAGAGAAACAATAGGAAGATTAAATAAATTCATCCAAAGAATGAACAGTACGAACATGGCAAATAAAGACAAGAAAAGAAATATCCAGTTAAGAGAAACTGATAGTTGATCTATCTTCTTGAACTCAACCAACTACCCCAAAACAGACCATAAACAAGCTTTGAAAGGTTAAAGACAAGGAGTGTTTTTAGAATAGAGAGAAGAGAAGCAAGCAACACACACACATGTGTTCCATTTCACCTCACAAAAGACTCCTCAACAGAGAACTTATAGGTCAGGAGGGAGTGTCTGAGCTTCGCAGTGCTGAGGTAAGGGAAAATTAACTTGTCAACTGAGAAAGCTGCACCCAACAGAGATAACATTTAGAAATGAAAAAGATATTTCCAAACAAAAACTGAGATGATTTATCACTGTAGACCTCCCCTATAAGAAATACTAAAGAGATGACTTTCAACTGAACGAATGATGCTAAGGAATAGGAAAAAAACACTGAGAGGTTCAAAATTCATTGTTAACTGTAATATATGCATGAACCCAGACTTCTCTAATATTGTAAATATGCTGTCTAAACCATATATATTAAAAATGAATCATTTCAACTAAGTTTACAGAAATATAAAGTACCGTTATAAATTATTTTATTATCTACTAACAAATATGATGACCTAAAAGTTAACAAAGTACTGGATAAAGACATTGGATCAAAATTAAATAATGACATCAACATATTTCATTATTGAAAATAATTCACTTTAAATGATACACAAAAGCTGTCAATACTTATGCGCATGATGTGCTTTGAGATTTATCACTTTTTTCTTCCATTGCCGTTACTGGTATAATTTTTATTAAAATGGGTGGCAGAATTCAATAATGATTCTATTTGATCCTGGGAACCTGTGTATTCATGGTTCAATCCATGAATCATTATAAATTAACTTCAGGCTATCCAAAAAGGAGAAAATATTCAAAGCCTGTTAAAAGTACTGATATACCTTACATGTTGTATATAACTAAGCTACTTCAGGGAAAATGGTACACTTTACCATTAAATATAGTAATTCTGTTATAAAAATGCGTGTTTTGTTTTATACACCTATCATCAAAATGCATATGTTTATTATATATTTTATGTTACATCTTTATGTACTGGTGAAGTGACCATGTTTCCTCTGTTTTAAGGTAACACTCTTTATGATGAAAGATTTTCTTCCTTTGAAAGAAAATGTGTGTGGTTCACAAGGAGTAGTAGTAAAGATGTGTAAGACATGACACATCAGAAATTTATAAGATGCTTTCTTATGTAATCAGTATCAAAATTATTATTTACAAGATTTTGAGGTACAGAGAATAAACACAGGATCTACATATGTAGGATGGAGGTCTACTGCAGAGTTATGATCAAATCTTAATATGTCCTTATCATTTAATTGAAATTTTCAAATTTCTATGTGTCCTATTCAACTAATGGACATAATGGAAAATTTTTGTTTTCTTGATTCTGTGAATGATGCCAGGAAAGCTTTGATGATCAACATCTTCCAGAAGTAGCTTCAAATGAAAATACAGAATGGAAATGAACATTAACAGGATGAAACTTGAAGGTCTTTAAGCTGTCATGCTGCCATTGTTAGAGTTATGGTTCATTGCATTATTATTTCTAAGTCTCCCTTTAGTGTTATATCTCATGAGGAGATTTCACATCATTGCATAGATAAAATATCTATTTTAAGCAATGATTTACTAAGCAGTTAAGTATAATACATACTTCCTTTCTTTTCAGTGTTCTAAAGTTCATTTATTCATGATGCATCTTAACTTTTAGAGTTAAGTAAGAATACTTTTTATGTTTAAACAAAGTATTGTTAGTTAAATACGCCACATATTGAAAACTTAAGACATAGCTTTTATAAATCCCCCAAAATCTAGATATCAGAAATTTCTCTGCCTTAAGTTATTTGCATATTTTGAGAAGAAGCTAAAAGCAGTGAGTGGTATTTTTGCATTCAAGCCTGGCACAGCAATGCATTATAATTGCCAAATGTACTACTTTGCAACACCAAAGCTGCACATTAGCTAACAAGGAAATGACTTGTCATACTGAAATAAGAAATTTCAGGGGCTGGAGAGGTGGCCCAGGGCTTAAGCCTCTGCCTTGCAGGCTGAAGGTCCTGAGTTTGGATCCTAGACCCCATGTATAGATGCTTGGCGGAACAGGGGGCGGCCTGCGTTTCCGGTCCTGGTAGGGTGGAGCCTGTGAATCCCAGGGCAGAGTAAACGAAGAGGAGGTGGAGGCGGTCTATGGTGGTTCCTGAATTCGCCCGTGTTTCTACACATACACACACACACACACACACACACACACACACACATGATGAATAAATAAATAAATAAAAAGAAATTTCAGAATCTTTATCTGTACTCATTCCATTCTACAGATGCTAAAGAAAACATTTTAAATAATTTTCTAGTGACAAATCAAGGAACTTAATTAAAATTGTTTAATGATGTAAATACAGTCAACACAGGTCAAACTGGCATTAGAAGAGAGACATAGGTTCAAACACCCATGTCTTCCTCTTTCTTCTTTGTTTTAGATATATGGATCTGAGATAAAAATGTAAGAATTATTCTCTAATGCATCCTTTTGAAATTTAACATGAAAATACTGTCATAGTTTTCCTGCGTGTGACTGATAAATTCATGACAAAATGACTTCTGGGAATAAAGGATTTTTTAAAGCTTTTTTATGATTTTATTATTTATTCAATTGTGCATATGTGCGTGTGTGTATGTGTGTGTATGTATGTGTGTGTGTGTAGAACCACGGATGAATTCGGGAACCACCATGGACGCCTCAACCTCCTCCTTGTTTACTCTGCTGGGGGATTCACAGGCTCCGCCCTACCAGGACCAGAAACGCAGGCTGCCCCCGCTTCCGCCCGGTGTCTATACATAGGGTCTAGGATCTGAACGCAAGACCTTCTGCCTGCAAGGCAGAGGCTTAACCCCTGAGCCACCTCTCCAGCCCCGGAAATAAAGGATTTTAATTTAATATTGTCTTTTTACAATTCTTAATCCACCTTGGCAGGAGAGTTCGTACCAACATCAGGTGCCTAGTGAACTAACTACACTAGACTGCCAGACTGCAAATCTCTCTAAGTATGCTGAAGAATGCTAACTCACTGATCCAGCTGAAGAAGACGACAGTGGGATCATGCTCATGGATCCTATGGAACTTACCAGCTGCCCCATTTTATCCACGTGCTCAGGGAATAGTCCCACGCACCATGGTCTGGGACTTCCCATCAATTATATCAACTACTCCAGGTTTGCTTAGGACTTGGCCTTAACAATTAATTCTTCATAGACATGCCCAAAGCTCATCCCACAATTTTTAAGTAGGCACCTGTCACTAACTGTTGGACATTGTAAAGTTGCCAGTCAATATTCTGTCTCAAATTTTATATTGAAAAATGTCTGAGTTTCACAGCAACATCCCATCTCTCTTATTCCCATTGCTATAATGAATACATTAAGAAACAAGAGGATTTTGACTGACTTATGTGTTTAGATTACAGACGTTCCTCATGACAGGAAAATTGCTGGAAAAGGCCAAAGGAAGTGGCCAAACCACATTTGCAGAAGGAACTGGAAGAGGACTTCACTTTCTAACTTGTCAGTTTGCCATAGACAACTCTGCCCATTTTATCCACCTGCACAGGGAATTCTCACTCCCAATCATGAGCTGAATCTTTCCACAACAATTAGATAATCTTCTACAGGCTTGTTTAGAAGTTTTTCATGAATAAATCTTCATAGGTGTACCTAAAAACCCAGTTCTCAGTTTTCAAGTTAATGCCTAAAACTGCCAAAATAATTGTAACTTAAATTCAATATGATAATGTTCAGAATACACTAGCCAGCCTTACATTTTTTACTTTTCTTTGCTCTTCTTCCTATTTCTTTACACCTCATAAGCACATCAAGTTTATCATTCATTAACTCAGAGCAGAGATGATGAAGTAAAATAAAAAATGGACTATAAGTATTTAAATAAAAAACAGTCCATAAAGGAACATTTTTAGAATTTAAAATTTATAAACAGATTATTTTGATTATTCTTCAACCAGGAAAACTAAAATAGTCAGACAAAATATTGGTAAGCTGAAATCCTCTTTTTCACATCATATCCAATGTAGGGTAACAGTTTCGTTCTCATTTTACTCTTCCATATAGATCTTCAGTCCACAAGAAGGAAGGTGCACCCAGTTATACTTACAACAGGATAATAATGTGAAGGTTAGAAGTAATAGAAAAATTACATCCAAATACCCTCCTAAACCAATTCCAAAGATGTTCAGGGAGTTTTTAGGTCTTCCTTAGGGATCAAATATTGTTTGTGTCAGTCTTGTTTCAGGTATGGAAAATTTAAGTTAATTTTTTTACATATTTTATGTTCCTACCTATGCTGCTATCTCAGTCTGTCTATGCTGCTCTAATAAAAGGATTGAAACTTATCCATTTATAAACAACAGAAATTCCTTTTTCCTTATTTTAGAGGATATAAAGTCCAAGATAGAGATGTTGGCTGACTGCATGTTTAGTGAGCTGCCCTTTCCTTACAAAGTTGAGTCTTATTTCCTCCAACCTCATTTACATTATTTCAATTTTCCTTAGTAAGTCAGAACACTCATGATCTAATAACTTTATAAAATTCCACTTCTTAGCACCATCTCCTTTGGTTTAAATTCAAATTCAAGTATTATGCAAGGATACACAATGTAGCAGTCGGCACTAAGGACACAAACTGCCATGACTTTGAACTTGTGGGACTAGAAAAAGATACAAGTTTCAAAGATCACTTTATGGAACTTACACAATAGAAAGTTATTTGTGCCTCTGTAAGAAACCAGAAAAATTTTGGATTGATATCTTGAAGGACACAGAAGTATCAAAGAGAATTTTGAAACAGGAATTAGGAACTCCTAGGGAGTTAGGCATGAAGGGTATCAATGATGTTCACTGACAAAAAGCCAGCTCTTCTTTTTGCAGGTATGGTTTTGTACATTCTGGAAAACTCTGGAAAGAAATAAGAAAAGTCTAGACCATCAGCAACTAAATGACATACCACTCAGATCTGGTGTAATTTAATTATGAGAAAACTGAATTACATTTCCCATATATTTTAGTATTAAAAACAAGAGTCATATGTTCTTTTGAAATTCAGATCATTGGTGTCTTTATCATTTTTTCTGAGAATATTTAGCTTTTAAGAACATTAATTTAAAAAAATTGCTGAGGTTATACATATATAATTTATATATATATAATTTAATATTTGTGAAAAGCATCATATCAAAAGAAACTTAGTTCACCAATAGTTTGAAACAAAGTGGAGTGAATATTGACTGAACCTATTTCCTTTGTAATATGAGAATGTTACTGTGGCACAATAGATGACTCTGATTAGAGTAATAACATGTGTGAATTGGGAGATAATGGATTAATTATGTTTTAATTACTTTGTCTTTCTTTGAATGCATTAAATAATATTACTGTCCTCTAGACATTTTCATTAAGTCTCCATCTATTTTCTCTAAATATTTTACTGAGTACTAAATATTCACAAATATAAGTCTGTAAACAAAAATCTGTAAAAAATAAAAAAACAAAACAATCTGTAAACTAAAAATTCATTTTGAAGTTAATCACTCAAAATTGCTATATGTTATGTGAAATATATAGTACATGCTTTAGAAATGTACAAATAAAACATAGAAGCCAGAGTATTTATAATCTAGAACAGATTTTTTAAAGTACCTAAATAATAATAGAGCAAGATAAAATGTGTTAAAAGTCAAATGAAAACAGACAGGTTTTGAAAGTTAAGTAGCTAGAACATCAGTTTTGGTCATAAGAAAGATGACAATTAGCAAAAGAACTAAATCTAAAAGCAAGAGTGGGCTGGAGAGATGGCTCAGGGGTTAAAACCCTGCCTCAAATACAGAAATTCCTAAGTACAGATTCCAGATCCCACATAAAGTCAAAAAGGTGGCAGCCTGTACTTCTGGCCCTGGTGGACAGAGCCTGGGAAATCCCAGAAAAAAGCAAGAAGGATGTAGAAGCAATCCAGGATGATTTCCTGTAGTCGCCACTGGTCCTCCACAGGGACACACACACACACACACACACACACACACCCCAAAAAAAAAAAAAAAAAAAAAGTTTTTTTTTTAAATAAATAAATGTAAGAGTGACAGGGCATAACAGAAGAATGGAAAGAAAATAATCTAAGAAAATCACAAAGAGCTATAAACCAAGGCAGGGCTGACATGCACCTGGAATCTCAGCACTCAAAAGTCTGAAAGAGGAGGTTCACTTTGTGTTTGAAGACAACTGGTGTTATATAGCAAAACATTCTCAAAATTATAATAACAGCACATTAAATTCCTCAGTTGCACTAGCTACTGCAGCAATCTGTGGCCGCAAATGACTAGTTGTGCTCGTATTTTTTAAAGCATTAGTGAAGTGTTTATAGCCATGCCCTCTAAATACTCCTTTCTCCTTCTTTTCATTGTTCCTATCTTCTTTTTTAAAAAATAAGGGTGTCATTTGTTAAATCAATATCTTATGTATTTTTTATTAATTTTCTATCCTAGAAAAGTGAAATTCTTTCCTGTTCCTCAGTGCACAGACTGTAGCTATCTCATGTATTATTGCAGTTCATCTTAATTACTTTAATTGAAATAGAATATGAGTGCTCTTTAGATTAATAAGGGAATATGTATTTAATAACCCCCTGTAAGCATATGATATCAAAATTTCATGTATTACATCTAACCTATTAAATCAATAGTTTAGAGTGTGTCAACTTTGAATGTGCTATTAGCCCACATGGGTAATATCATCAAACACAAAATGGTTTTTCTTTTTTCATAAAATGTTGAGTTCCTCTTACAATTTAGTGTACTGAAATTGAACAAAAGGATTATACAGGTTCATTTTCATAACATCATAAAGGCAAATAATAAGAAGATCAATAACAAAAGAAGTTAGAAATAAAGGACAAAGAAGGTAATGGAGCATTTGGTGGGTGTGGCTATAAGCGATTCACTTAAGAAATGACAAAAGTGGGGCTGGAGAGGTGGCTCAGGGGTTAAGCCTCTGCCTTGCAGGCAGAAGATCCTAAGTTTGGATCCTAGACCCCAAGTACAGACGCGGGGGGGAAGCGGGGGCGGCCTGCAGTTGTCTGGTCCTGGTAGGGCGGAGCCTGTGAATCCCGGGAATAAACAAGGAGGAGGTGGAGGCGTCCATGGTGGTTCCCGATTTCACCTGTGGTTCTACACACACACACACACACACACACACACACACACACACACACACACACGCACAATTAAATAAATAATAAAAATAATTTAAAAAAAGAAAGAAATGACAAAAGTAATAATCCTATCTAAAGGATGGAATGCAGAGTAGAAGCAGGTGTTCGCTACCACTTTCTATGGAAGATTTTTGTGATTAATACTCTGTCTCTTGTGCCTCTTACATTTTCCCTCCATCAACTTTGATTTTCTTATATTGTGACATGCTAATAAACTGCACCTGGATATTTCTATATTATTAACTTGCAAACTTTGATTCTGTTATCCAATGAGAATGAAAATTGCAAGTTGAAAATAGGGTTTATAATCCATGACATCTCTCTGTGTTATGAATGTGAAAATCACTATGAGTTAATAGATTTGAAAGGATAAGAAGGAGAAAGTGATTAGACAATACCTATCAAGTGTGAATTACTAAGATGGTGTTGCCATAAACAAAAGTGGAAGATGCAAAAAATAATGTAGTGCTTGATTTATAGATACTTTTCAACATTATAATAGTAAAAATTTAGGTACATGGTCAGAAGTTCAGCAGGAAAATATGATTGTTGAAACAATTCACAGAAATGGTAATGGAAGCAGTAAGTGTCCAAGAATCTTTCCTTAAAGGATGTTCATATAGAAAAAGAAGGATGAAACTAGAGATTATTAGTGCAAGGTAAAATTTACTTTACCTTGTAAAAGACAGTAGTATTTGAAAAAACTGTGACTGTAATTCCTATATATTATGTTCTGTTCTTATTAAGAAGTGAAGCTAGTTGGGGTATTTCTTTCATCATTCTGTGCATTAATGGAAGCCATGAACATGAACGAAACATAGCCCAAATCCAAATATAATTAGTTACATATTTGTAATTTCATGAATTACACCCTCAAATTTTCATAGGAACGTGTTGAAAAATACAGGTTTATAGTGAAGAATTTAGAGATGAAGTTCAGAAGATAGCAGTTCTGCAAGTGATTTATATATGAACACAAGAATGTTGGCAAGTCCATAGATGTTTACTAGTCTTTTTTTATAACCAGTGATGGCTGAGTGAAATATGTGACCTTAATTTTTTTTGTGGTAATACATGAATTCAGGTAATAAATTGAATTTTAAGAAATAACCTATAAATAGTGAAGTTTCAACTTCTTTCTAAATATTCCTCTTTCCATATAAACATATTCAAAACACATTAATTAGGTCAGTAAACCACTGTATAGTATATTTTTGTATGATAATTTGTATCACAAACTGGAAGATGCTACTTGCTGAAATATAAATAAATGCATACCTCAGGATCTCTTGTCTTAATGTTATTTGGCAATGTAAAGGATGAATGTACCATAATTAGAATTTTTTAAACATGAAGAGAATCACATCTATGATATTCCAGTGTTTGTCATCCACATGTGAACAAAAATAGCTTGTTTCTTTTCAAAATCATAGGAATTCAATGGCTTTCCATAGTAAAAATTAAGTGAGACCTCCTAAAAATTCATACTCACTAACTTTTATCACTTACACTAAATGTTTCAGAGAGAACAGTAAAGGATATATGACACATTTAACATAAAATGTGTGACAAAAATCAGTGAGTAGTGATAAATTTAAGACATCTTCTTAATTAAATAATAAATTTCAGAAATGTATTTCATCTTAGTGACAATTTTTCCTACCTATTCATGTAACTTTGCCACAAATGAATTATGCACACAACTCTCAAAAGGAACTCATATTGAAAAGTAAAACACTTTTACATTTTTTGAGTAAGGATTAATATTATGAATTCAAGAGCATCACATTTCTACTCTGCAACAAATGAATATGTTCATCTTGTCAATTTAGACTACTATTATAAAACATGAACTAAGTAGAATAAAAATATCAATTTATTTTCTTGTAATTCCTGATGCTTGGAGGCCTCAGATCAAAATGACAGCAAATTCTGTATATACTAGTCTGTCTTCTGACATTCATCTGATATTCATTTGGTTGAATATTATTTTGAGCATTTATTTTATGTTAAATCTATTGCCTATTTTAACTGATTTCTTTTGTCATTGCTTTTGTCAGCCACAGTGCATTATTTTGTAAAGCCTCCTCCACCTTAACTGTAATATGATAAATCCCTTGAAGAAACAGATCACACGTCCTAATTCATCTCCCACCTTAATGGTCTGGCCTTGAGGTAGTACTATCTTTTACATCATGTACTTTCACTCCCCAACCCCACTGCCTTTCTTACCCACCATCTCCTTGCAATGTTTGATGGGCATAAAAGATGGCAGTCAAACCTCGTGGAGGACCAAAGGTGACTTCGGGAGCCATCCTGGGTTGCTTCTACCTCCATTTTGATTGTCTCTGCGATTTCTCAGGCTCTGCCCACCAGGACCAGAAGTGCAGCCCAAGGCTGTTTCTGCCTGGTGTTTTCACATGGGACCTGGGATCCAAACTCAAGACCTTCTGCATGGGAGGCAGAGTCTTAACCTCTGAGCCATCTCTTCAGCCCGAAACTGTTATTTCTTTAGTCTGTCCTTCACATTCGGCTTTATTTATAATGGATCTCCATGTGGACCTTACTCATTGTTAGAGTGGCTCTCCTGTCCTACACATCCAAGTAAACTGACAGTTTTAATTTACTTCTATTGTATATTTATCCCTTGTTGAGCATATATTTTCAAATTGTTCCAATCTTAATGGTCTCTTCAACCTGATTATTGTTTCCTTTGCCGTGGAAAAGCTAATTTGAATGATAAAAGTGCAAGAAATGTCCATTCATTGTTTGCTTTCCCTACCCTTCAGGACATTTTTCCAAATAAGAACTTTCACTTGCCAATCTCCTGAATTGTGTCTGTATTTTCTTTTAGCAGTTTCTTACTATTTGTCCTTATATTTGAGTTATACATTCATTTTGAGTTTAGTTTGAAACTGCTGAGGACAAAACATTGCCTTTTAATTTTTTCCCACTTTTGAAAAAAATTTTATTTGTAAATGTGTGAATATGAGCATGTGTGTGTGTGTGTGTGTGTGTGTGTGTGTTTCTATTGTGGGTCTGGGGCCGCTCAGGGAATCCACTATACCAACACCACCAGTTGATCTTTTCAAAAGAGGAAAGACTTTATGGAAACTGATCAGTGACCACAAATCAAGAAATCAGAATCTGACAAATGGATGCATTCAGATTTTAAAGGCAAAATACACATTCTATCATGTGACTATTTTAGTATCTAAAGCAGCAAAATATAGGTCGTACAGAAGCAGAGATTAAACAAGTAACTGACTATTTTATTTTTTAAGAAGCAGAGAGGGGGTGTTCAGAGTGACCCCCTTGAGCAGGAAGCTTGCAGTTTCATAGAAGCTAAAGTGAGGGATTATTCCTACAGGCTGGACACAGAATGTTTCAGGAGGTTCTTGTTTTTCTGAGATCTTCACTGGAAACAGAGGCAGTGTGGAGGCTGTATGTTCAACATGACAGGGTAACATCTGTTTTCTATTTTTCTATAACAGTGATGTCCACAACAGTATCAGAGGACAACCAAGAGCAATTGCAAATTTTATATTGTTTGGGGGCCTTTGGGACCTCTCTGACTACCATTTTATCAGGAAGTGCCACATTTCTCATACTCATATCTCTAATTATCACTGGGTACTAAGTGGATCAGCTCTGGACTTTTTTTGTTTTGTCTTGTTTTCCTCACTCTGATCTTCTGCATAGGGTACAGCCCCCTTTTATAACAATTATTTACATACAAGTAAATAACACTCTTGAGACTCATATTGAAGCAGGGTTTCTTTGGAGTTCTTGTGTTCCATAGTCCAAGAACGAAATCAGAACACAATGAGAAGTTAAAGCAAGGATTTTATTAAAAATGAAAGAAAAGGGAAGAAACTCTGGAATGCTAGGTCCAAGGAGGGAAGGAGGAACTCTTCCACCCTTAATGTGGGAGAGTTTTAAACTTAAGATCAGAAAGAACAGGGAAAGAGTCACCATAAGCATATGGGTTGGAGAGCACAGAGGCTCCATGGTGTGACCACATGGATGCAGAGCAGGCAGAGTAGAGAGAAGGTGGGTAGAGCCACAATCTGGCTCTGCTGGCACTGCTGAGGAGGAACCAGAGTAGTGAGGTAATAAAGATTGGTTCCACAGACTGGTAGATGTAGTTTCCACAGAACTGGACATTCCTAACTTCATTAGCTGTCCAATGAAGTTAAATTTTTCCATTATTTTAGCAGAAACCTTCCTGCTGCTGTGCAAGAAACTTACAATTCAGATGATGAGCAACTTGTGCAATGTGTGCTCCTGCTACGGTCATCATTTCAGAGATTGGGGTGCATCCATATTAAGTAGTAAAATTCTCACATTCCTAAAGTTCTTCACTTAGTAAATAAAGAAGGAAGTCTCTCTTTATTAAAACTAGACTTGAGTAAATGCTTCTTCACATACTTTAAGTACTAGATCTCGTCACAAAGGACTACAGAATAAAAATAGAAATGGAAAACATATCCATTGCCTGGGACCAAATCCATGCTGTGAAACAAATAAGGACTTTGATGAACATAGAGTGTCTTCTGCAAAGGGCATAGACATTGCTTTCTAGCCTGTGGCTGACATTTTAGAAATTGTAAAGCTTTTGCTGTGCCACAGAAAAGAAAGCTATTCACTATTCTACTATTATTTGTTAAATAATCTGACATTTATTTGTCCTAAATATGTGCACCATTTACCAATGTATTCCAGTTGAAGAAGCAATTGATTTAATTATGTAAACATAAATATCATTAATATATTGCTATATTTTAATTTATAAATATATAGATAATATTAAGTTCAACTCTTTTCTTTCATTCTGAGTTTGTAACATTAGTAAATACTTGGTGTTGTTTACTTTGCATCAATATGCTCTACCATTAATTTTTATGCAAAATTTTCTTAACTTTTACATCATATTTTATAATCATGAATGCATCAGAGTTTTCCCAATGAATCCCTAATAAAAGATATTTCATTTATCTTTAGGGATGAGAAATGTCGATTTATTTAAAAACAGAAAACAATAGGTCCAGAAACCCTGGGGATGCAAGCTGGGATTTCTCATATACTTAGAGGTGGGCAAGCAGCCAAGAGGCAAAGAACTTAGTTTTTAGAAAAAAGGAAAATGCCCAGAATGTTAGGAGAATATTCTTAAAAAGACAGCAGAGGAAAAGTTTGCTCTGTGAGCTAAGGCTCCAGACCCATAGAGATAGCTCAAGAATCACACTCAGAAGTTTCTCAGTTGCTGCTTCAGCTTGAGCCTTGAAGAGAGAAGAGGGATGGCTTTTATATGAGCAATGGAGATCCCTCCCTTCTCTTTGTCTTATCTCTTTCATATAAAATTCCCTGGAAAAGGCAAATCCTGGTTACTGATCTCAAGGGTGGAGACTGAGATTTTATTATTGGGGGTACTAGAAATGTGTATAAAGCAAAATACACATTATTTAGGATTGTCATAAAATCTAATTCAAATACCTCGGTCCATTGCATATCTATCTTATTTCTGAATAATATAACTATTTTAATTTGGAGACAGTCTTCTCAAATCTTCTCATTTTTAATCATTTTTAATGTGGTGAGAAAATATAGTATAAACTGCTTGCTTTTCATGAATTTCACTATTTTAGATGGCATTTTAGAATTATATTTGTTTATTTGAGAGATAGAAAGAGAAAGAAAATACCATACATACCATGTTGCACAGGGAAAGTCAGAGAATAACTTTCTGAAGTCATTTTTATTCCTTTTATCATGTTGGCTTCTAGAGATTGAACTCTGTTGTCCATGATTGCAAGCAGGTGACTTACCCACAGAAAAATCATACTGGCTTTTAGTTAGTTATTTTTTTTGTAAAAGAAGAGTGCACTGTTCTCATGTTTTCATTCTCTGTGACAAGGAAGAATGTATTATGTTTACAAGAAAATTTTTGTGAAAATTTCTGATAAGACTTTCATTTGTGATTTGTTTTCTTGATTCTTATATTTTTAAAATAATATTTCTGGTAATATAATTAATTAATATAGTTAAACTTGTCAGTCTACTTATATTTCCTATGGCTTTGTTAAATTTAAAATGTTTTTCTATCCCAGTAAAAGAAAATAGTTCTATAAACTATTGAATTACATTCCATTCGATTTATTTATTTATTTATTTATTTATTTATTTATTTATTTGTTTGTTTATTTATTTATTCAATTGTGTGTGTGTGTGTGTGTGTGTGTGTGTGTGTGTGTGTGTGTGTGTAGAACCATGGGCGAATTCGGGAACCACCATGGACTGCCTCCACCTCCTCCTTGTTTACTCTGCCCTAGGATTCACAGGCTCTGCCCTACCAGGACCAGAAATGGTAGGCCTCCGGGGCTTCCGCCAGTCATCTATATGTGGGGTCTAGGATCCAAACTCAGGACCTTCCTCCTGCAAGGTGGAGGCTTATGCCCTGAGCCACCTCTCCAGCCCCTCCATTTGATTTATATTTTTATTCTTATTATTTTTATTTCTGATAGCCATTGAATATAAATTCCATCAATTTGCTTTAAAACAAAATTATTTCTTTTTCCATTTTCCCTTTATATAAAAATATTACAATTTATAAAATAAATTTTTTCTTTAGTATTTTAAAGTGAATGCAAAATTTACAGTTCTTCATAATAAATTAATAAAATTCATCTATATTTAATTAATACAGTGGGTTTACCTCCAACATTTCCTGTACACTTTCTTTTTCCTCTGCCCTTTCTTTTCTCCATCCACTCTCTCCCAGTTCCTTTTCCCTCATGTTTTCCTGTCATACTTATGTTCTTGTATTTGGTTTTGTGTCCCAGTGGGTTAAACCAGTCATTTTTGGGTGATCCCACCCCCAGAGGACCACAATTTGATATTTTTCTCCCCCCCTCCTAAATCTTACAGTTATAAAACAATTAAAATGTCTATTGTAGTAAAATTCATGAAAAATACATTATATTAAAATTGTACAGTATGCATTTATCCTTTTCATATACTTTATTAATTTTATTCATATTGCAGTTTCTTTGCAAAAATTTTTCTTTAATATTTGTGTTCAGAATCTTTTATGGTTTTTGAGGTTGGAGTAGGCTGTATGACTTGCCTCCTCATCCCCAAGATCACATATTGAAGCCTTAGCTCATTCTAAGCTGACTGCTTTGGCATAGTGCTTGTATGTGGCCATCAAGCTTAAATGAGTACATGAGTGCAGAAGCTTTGTCACTTAGAACATTGAATCCAAACAAAATCAAAAGAAGGAAGGAATTCTGGGCATGGGTAAGGTAGGAGAATTTGTATTTGTGAAACCTGAGAATAAACCATTGAGCATATAGAGAAGAATGCCATTCACAAGCCAACAAGAGGCTTGCAGCAGAGAGAGAATTCTGTGACTCCATCTTCTTGGACATAATCTACAAAGTTATTAGAAAATAAATGCCCTTTTTAAGCCAGCAAATCTGTGTCATATTGTTCTGTTGATCCAGTTCAACCAGTCCCCTTGGATAGGGAATTACCTAACATTCTTATTTGATATTCTAACACAATATTTTTATATAAAATATAGCAAGTTTTATCAGACCATCCTCTATGGCAAATATCCCTTTGAAAAAGACAAACACTTAAAACTTTTTAAATTGTGTTTCTTATAAAGTCATGCCTAGTGGTACCACCAATAAACACATGAGATATTCCTGTTCCCCATTTTGTCCTGACCCTGCACTTCACTCAAGAGGCAGAGGCAGGGGGTGAGGAGTTCAAGATCAACCTTTGGTACATAGCATTTCAAGTCTGGCCTGTTCTATATATCACAAGAAAACAAATTTTTCACTCATATTTTAGTCTGTATTCACATCAGGACAATAATTTCCATTATCTCTAATTCCCTGCCTTCTCTTCTTGGAAACATATACTGTTACTAGGATTTAATTAACCTTTTTTTGTTGGATGTAATTAATTTCATTTCTATTAAGAAACTTTTTTTTTAATCCATGGAGGTCCTCTTCCCTTCCTTTATATTTTTTCTCCCACATTTTATTTTTTCCTAATCATACAAGCTCAATAAGGTACCCCATCCTCTCCCTCCCTCCCTCCTCTCCTCCCCAGTCATCCCCCTTTCACTCCCCTCCTTCCCCGCTTCCTTTCAAACTCCTCTCTTCCTCCCTCTCTCCCAATGCTTCCCCATCCTCTCTCCCATCTCCTGGAGCATCCTTTGAATGCAAAACCTCTCTCTGAGTCCTTCACCCTAGTGAGGGGTAAAGACTCAGTGGCATAGCCCAGAGTCCTTTCTTGGGCTCTAGTTAGTATGTGAACTATATTATAACTGTTAGTGCCTTGCCTCTAAGGATCCTACTGCCTGGAACCTTCTCCCTTGTGATCCATGCTAGACTTTGGGGGGTTGTAGAAATGTCAGCAATTGTGCAGGTAGGCAAAGTCCAATTATGGCTGCTGCAGCCCTAACTTGTGTGGAGTATCTTACATTCTCCCCATCTTTAGGCTTTTACAATCTTGCCACACCCTTTTCCATGAGGTTCCCTCACCTTTGGGATGGGGAAATATTTGCCTGGTCTGGTTCCAGGTGAATAATGTGGTCCAAACTGTGATTTGCTGTTTTCCTGCACCAACCTTGGCTTCATCTTCCTGGTCACTTGCTACTGAAGAGATTTAATTTCACCAATCAGGGAGGGTTTAGGGACTGGCAGATAGATGGTAACCATCCTGCAAATGGGACACTGACTCCCCCCTCACCCTACTGTGTCCTACTCCTATTCTTCTATCCTATTCTTCTATCTACCTTTGAGTCTTCTCTTATATTTAGATCTTCATTTAAATAGTCTTTTATCTTTGGTTAGGAGGTAACCTTTGATACCAATCAAGAAACTTTTATACATTGTCTTTTTGAGTAAAATAAGAATTTCTCTGATGAATACTGTCCTATGTCAAACACTATGACACTGTTTTTTAAGAAAACCTTACTAAATAAACATGAATTGTTTCTATTTATTTATACTAGATAAATCACGTGAATCAAATCCAGATGACTTTTGTTGCAGTTCTCCTGCATGGTTGCTGATAAATGACCATTAAATGGCTTACACGAACAAGATTTTTACTGTCTCTTATAAAAGCTACCTATAGTCCAGCTTCGTGAGAGAGCATGGACCAACACCAGGCCCAGGGAAACTGGCCATACTATCACCACATAATGGCTGAGAGAGATTAGGTCCTTACTTGTCAGACCTGCATGTCTGTCCAAGTGTTCACAAGGATGCCGACTCTCTCAGCCAGCTTTCTCTATTTTATTCTTGGGAATAATCCTACCATCTTGGACCTTCCCCATCAGCCAGAAAATCTCCTGAAGGTTTGTTCTTGGCTAAATCCAACAACTAATTCTCCACAAATGTGCCCAGAGCTCAAACACTCAAATGTCAAGTTGATATCTGTGTCTAACTATGACAATCTTGTTGTACAGGGTATATCCAAATTTTATATTTTCAGTGAATCAACAACAGAGTGACTATTTAGAAGTACTTAATTCCAAATTATTCTTAAATTATTTGTCATACTAAAATTATCAAAGGCTTCCACCTGCCTGCCCGCCCAAGACGGGACCCACTCTTGGTCAGTCCTCCATCCCAGCCCCTCTGCCCCTCTGACCCAACAGGAACCCTCGCTTGTGGTCTACAGAGGACACACTGCTATTCAGACTTCAACAGAATCCAAAGAAAACCCAAGCAAAGCTTTGGTTTGCTCCATATCACCAAGATACCAAGATACCAAATCGTAAAAGTACACTATCATACTAATATACACCCCCTGTCTATTTAAACTGACTTAACTGATATACTAACAGCCTAATAGCCTCATCTAGGAAATAATACTAACAACAGACAAATGAACCCAACTACAAGGCAAGCACTAGTAATAACTGCTCGAGAGTAGCAGTAACAACTAAATCAGTTCAGTCAAAAATACACAGAAACTGAAAGTTCTTAAGAGTCAAAATGACAATGCTCAATTCAAAATGCAGATCCATGAGAAATAAAACCCAGGAAGACAAATCTCCCACTGAAAGAATTAACCCCATAATGATGGATTCCAACCAGAACAAATTCACAGATAATAGCCAAGAAAGCCAGACCCAAGATGACAACTTTCAAAGTAGGATCATTACTATGATTAATACTATGAAAGAGGAAATCCAAGAGAAGTTAAACAACCGCATCAGCCACTTTTAACAGGAACACAAAAGACACTTGGAGGAGTTGAGAAAAACAGTTCAAGAAACAAAAATAGACATAGAGCAGTTAAAACAGTCTCAGGCAGAGTTTAAAATCAAACTAAAAGAAAAGTTATCTTCAACCCAAAACTCAACAGAGAGTCTTAGCAGCAATAATAGAGATGTAGTTCAAGTATTAAATAAGCAAAAATGTCAACCCAGACTGATATATCCAGCAAAACTATCTGTCATGATCCAGGAGAAAGAAAAGTTTTCCAGCACAAAGACAACTTGAAGGCTTACATGTCTACCAAATCAGGCCTTCAAAACATGCTAGAAATGATACTCAAGCTTGAAGAAAAAAACAAGCCTATTCAGGAGGACAGAAGGGAAGTATAATACGACCAAAACCTAAATGTCAAACAATACACTTACAAAATCCACTAAACATAAAAAATGTCCAGAATTAAAAATGATTTCTCCATTATAACATTAAATGTCAATGGTATTAACTCATCGATCAAGAGACACAGATTACAAACTTGGATTAAAAACCACAACCCATCAATCTGATGCCTTCAGGAAACTCATCTCACCACAAAAGATAGGCACATCATAAAAATAAAAGGCTGGACAAAAATTCTGCAAGCTAATGGAACCAGGAAACAAGCAGGGGTAGCCATTATGTTTTCAGACAACATGGACTTCAAACCAAAAAAAAAATCATAAAAGACACAGATGGATACTACATTTTAGTCACAGGTACAATTCACCAGGTACAATACTGAACATATATGCACTTAATACGGGCCCCTCCACATTCATTAAGCAAACCCTACAGAGTCTAAAGTGAGAAATCAACCCCAAAAGAATAATTCTTGGGGATTTTAACACTGCCCTCTGAACATGGGATAGATCAACAGGCCAAAATCTTAACAGAAACATTTTGTTACTTAACCAAACCCTGAAAGAAATGGACCTTACAGATCATTATCAAACTTTTCATCCATGCTCCAAAGAATACATATTTTTCTCAGCAGCACACGGAACTTTCTCCAAAATAGATCACATATTGGGCCACAAAACGAATCTACACATATATAGTAAAGTTGAAATTCTAGCCTGTACCCTATAAGACCACCATTGTCTAAAGCTTGACATCCACAACACAATAAGCAACAGAAAATGCACTAACTCCTGGAAACTCAACACTATGATGCTGAATGAGAATTGGATTCAGGAAGAAATTAAAAAGGAAATCCAAGATTTCCTGAAAGTGAATGATAATGAAAATACAACTTATCAAAATATTTGGGACACAACGAAAGCTTTCCTAAGAGGTAAGTTTATAGCTCTTAATGCCTACATCAAAAAAATGGAAACATCAGAAATAAATAACAATGCAGCTTAAAGCTTTAGAGACACTAGAGCAATCTGATCCCAAAAGCAGTAGAACAGAGGAGATTAGAAAAATAAGGGGAGAAATAACCAAAATTGAGATTAGGAAAACAATACAGAGAATTAACCAGTCAAAAAGCTGGTTCTTTGAAAAAATCAACATTATCAATACACCCCTAGCTAAATTAACCAGAAGCAAGAGAGAAAAAACACAAATTAACAAAATTAGAAATGAAAATGGAGTTATCACTACGGATACCCAAGAAATTCAGAGTATTATAATGTTATATTTCAAAAATGTACTCTGAAATTTGACAACACAAAAGAAATGGATGAATACCTAAGTAAGCGCAATTTACCAAATTTGAATCAGGAAGTTGTGAATTATTTAAATAGTCCTATAACCTATGAGGAAAGTGATGAAGTAATCTCAAATCTTCCCACCAAAAAATGTCCTGGACCAGATGGATTCAGCACAGAGTTCTACCAGACATTTAAGGAGCTAATAACACCAATACTCCTTAAACTGTTCCATCAAATATGAAAAGAAGGAACACTACCAGATTCTTTCTATGAAGCTAATATCGTCTTAATCCCAAAACCTAATAAAGATACACTTAAAAAAGAAAACTATAGGCCGATCTCTCTGATGAACACAGACGCAAAGATTCTCAACAAAGTCTTAGCAAATCAGATTCAAAAACATATCAAAAAGATCATTCACAGGGATCAAGTAAGCTTTATCCCAAGGCACACAAAATTGGTTCAACATATGCAAATCAATAAATGTAATCCATGATATTAACCAGTCTAAAATCCAAGACCACATGATATTTTTGATAGATGCAGGAAAAGCTTTTGACAAGATCCAACAGCCTTTCATGATCAAAACCTTAGAGACAGTTGGAATGGAAGGAATCTTTGTCAACATAATAAAAGCTGTCTACAACAAGCCCACGGAAGCGATTATAGTCAATGGGGAAAAACTCGAGGCATTCCCACTTCGATCAGAAACTAGACAAGGCTGTCCACTTTCACCACTTCTATTCAATATTGTACTTGAAGTCTTAGCTGAAGCCATAAGACAAGAAAGGGAGATTAAAAGGGATTCAAATCAGCAAGGAAGAAGTCAAGTAATCTCTATTTGCTGATGACATGATTTTATACCTGGGTGATCCCAAAAACTCCACCAGGAAACTCCTGGAACTAATACAGAAGTTCAGCAGGGTAGCAGGATACAAAATACACATACAAAAATTAGTGTCCTTCCTATACACACAGAATGAAAGAAGTGAAAAAGCCCTGAGAGAAACATTTACTATAGCCCGTAAAAAAATGAAATACCTTGGTATAAACCTAACCAAAGAAGTAAGTGACCTTTACCATGAAAACTTTAAAACCCTAAAAAAAGAAATTACAGAAGACACTAGAATGTGGAAAGACCTACATGTTCCTAGATTGGCAGAATCAATATCCTACCAAAGGCAATATACAGATTCAATGCTATACCAATTAAAAATCCCAAAACAATTCTTTAAAGAAGTTAACTAAACAATCTCAACGTTCATATGGAGGCACAAAAGACCCAGGATAGCAAAAACAATCCTGAGTAACAAAAACACTGCTGGAGGTATCACCACACCAAACCTTATTCTCTATTGCAAATCCATAGTTATAAAAACAGTCTGGTACTATCTCCAAAATAGACCCACAGATCAGTGGATAAGGGTTGATGACCCAGATATAAGCCCACAAAATTACAGCCATTTGATCTTTGACAAAGGGGCCCAAAAAATCCAATGGAAAAAGAACAGCATCTTCAACAAATGATGCTGGCAAAACTGGATCTCTACATGCAGAAGATTAAAACTGGACTTGTACTTGTCACCATGTACAAGACTAAATTCCAAATGGATCAAGGACCTTGATATAAGACCAGAGGCAATAAAAACCTTAGTTGAAAAGGTAGGGAACACCCTGGAGCTGATTGGACTAAGCCAACAGTTTCTAATCGGAAATCCAATAGCACAGTCAATACAACCAACCCTCAACAGAAGTGATCTTATGAAATTAAAGAGCTTCTGTTCAGATAAAGAGATTGTAACTCCAGCACAAAGGCAACCCACAGAATGGGAGAAAATCTTCACTAACCACATATCTGATAGAGCTCTATTATCCAGAGTGCACAAAAACTTACAAAACTAAACACCAAGGAAACAGATGGCTCAATTAAAAAATGGGCCTGGAAATTAAAAGAAACTTACCAAGAACGAAATTAAAATGTCTAACAAATATCTTAAAAAATGTTCAACATCCTAGGGCATATAGGCTGCCAGATAGAAGGCAATCATTTTGCAAATGGGTGATTGGCCCCTCTCTCACCATGGTCTCCTACTTTTATTCCATCTACCTTTGAATATACTCTTATTACAAGACTCTAATTTAACAGGTTTTTGTCTCTGGCCAGGGGGTGACATCCAATACCCATCAGGGTGGAGCCAAGGGCATTGCAGGAACAGCAAAACTGAAAAAAAAAATCAACAAACCATAATTCAGAACATCAGAGATTCTATATCAACCACCTGGAATCAGGCCTGCCTAATCTCTCCCCATCCTGAATCTCAGGGATATTTGCTGAAGAGGGGGTGGTAAGATTTTTAGAGCACAAGGATGGGAGGAGTCATGATATGCAAGATACTTTACACAAGTTAAGGCTGAAACAATTATAATAGGACTCTGCATAATCTGTGCATTGACCAACCTATCATTGACCCCTCAAAGTCTAGCATGGACTAAAGGCACTAGGATCCTTAGAAACAAGGGATTAACAGTCACGATAGTGTTCCTATACTTAAGGGGAACACAAGAAAGAATTCTAGGAAATGCCACTGAATCCTTATACCTCATCCGAGAGGAGGACCCAGAGGAAAGTTTGATATACACATTAAAGAATGCCTCAGAGATAGGGGGAGGGGGCACTGGGAAAAAGGAAGGGAGGGGGGAAAGGAAAGGGAAAAGGGGGGAAAGAGCAGGGAGGTTCAAGGAGGGGTGGAGGGAGGGAGGGGACAGGGGTACCTATTACATTTGTATGAGCAGAAAAAAAAAAATAAAAATGCTCCACATCCTTAGCCATCAGGGAAATGCAAATCAAAACCTCCCTGAGATAGCATCTCACCCTGTTCAGGATGGGAAAAATCCATAATACTCTCCTGGAGAGGATGTGGAGAGAGGAGAACTCTCCTACATTGCTGGTGAGAATGCAGGCTCATACAACCACTCTGGTGAGCCCTTTGGCAGTTCATAACGAAGTTAAAGATTGAAATGCCATATGACCAGCTAGTCCATTTTTGGGAATAACCCCCCATACAGCAAAAATTCACCTCAATAGCTCAAGCACGACCATGTTCATAGCAGCACTGTTCACAATAGCAAAGTCATGGAATCAACCCAAATGTCCAAAACTTGACGAGTGGATAAGAAATATGTGGTACATTTATACTATGGAATACTACTCAGCCATCAAAAATGATGAATTAATGCAATTTGCCAAGAAATGGATGTCATTAGAAACAATTATATTGAGTGAAGTATCCCAGACACAGAAAATTAAGTGCTGTATATACTCCCTAATAGGTGGGTCCTAGTACCAACCCACTTAAAGACACACTCAAAGATAAATCTCTGTAATACCTACATTAATTGCAAAGATTATAAACAGAAGAGAAGGGGAAGGAGGGTCCCACCAGAAACAAGGAGAGAGGGGATCATGCTACAGCAGAGATAATAGGTCACCATCAAGGACTGCAAGTAATTAATGAGACATCTTGTAAAGCTCACAGACTGTCCTTCCTGGTCACTTGCAACTGATGGGGTATGATCTTACCAGAAAGGGAGGGAATATGGTGTGGCAGATAGAAGATAACCATTTTGAAAATGGGAGACCAACCCCCCCCCTGCCGTGGTCTCCTACTCTTATTCCATCTACCTTTGAGCCAAGGAGCCAAGGGCATTGCAGGAGCAGCAAAACTGAAAAAAAAATCAACAAACCATAATTCAGAACATCAGAGATTCTATATCAACCACCTGGAATCAGGCCTGCCTAATCTCTCCCCATCCTGAATCTCAGGGATATTTGCTGAAGAGAAGGTGGTAAGATTTTTAGAGCACATGGATGGGAGGAGTCATGATATGCAAGATACTTTACACAAGTTAAGGCTGAAACAATTATAATAGGACTCTGCATAATCTGTGCATTGACCAACCTATCATTGACCCCTCAAAGTCTAGCATGGACTAAAGGCACTAGGATCCTTAGAAACAAGGGATTAACAGTCACAATAGTGTTCCTATACTTAAGGGGAACACAAGAAAGAATTCTAGGAAATGCCACTGAGTCCTTACACCTCATCAGATTGGAGGACCTAGAGGGAAATTTGATATACACATTAAAGGATGCTTCAGAGATGGGGGGTGGGGAGGGCAGGGAAGTCCAGGGAGGGGTGGAGGGAGGGAGGGGACAGGGGTCCCTATTACGTTTGTATGAGCGGAAAAATAAATAAAAAAATATGAAAGCACTGCACAATTGCCTTCTAAATTATAAAAGTTTATCTCAAAAGATTATTTGCTTATTATTGTTTTGAGAAAGAGAAATGTACTTCCTTTCCCATCCAACTCTGTGAAACTTCATCATCTATCTTCATTTTGCAAGGTGCATATTTCATTATGAATTTTAATATAAGGAAACTAATTCACAAAATTCCCCAGGAATTTAAAGTGATAAGATGAATGTTAGGATACTACATGTATATTAAAATAAACAGAAAGATGGCACCAATTCATTAAAAAGTAACATGTCAGATTTTTATTTTTGCTTGTCTTTTATACTCTGCCCAGTATTCAATTTCATTAGCATACAAAATCCACTCACCAATGATTTTCAAGACAAATTGCCATGAATAAACTCAATCTTAGTTTAAGTTCTAGATTAAAAATATTTTCATGATACTACAAAAAATATTCTTGCTGAAGCTTTCATTGTCTCCTATTACAGCAATTGTAACATCTGTGCAATTTTCTCTGTCTTGGTTTTATTGTTTTTCCACAGGTTGATAAATTTCCTGAAGGCAAAAGCTTCCTTGCTGTATTTAACTATTGGTCTTTTGCTGAATAAAACTATAGTGTCTAACCCACAGAAGTCATTGAATGACATTATTAAATAGATAAATCAATGAATAAACAGATTTAGTTATAAAGCAGCATTAGTTCTTTATTAGATTAGTTAAAAAAAACCTGAATCTTGAATGGAGTCCAGCAAGTTAGCATTTCAAGTGTTAAAATTATTGAACATTTTTATAATATAAAACTAAGAGGTTAAGGTGTTAGACTGGACATCTATTAGATTATAAGGGCAAAAGTCAATAAATCTTGCCTGTTGAAGAAAACCATGGTACTATGTAGGAATTACAAACTCCCCCTAGTGGTCTTGGTGAGTCTCCCTGTCTTTACCCATCTCCATCTTCCCTTAAATTCCCTGGACTTGTCTTCTGACAAGTATACTGATTATTTGAATTCAATGGCCAAAGCCCCTAAATAACTTACATGTGCTTTGCTTTAGTCCATCAAGTTCATCTCTTAAAGGGATCTCAAATTCTTCCCATTGCCAGGTTTGTTTGTCCATATTTAATAATAAGAATCTAAAATACACCATCCCATAATTTAATATAGTTGGCTTTATTTCCATCTAATTGGAGGAAATGATGCCTCTTTAATCCATACCTTGATTGTTAAACTGAAATAGTGCTCAGTGAACAGCAAATGATTGTCCCCTGTCTTGCCTCAGGTAGCTAAGATTTTAGAACAGCAAATGTTTACAGAGAGATTATTGCCATAGGAATATAAACAATAGAGAATAAAATAATAATGAACTCAAACATGTGTGACCAAGATGAGGGATATTTTTCCTGGAAACCTAACTACACTTATAATCACATAGGGGACCCATGTCAGGTGCATCTCTGCAAGTATTTTCGGAAAAATTTAACTGAGGATGGAAGAGGCACCCTACATGTGGATGACATTGCCCCACAGGCTGGAGTACTTGGCTGTTAAAATGTGTAAAAGGGGAAGATAACCTACCAGCAGCAGTTCTTATAGCTTCTTCAGCCAGGATGCAGTGGGATGGCTGCCTCACACTCCTGTCACAGCCAGATCCTCTCTCACACCAGGACCTTGCCCACCAGAATGGAATGGCTCTGCAAACTATGAGCCAGAAGAAAACTGCAAACTTTGAGCCAGAAAAAACCTCTATGTAATTAAACTACTTTTCTCAGTCATTCAGTCTCAGAATCAAACAACACTAGCCAGTAAATAGTCATATTCAGAGATACACTGTTTCATGCAGAATCAAAACATAAGCAATGCAAATTGAATCACAAATTCAATCAAATCTTTTAAAGACTAGCTGCAAGGCTGGAGAGATGGTTCAGGGGTTAAGACTGTGTCTCAAAGAGAAGGTCCTGAGTTATGATCCCAGGTCCCATGTAAAAACATCAGATAGAAACAGCAGCGGCCTGAACTTCTGGTCCTCATGGGCAGAGCCTAGGAAATCCCAGAGAGAAGCAAGAAGGAGGTAGAAGCAATCCAGGATGATTCCCCAAGTCACCCTTGGTCCTCCACAAGGACACATGATGCTCTCTCTCCCTCTCTCTCTCTTTCTCTCTCTCTCTCTCTCTCTCTCTCTCTCTCTCTCTCTCTCTCTCTCTCTCACACACACACACACACACACACACACATACACACACACCAAATAAAAACCAAAAAAATACATAGACATGTCCTGAGAATCTAGGAACAATGTGGCATCATCTTGGAACAGGATTTCAAATCTGCAATCACCTTGTCTGTGCTTTCTTCTCAAAAAAGGGAGAAATGTATTTCTGGTTGGTCTTTGTGACTCTCTATCCCCCGTTCCCATTATTCAAGTTCAAAATGAGTTAAGATAAAAAGCTAAATATATTGTTATAAAAATAACATTGAGCCCCTCTGTAAATTAAGTCGTATTAGCCATTGAAATCAAAGTTGTGTTCAAGATAGAACTGAGATGAGTATTTGCACCAAACTATTTCATAATGGATGTGTTCTTAATAGTTAATAGAAAGGGTAGTTGAAGACAAATAGCTTGAGCTAGGGTGAGGTAATTCAAATATTTCTCTTTGAAAGGAAAATAGAAGGAGATTGTGGCAGTTAGCTTTAGCTTTCACCTTACTTGAGGACTGAATATTTAGGTATACCTATAAGGAATTTTCTAGTTTGGGCATGTTTATTTTCATATTGGGAGACAAATGTGGGATGTCACAGCTCCTGGCTAGCAGGATCATTCTTTGGGCAGATAGATGAAAATTAAAGGTGCTTGTTAGCACTTTGGCAAGCTGGTGAGCCTGAAAGCAATATCTTTGCTTCTCCTCAGCTCTTGATATGGAAAACACACGGTCAGTTCCTTCAACTTCTGTTGTTACATCTCCTACAGTAGACTGTAACTTAAAATACTGAGCTGGGATAAAATTTCCTCATTCCCCCAAATTATTTGGTTCATATATTTTTGCCTTTATTTTTGAGAAATGAAAATATGAAAATAAGAGAGGTAAAGAAAAATAAAGAGATCGAGATAATCATTTTAATTGCACATGACATATAAGTACAAATTAAACTTAATGCACAAGAGTCAGGAGGTAATAGATGTCTTTTTTTAAAAGTAAAGAAAAGACTGTGCTTGTCTCTGCTCTTTGATGCTGTGACTATACAATAGACACTGTCAATTGAAATCAGCATAGGGTTCCCAGGCCACTTGCCAAATAAGCTTCTAACAGGTGACAAAAAGTGGAATAGCATAGGATTCTGGATCATCACTGCATAGTGCTTATATTCACTGTTTCCACTTTGTTTAAAATGTGCTAGAATATTTTGTTAGTAAATATATAAGCATGTATTTTTCCTTTTGCTTTATACCTCTGCATATTGTCACATAGGACAATGAGCCCAAAAAAAAAAAAGATGTTAAGGAAGGATATGATCTTGGGCCAAGTTTAAATTCAACCCAATCTCTTGAGAATCACTAGGATACAAACTAGCATCCAATAGGCCCATCTTAGACAATAGGCTGGTTTTAAATCCCATGTCAGTTGAATATTGGTAATATGCTATCTCTACAGGTGAGGTGAAAAACCCTAGACATCTCATGTTCCAAAAAATGTCTGAGGACTACTCTGAGTGTTTTTCTGTTAAGATTGCTATGCAATCATCTTGAATAACAATCTTAACATCAAGGGAGCTGGAGAGATGGTTCAGGAGTTAAGCCTCTGCCTTGCAGGCGGAAGGTTCTGAGTTCGGATCCTAGACCTCACGTATAGACGCTGGGCAGAAGCGGGGGCGGCCTGTGTTTCTGGTCCTGGTAGGGTGGAGCCTGTGAATCCCTGGGCAGAGTAAAAACAAGGAGGAGGTGGAGGCGGTCCATGGTGGTCCCTGAATTCGTCCATGGTTCTACACACACACACACACATACATACACACATGCACAAACACACATACACACACAATTGAATAAATAATAATAATAATAAAACCTCACAAAAAAAACAATCTTAACATCAAAACACTCAAATGCTATGAGAAAGTGAATTCTGCCAAATGAGAACTTGTTTGAGTTATCCACTAAAGTTGTTCTGTGATCTCTACTATGTGATTTAACTTCGTGGTTGATAAATGCTATCTTGATTACCCAAGAGATGTGAAATAAAAATGTAGACATAAGGTGGTAATTCAATTGTCATTTTAAATTAGTTATCTAACAATGATAACCAATAATGAAGATTAATAAGAAATAGACACAGTAGTGAGCAGTGGGTATGCGTTTTCATCAATTAAATACATATTTTAAATAACACACATTGAGACCTCACATTTTATCTAGAATGGTGTCACCTTGTTTTTGAAACCCTATAATTTATTAAGCCCATAATCCAGACTATCATTTTGAAGATTTTTAAGCTCTGCATAGCTAAAAAATGAATCAGATCAATAAAGATTTACAGGCATACTCAAGTATGAAGATACAAGTGAGAAGTCATTATTCTTTGAATTGAAACTGAAAGTTTTAAATGACTATCAAATTGATTTTCATGGATGTGTGCATCTGTACTTTTCTAATTCTAATTGTACTAAACAATTGCCTACTGATTAAAGGATAGGGAAACAACCAACTCAGTGACAAGACAAATAAACACAAAGGATGGCCAGTCAGTAGAGACACAAATGAATATTATCTTATATTGCAAAAGAAGAAATTTGCCACTTTCAACAACAGGTATAAGCCTAGTGGGTAAAACGCTGAGTGATAATGCTTCAAATATTGTATTCACAGCTGTAGAGAGTAGAATGGTGGTTGGACATGCCTATAATTGAGAGAACCAATGTGGTTCAGATGGACAGTGTTTTAGCTATACAGATAGATTGAGCTCTAGTGTCAATCTTCAACAATAATGTATGCTTCAATACTACTAAAAGAACTGATACAAGATATGCTCACTGAGGAGGTCTAGTAAGAATGTGACAATGGCAATGTATAATATATGAATAAAAATGAATGAAAAAGGAAACACCATTTTAAACTCAAGTAGAAAACATCTCAAATACAGGACTCTGTATCCTTCCCCCTATGTTTTGACATTACATGTATAGCCAGAAGGAAGAGACTATTACTCTTCTGTGAAGTGAGTGGTAGAAGCAAATGCTGGCTAGGAGATGAAGCAGCTGAATGTATCAGACGGATTACAAAGTATGACAGAGATCATGGGCAACTCATAACTTTTTATTTTTTAATTTTAAATTAAAAGATTTGTAAAAAAGTTTCCACATAAAATTGGAAGACCCATTTAATAGTAAGTAACTACAGAGCTATTTGACTCTGTTTGAAACAGTCATTTTATAGTCCTTGTGCAATCTTCATAAGATCCAAAGTGTCTGTAAGTAACTTAACCAGTGAGTTATATAGGTGAATGAATAAGCACAAGGAACAAATGTAGATTATATGCCCCACACGTAACTGTGAGTATTTGGAGTCCTTAAGAAACTCCACAAGAATAACCGAGAATGAGACTGGAGTAATATCTATACAGGAAGTAAAGACAGGATAATCAGAAAAAGTAAAAGCTGAATTTGTGTTGTAACAAAGAGCATACCTGTGAAATAGGAAAAAATTCATTGAGTCATTGAAAATTATCCTATTAAGTGCATAGAGACTATAAATGTGTCACATGCAGTCCTAGGTAGAAGAATTATTTATCTACTAAAAGTAATTGTGTAAAACCAGGGGCAAAACAAGAGTGAAATAAGAAAAACAGAAGCAAATGGACTATTGCAGAATTAAGCTGCAATTACAATTAAAGTTTTTGACAAATGAAGCAAAAAATCATATCAGAGATCTATGCTCAAGAAAATGAAATTGGTAGTTATGTCTTCTGTTTGAATCATTGAAATGATATTAAATACAGAAAGCATATGCCTTGTTTTTGGATCTATTTCTCTTCATAATAATTTTGGAATGATATTTAGTGAATTCAGTGATTCTTGAATCCGTGCATCCTTACATATTTGAAAATTCTATGATTCAAAACATTATCTTAGGGTTAGGACCTATACAATAATTTTTTCCTAATATGATATATATTTGACAATGAAAAGTTATATGAAAATTAAATTCACTTCCAAACTAATTATCAGAGATTAATTGTGGTTTCCAACTAAATATTTAAATTCAGTGGAGACAATTCATTGAACTGTTAGTGTTCTAAATTTATTGGAATTCTAACAAATTAATGCATTGAAATATTTCCAATAGATGCAAATATCAAAATTTTATTATACACAATAATTGAACACTAACTTTCCCTAGAAAATATGAAAATAACCAAATGCTTATAGGTATATTTAATATTTAGCTTCATTGTACATTTAAAGATTGACAGACTACTTCAGGATTTGTCTGCATGCTAGTCATCTAAGTATAAGCAAATAATTAGTTAAAAATGCCCACTTGATACTAGCTTAGCTTCCTTATCAATGGCTTAAGAGCATGTTCTTATCCTTTACCTCTTTCTGTCCTAGCTCATGCAGGGTCTCTGCATGTGTTGACTGATTAGTATGATTTTATTATTATAACAGCAAGCTAGGGATTCAGTTTTATCAAATTTTATTAATATACTTTATTAAGGAAAAAGATTACTAGCTATGGCATAGCTAATTATGCCATGAGGTATATTCTTAGAATTGTACACTCATTGTCATATTCATTAACTAGCCAAGGACATCTGGACCAAGATGTTTTAGATTGTCTCATACAGGAAAGCTGAACTATGGAGAGTCTACATTCTCTTTTAACTATTTTTATGAAAGACATATGAGAAATGCGGAGACTTTACCTTCTTACCTTTCTATCAGTATCTTTTGGATGTGGCCTCAGTTTTTTGCCAATGGACTCCTCATCTCACTTTTATAGACACCAAGTCTTAGTTTACTTAGAGCATTGATGGGTCCTGTTGCTACTTCTGAGAGAACTTGTAGGCCCAGTCAGAAATGGAATGAAACAAAATCTTAATCTGACAGAAATGAGGATACTGACCTGATTTCCTCTCCAGGTATTTTTCCAGAATGACTAGCAGTCATTTTATAATGCCATAAAGGGAAAGACAGCCAACATGATTTCTGCAATGCTAGGAAGCATTCTGTTTTCTAGGATACCTTCTTCTCACATGTTCTTCTCAAATATTCTGAACTAGAAATTGTATCTTTTATTTCACTAACCAAAGGTACTCACTTGTTGTTCTGTACTAAGTGGAACACCCTGAACTTACCATATTGTGTCCAAGACAGACAAGACAAATATTGGACTAAAGAAAATGCCTACGTACAAAGTTAGTAAGTGCAGAGACAAGCATAGAGTTTGTCAATACTAAACTGAATTTAGTTAAAGGCTTCCCAAATGTCTGCTCTTATTCTGGTGATTAAAGGTGTTTAGCCCCTTTCATTGAGTTGAGTCAAACTATTTGAGATTACTTTCAAAACAAACTGAAGAAAAAGCTAATTTTACTTGGTATACATCATCAGATGAAAATAAATTTATTGTCTTTATTTGCAAGAAATACTTGCTTACTCAGCTTACTCAATGACATCTTTTTAAGTTTTTTTAATCAAAATTCTAGTTTTTCATGTACTCAATAATTTATCAAATGTCAAATAT
The DNA here is from genome assembly GCA_023101885.1 of Typhlomys cinereus. Taxonomy (NCBI): domain Eukaryota; kingdom Metazoa; phylum Chordata; class Mammalia; order Rodentia; family Platacanthomyidae; genus Typhlomys; species Typhlomys cinereus. The sequence continues at coordinate 3,482,283 of JALPQD010000159.1, forward strand.
TATAGGGCATTCAAGTAGCTTGTGCAATTGATAATAGAAAAGTTTTCAAATGTGAACACTTAATAAAACAGATAAAAATGACAATACTCTATAAAAATCCTACAACAAAATTTCATAATATATGGTACATAGTAAGTAGATTTCTTTTGTTCAGATTAATGAGAATGGTAGTTATATTTTGCTAAAAGAAAGTGAAAATTAATCTGAAGTTTGATTTGAAGTCTCCTCTGCAGACAAAGATTGTCATAAGTGAGGAACCCACATCATGGTGTATGGGAGTAATACAAAGACATTCCCTATATGCTATGAAGAATGTATGAACATGTTAGGGAATGTTAGGAAGATAGTAAAATGATTAGATTACACTCCTGAATGTAGAATGCAGTTGATAGAGCTGGAAACAGTGTTGCGAGAATACTTGTTATGTGATTCTTAGGAAGAAACTGAGTGAGAGACATTAAGAAAACAGAAGCAGAGGAAGTGAGCCAAATGCAGAATCAGAAAGAACACCTTGGCTTCTAATGTTGCTCTCAGCTTGGAAATCATTATTCAAAAGTTATAGACTTCAATTGTCACATAATTCAGAAGCTAAATATCATTTTGAAAAAATAAGAAATAAAATAAAATAAATAAATATATACATTATTGAGGGACTATTGGGCTATCTCAATGAGTAAGGTGCTGACTAATAAAGCTGGTGACATAAAATCAATCTCCAAAAGCACATGTGTCAGAAGGGAGAATTGTCTTCTGAAAGTCGTCCTGTGTCATCCACCTATGCACTTTTCCATGCATGATGCTCTCTTTCCTTCTCTCTTGCGTTGTTTCAATACAAAATTTTTGGTTTTTTTCTTTTATACCTTGACACCTTCATATATAAGTATAATGGATCCATATATATTCTCCTATTACTGTCTCTTCCTTTCTGTCATTTTTTGAAAAGTGAATTGTTTCCCAATTCACTCTTCCTTTCTGTCATTTTTTGAAAAGTGAATTGTATGAATCTTTAGTTGCTTTGGAAAGTCACGTGTAGCCTTGCTGGAGGAAAGCACTTGACAGGGGATGCATCTTGAGTTTGGTTAATTTGGGTCCTTCTTGATTGAGTATGCCTTTGAACGTGCAGCAGCTGTCAATTTCCATGATGTCTACAGTGACTTTGGCTGCCTCATGCTTCTGCCAGCCAGGCATGCCTTTTCCCATCTTGACCTTATCTCCCCTCCATAATCATAAACTGAATAAATCTTTCTTTTTTCCCCTTGTCTAAACCTCAGTGGTGTCTCACAGCAACAGAGAAGAATAACCAGTACACCATCCCTTCTTTTCTCCAGTCAATCAGTCTCCTATCTCAAATCTTTTTTGCATGTGTGACCCACTAGCATGCCCTCACTGCCAAATGTCTGAGCACCTGCTGAGGCAAGATTGAACCATAAATGGGTAAAGAAGTGCCCTTCTCCTCTCTGGCATGAACATGCACAATACTGACATGATATTCTGTTGACTCAAACTGACCTCAGTTTTAGTTCATGTATTAGTCTAATCTTCAGCAATGTTAGGCAGACACTGCTCCAAAAACAATAAACTAAACTATAATTCCTAAGTGAAAACCAGAAATGCATCTATTAAGCAATGTGGAGACCCCAATAGGTCTTCTTCATCCCCCATAAATAAATTATGAAAAAGACAAAACCAAAAGCTGTTTAACAGATAACAAGAATTAAAGAATTTGCAGCAGATGGTACCAGCTGTGCACATTTAATTCCAGCTCAAACAATCTGCCAAACAGTTAGACAGAACTGCTTTTGCATGTGAAATTGGAGTATCTGAGAGCCAAGGAAAAAATGAGAGTAGGCTTTCTGGCATTAGTTATCAAACCTTTTATTATAATTAATGTGAGTTGACATAAACCTTACCTTCCACTCTTTTCTTACTGCTACCATTCTCTGGCTTGTTCTGTGTCTTTTTTCCTCTTTTCCCTATCTCCCTTTCTTTTTCTCTTCTTCCTTTTACTTTCTCTTTTTCTGTACTTAAAATTATATTATACATATAACTACATTCTGCACAATTATCTAAGTATGCCAATGTATATATCAAATATCAAATAAATTCAAAGAAAAAATTGTTAAGTATGGGCCATTTTGAAATATATTAAGTAGATAGGATAAGGGTCAATATTAGACAGTCTGAAGGCAAATGTTTTAAAGGACTTAATGCATTTCAATCTGTTTATAAAGACATTAACTGTAAATGCTAAAGCAAAGTAACATAAATGTCACAAAATTCTATAGACTTTTAGAATGTACACTTAAATTCCATTGGCATGGACACATACTGCACAGCAAATATGAAAAAAGATTGAATGTGAACTCACAGTGAAAATACAGACTTCAAGAGGTTGATAAAAGACAACTGGATATTAAAGATCAGAGGAGGGAAATTGCCAAGAATTTGATGAGATGTCAGTGCTTTCAAAAGATGTGTGTGCTGGGATGGACTCAATCCTTAACTAATGGCAGTCTTGACTGGGAAATTTAAGAAAATAGACTTATTTTGATATTAAAATGTGGCAAATTATGTTGACTGCTAAATGCTGAAATGATTACCCAAAATATGTCATGGAATGGGGGAGCTGTGTACCTGAAGACAAGCTAGCAACAACAAGGTTCTTGAAAGCAACATGTGAAAGAGATTCTTGCTCTCTGGTTTTGAGATAAGAACAATAGAATAGATAAAAATACACAGAGTAAATGCAGGTGTAGTTAAGACTGAGACAAAAGAATGGCAAACATACAAGAAAATGTGATTATTTTTGAGAAATTTGGAAGACAAAGCAATTTTTTACACAGTTCAATCAGAAGTAAATACAGAGTGGGAGAGGCATGTGTTACACTGAGTTTCAGATGTTATGTTAGAACAAATTAGACTGGTATCACTCTCAGCCTTAGGCCTAGATTTGCTACATTAGACTTGATTTCACAAAGTCTTATCTTACAAGAAGTGACAGTGATAAGATTATGCAAATATATTACAGTGAAATAATATTAATACAAGTTCTAGCAGCTGCAGAGCATTCTCATTGAGAATGTTCTCATTTAGTTGAGAGTAGAAAAAAAATTCTAATGGAGCTGATAAAGAGAGAAAGCCACTATACATCACATTCAAGCACAATAGTCATGTTATAAGTTCAGTATCTTGGATCCATGGCTTTTCACTAGTTTTTCTGGATTAGCATAACAACTGGGAGGAATTTGATTCCTTAAATTCACAGGAATATATTCTCCATAGAATGGAGTCAAGGTATCAGTAGAATTCTTTCATTTTCTGTAAACTGTGAGAGTAAGCCCGATGTATCTAATAATTTTTTGCTGACTGTCAAAAAGGTTTGGTTTTCCCTTGGCTTGTCAACTCATCTTCTCAGTTCCTGATTCTTTATTCATGTTGCCTTTTCTTCTCAGTTTCTTTGATTCAAGCAACACTCATTTTTTAACAACTCTAGATTTTGGACTTAAAGCACACCGTAAATTAACAAGAATGAAATCCCAGCACTACTAAGGAAGTTACACAGGGAAAGCTCTCTGCTATGTAATTTTTTGTTTAACAAATAATTTCATATATTTATGGAGATTTCACACTAATATATTTAACATAGAGATCATTTTTGGAAAACAAAGATTATTTTCATGGATTATGAGTGTTTGTTTTATAATATATATTACATATAATATATATTAATATTATTAAACTATTAGAAACACTGACAAAAGGTAAAGGATAGAAAGGTAAAAGACAGCTTCTTATGTTCTTGCACATGTCTACATGTCTGCAGTCAAATCCTTAGTAACTGAATATTTTCTTACCCTAAATATAATTTCAATTCCTCTTTTTTTCTAATTTCAAAAATGCTGCTTTATTTTGACTCTTACCCTGAGAATCATTTATTCTATTTTCTTCCATCTGGAAAGGGTGATTAGTGGAGCACATACTTTCTCTTCATTCTTGTGTAATCACTTAATACACGCATTTTCTAATCAGATACGGAAAATTTTCTCTATAATTTGTTTCATATTGTTTTCTTTGTCTTTTCACAGCTTGCTAACAAAAAATTGCTTTTTTGAGTTAGAAAAAGAGCTAGATAATTTGATAAAAATGTATTGAATTTTTTTTTATTCCAGGAAAAACATACTATTAAAAATCAGGGTGGGACTGGAGAGATGGCTCAGGGGTTAAGACTCTGCCTCATAAGCAGAAAGGTCCTGAGTTTCGATCCCAGGTCCCATGTTAAAACGCAGGCTGCCTGCTCTTCCTGCCCTAGTGGGAAGAAGCTGGGAAATCCCAGAGGGAAGCCAAAAGGAGATAAAAATCAATCCAAGATGATTCCCAAAGTCACCCTTTGTACTCCATAGAGTCATACAGTTGCCTCTGACACACACACACACACACACACACACACACACACACACACACACATGTGTGCGCAAAATTCAAAAAATTAAAATTTAAAGTCAGAGTGATGAAATTGAATAATTTGTACATTGCAACTGATGGAGTAACCTTTAAAGGTAAAACATTGATACTTTATCCACATTCTAATCTTTTGTCATGTGCCATTATTGTTAATGCCCTTAAACATATGTCACAGATTGGATAGACAAATCATGGGGCCACATATAAATACAGGTCCTATTTATCATGTCACTTTGTATTGCCAAAGACACCCAACCAAAACTCCACAATAACAGCTGATTTATAATCATCTAATAATTATTGAACCTGATAAAGTATGCTTATATTAAATAACTAATGTCTTCAATCAACTTGAAGGGTTTTATCAATCCATTTTCTAAACCTTTGAATATAAAATACCAAAACAGCATATTGATTTGCTTATCCAGTGGAGCACTTTTCATTGATTTGCTCGAAAATATACCATTGGAAGTTCTATGAATTTACTGAATGTTATGGTCTCCGAAAATTTAAAACACATCTCAGAGATTATCATAATCTTCACATTTTTACTGGTCCACATTCTTTCCTTCCTAACCTCATGTCTTCTCTAAAAGTGTAGCATCCTAATTGATTAAATTTTAAATATGTTTTCAGACTTTAACTTCTAAAAGCAATCTTGCCACCAAGACCTGTTTTTTTTTGTCTTATTGAGTATCCCTAAATGATTTTGTAATAAGCCACATGTTTATTTTTTTCATGTAGTGTTTCCAGTTTCCTAGCCATTAATCTCCAACCACCCTGATATTTTTACAGGTATCTCTATTTATGCAGTTCTACTATACTAACACTTCCTGTTGTTTGAAAATATATTTGATCCCCTTTATGACACTGTAAGCTCCATGAGGATAGAACAGTGTGAAATTATGGTATTTGATTCCCTGTAATAGAAACTCAAAATGACCTCTTAAAGAAATGAATGAAAATACAGGTGAAGGTGATGCTACAAGCAAAAATGAAATTGATCCCTGTTCAGATGAGACAGATATTTGTACTTACAATCCAAATTGGATGATGCGTAGCCAAACCAAAGTCAGCTGCATTGATTTTCTTTCTTTCTGTAGCCAAAATGATCATTCTAAGTCAAGGTCAATGTTATCATTCTTTCTGAGGAGAAAAAATAAAGAAAAAAGGAAAGGATGCTTGCATTGTGTATGTAGCAGTTCGCCTGCATGATTGCTGATAAATCTCCATGAAACAGCTTAAGTGAACTAGGGGTTTATTTTCTCTTATGATTGTCAATCCAATTTCAAAGGAGAGCTCACACCAATACCAGGAATGAGGGAACTGACCACACTGTCTCTCTCTACATAATGGCTGAGAGAGGGACAATCCTTACTTGCCAGACCAGCATATCTGGCCAAGTATACAAAAGGATGCCAACTTTCTCAATCAGCTGTATTTTATTCCAGGGCCTAGTCCCTCCAACCATAGGCTGGGCCTTCCTCATCACCTAGACAGTCTCCTGCAGATTTGTTCTGGGCCTAACTCAACCACTAATTCTCTAAAAATGTGCCCAGAGCTCAAACCCTCAACTGTCAAGTTGACACCTGAGCCTAACTATGAAAGTGTAAGTAGTGGAACTTCCAGGTTTATCATTTTTTAAAACACCTTTGGAAATCTATAAAAAAGGCATTTGCTAATGATTATGTAGTAAGCTTGAACATTAATACTAGTTATAAATAAGATTTCAAACTTGCAGCATACCCATCAAAACTACTTGAATGGTTGCCTTCTTAGAGACATTTGCAAATATTTAGGAATATAAGCCTCACAATTAAATATTATCATTACATAAAACAAAGGATTAATTTTATTTTACCTTAAGTAGATCAGCTTACTTTGGCTTAGAGGAAATTCCAAGCATGGATTGTTGTAGACTAGGATGTGCTTACTTTGAGCTTCTGAGTATGCCCAGATATAATTTATGAAAAACATTAACATTGGTTACTGAAAATGTTTTGATTTCTCACTAAAATTTTAAAAATCTAATAATTGGGGGAGATGAATGGAATGAAATTTATAGAAACTTTTACACATTTATGTTTAATTTATGAAAGACCAAACACTTAAAAGTAAAATTTACTGATTCTATTATTGAACAATTGGAAAGTAAGCCTTCATCTTGAGAACCTATTTGTAAAATTAGCAGATAGCATGTAAATGATAACACTAGATTTTAGGTGTTGATAAGGAATTTCTTGGCAAATAAACTCAGAGCATAAATATAAAAAATGTTGTGCCTTGTGAACATTTTTCACTTCTGTTCTACAACTACTTATGTATTCCCCAGTGTATTTGAAGCAAATAGTGCATAACTATATTAAATAAATTAAGATGAAATGATCCAATTTTGGTTTGTTGAGATAATATTAGCTAAGAAACTTTCTCACTGATGAAACATGGATACCCATGTAATCATAATTATTTAAAGATGCTACTTTCTGCTTATTTTTTTCACTTGTATGCCTCTCTAAAGAGATAAGTGAGATGAAATAAGCCCCAAATGAACAAGGGAATGAATTACTCTGGAGACAGATTTGTTACTTTGTATTTCAGGATTCTTACCCACATATGCTGGTAACTTTGTCAGGAAACAATATTGGCACATAGCTTATACCCAATGCTGCACATGTTTTTTTTTTTTTTTTTCACTTAAAGGTTTCCCTGGTTAAGTCTTTATTTTTTATTTTTTTATTTATTTATTTTTATTATTATTATTTCCGCTCATACAAACTTAATAGGTACACCAGTCCCCTCCCTCCCTCCACTTCTCCCTGACTCCCCTGCTCTCCCCTTCTTTCTCCCCTCCCTCCCCATCCCCCAGTGCCTCCCCCCTCCAATCCCCAGAGCATCCTTTACTGAACACTGCACATGTTATATATTATATTTTCTATATTTAGAAATATAGAAAATTGCTGCACTTGAAAAAAATCTGAACATTATTTTAGTAGGTTCGGAGATTTGTGACTTATTTAAAGAACCATTTTTTTTATTCAGTGTTAAGTATGAATGCAAAAAGCAATACATACATTTTAAAACTTTTTGTTTTCTTATTCTTTGATATAAAATACTATTATCCTGATCTGACATGCGTGACTTTACAAATGTAGTAAAAAGTTTCCAAATACTCAAATACCTGCTAAGTTTCAGTATTATAGAGACTACTTAGAGGAGTCTGGACAGAAGAGGAATAAATGCCCAGGAAGGCACTCATGGTAACATTTCCAGGTAACTGGTCTTTGTCTTTCAACAGCATTTCCTGAGTAGTAGTGTGAATGATAGATACTTTGATCCTTGCTTGATAATTTGTCTTTTAAATGTGACTGCTTCTTTCAAAGTTATTCTATTTTGAAAATTTGGTCTCATCAGTTCCCTTCTCACCTAGGGATTATTGCATTTAAGAAAGTAATCCCAAATTAAAACTTACTTATTATTCTAGTGTCCACATTTAAATTCAAGCATGTTAGTAGACATTTAAATTCAAGTGTCTTATTATACATTTCTGAGCCAAGAAAGGCCCATTAAAAAATGAGAAAATCAGTTTCTACTTTACCCTTACTTTCTGTTCTGGCAGTAAATCTATTAAAAATACAGCAAACAAGAAGAGTCATGTCTCTCACAGATGTCTAAATTAGAATCACTTTTTATTTTATTATTTCCAACGTTTTAGCCCACAGAATCATAGTTTTGAAGTTTTTTTTGCCATGAATTACAAAGCACATACCTCCCCTCAATAGAAATTGTTTTGACAGAAACATGCTATAACCATAAACTGAGTGCCCATGAACAGTAAACCTCACATAAGTTTGAACATATAAACAGGAAAGAAGAAAGAAAACATTTTCCAAGTACATATTCGTGCAAAACTATATGCATTTCATTCCAAAATTAAAGATACACGCTTTCCAAGTCCTTTTTCGAAGAGTACTCATTCTGTTGTAACCAATTTTTTTTTACATTTTTTTTTCTGTTTCAACCTCTTTGCTGTGCTGAAATAGAACACAGCCAACGAATGACAAGACACCTTCTGGGAAAAAAAATATTTTCTCCTTTTTTGTGCCAGGTCAGCTCCATCCTATGATCAAAGTTCATTATATCCCATAAGTATTTGGGAGATGAATTGAGAAGAAACAGAGATCTGGTAATTCCAGGTTAATGGACAACTTTTTAACCTAAACTCTTTTGAAAGCTCTTAAGTGTTCTTAATCAGTCTAATTGTCTTGATGATCCTTGACAAGTCACTTTTTTCTATTACCTGTATATTGGAGGTTCATTCGCTTTATGAAACAACAAAACAGAAATAAATAATTTGATTGAGTAATGTAATAGAAAGGTCTTTCTACACATATATTTTAAAAATTGATTACCTGTAAATCCTCAATCGTTTCCTTTGTATAATTATGTGAGAGTCATGAATAATCTTTTAGTTGAAATTACTAGGCTCCAAAACAAAACCTTTGGGTATTTGCATTGAATACAAAGGTATAGTCAAGAATATCACCTAAGAAATCAGACTTCATGGTCCATATATCTTCGTGCATAATCCTATGGGAAGGTAAAATAGTTGATTTTGTATGTATCAAGTGTTCCTCTATAAAAGTATTTATATAATCTTTACTGTTATGGAGGGATGATTAAGATTTCATTTGCAAATCTAGTGCATACATGATAAGTACTTAATGTTGACTTTAATGTGATCTATACAGTCTTAGACAGATCACATACAACTGCCAATTAAATTCTGCATTGAGGTCTACCACTCTCCTGAAAGTCAACTTCAACAGATGCATTCATCCACCTGATGTGACTGTTATAAGTTTCCTTCTCACAGGTGATATTGGCTGACAATTTTTTCTGTAATACTTTTGGACAGAAATCTGCTGCTTCTGAAGAAGGACTAAACTGAAAGACAGTGGACTGAATGGAGACCTTGACGAAAACAACCTTCATTTTCACAAGCCTTAAATTGTATATTTATTTATTATTGGATCAAAAATATGAAATTTCCATCCTGTCTCAGAAGCTAGTAGATTTAAGTTAAAAATGGCTTATGATTTTTTTTGTGAGCTGTAGAAATTGACACGGTATTATTATTCAATGTGTTATGATCTAAGCAGATAAGTCTGAACAATTCTCACATTGAAGTGATAGGCATAATTCATTTGTGAAAGATAATTGGATTATGGGCTTAGCATTGTGTTTGAAAATAGGCATTAGAAATTGGCATCATAGTAGTACTCTTTTTATAAAAATCCCATAATCAAAAGGTATTTTGTGTACAAATATTACAATAAAATATTTCAACTTTTGACAGGAAAAAAGTTCATTTCATGTAAAGTTCTGTCTGGATATTTAGTTATGTGTTCAAACAGACTGTGACTATACAAACTTAAGATGTCTGTTTTTATTTTTTAATAAAAAAAAAGTGAATTCAGAGTTGAGCTCATGGTAAAGAAGCTTTTGGTGTGTGTCCCCATTAAGTCCGCAGACCTGTTTGCATTTAATTCATCGTTCAGGGCAGCTAAGGTGGCCTCCGAGACAGAGCACCCTGACATTTTGGCTGAAATCAATGCTAGAGCCAGCAGCAAGGCGGCAGAGCAGGTTAAGGACGCTTTCCCTCCTGAGCTCCCCCTTCACTGCCTCATCCCAACCTCATCACCTGCCTGCTCCCTTTCCAAATTTGCATATATAGACCATCAGAGTCCTGTTGGGAAAGAATTGAGTCCCACGGTTCCGAAATGAAATGTACCTTTGGGATTTAATGAGGTCACTTGGGCGGGCGTCTACAGCTTTAGCCCTCTGCTCTCTCTTGTCCTGTTAACACACATGCACAAGTAAACGCACTGCAGACACACTGGGGATGCATTGAAGCAGAGGAAAAAAAATCACACTTTCCACCATCTTTCTACCACCTCTAGTGATAATCAGCATGTTCTCTCTCTCTCTCTCTGTCTCTCTCTCTCTCTCTGTCTCTCTGTCTCTCTGTCTCTCTCTCTCTCTCTGTCTCTCTCTCTCTCTGTCTCTCTCTCTCCTAGTATGGCAGACCCAGGCAAAATGCCACGTACCCAGAGAACAGGTCAGAATCCTTCCTAAACATTGGCATTGGACGCACTCTCCACTGGCTCCTAGAGCAGGCGCCGGTGCCCTGCGCTCCCTTTCCAGAGCTTAACACCGTCCAGATGCAGCCTCCTCGGTCCACTGAGCTTGCAGCTCCAACCCAGCCCGGGAACAAAAGCTGGCGGGGTGACTGCGTGGAGTGCGGGACAAGGTCCATTATTTGTGGACAAGGTGGCAATCTGCAACCGCCAATCCGATAGCTTTTTTTTTTTTAACCGAGTGCTCTAAAGAGAGGATCGCCACCACCCTGTCCAGCGCGGCCAGCAAGCTAATGGGTCCACAAGGACAGCCGAGATTTACTTATTCTAGATTATTCCAGTACTGCAACCCTACCACTCTTGAGATCCCGACAAAGTTCCCGAAAGGTCAGATCCACCCAGCACCTGGTCCAAGAAATTTTCCTGAAGAAATATATAAACTAGTATTTAAAAAAAAAAGAAAAAGAAAAAGAAAAAAAATTCGTAATTGCAATGCAAGGGAAAGCGCTCCAATCTAGGGAACGCAGCGACACCACACCAAGCAAACCAGAGAAACCCAGCTCCTCACCGCAGCGAAGGAGCAGTTTGAGGATGGCCAGTAGATGGCGCAAGAACTCTTCCTTTGCACACTCTTAACCCTTGTAGGGTTCTGGGACTCCTAAGTCCAGTAGTATAGATACATACATTTTGCATTTTGCAAGAAACCTCCTATTTCCATATTTGGAGCAGATTCAGAATTAAGACAAACGAATATTCTCTTGATACCTCCACAGATCAAATCAGTTTAATTACTCTTGCTTACCAGCTGGTTGGAATTAGGGATCCTAAAAAGATGAACTATTGAAGAAAGGACTGGACTTCGCTCCCACCTCCATCCCCGCCCCAGCTATGGATCAAATCCCTTTGCCAAGTCAGAAAATACGTTACGGGCTTTCTATGTTTCTGAATACGTAAATGCACAGGTGCAAATAAATGTCCTGTGATTTCCCTTTTCGAGGTAGTCAAAGTGTAATAGATGTACAAAGGCTGCCTGGAACATCCTGCGACTAGTGTAGTAACACATGTCCCATTATAAGGACGAGGCCATCGGTGCAGCCCGATGCGATTCATTATCGTCACGGTTCCTCCCAAAGCAACGCAGATCTCCCGATTAAAATAGTCCTCCAGCCTGCTTCCGTGTTCGCAGGCTGCAACAGAGAGCTCACTAACATAATATTTCTTGAGCTGCTTTCGCAGGCAGAATTATCTATTCGGGGGAAAAAATGCGAGCCCCGTCAATTCCAATATTGTGGGGAGTTTATCAGAGAGCAGAGCTGGGCTTGTAAAGACTCACTAGTGGTTTCTGCTGGTGGTTATAAAGAGCTAGAATTAAGGTGGCAAAAGCAAAAGCGGAAGAAAAAGCAGAATCCAGAGTAGCAGAGACTCTGTGCCCCCGTTGGAGAGATGGTTGAGTCCTCGTCAAGGTTGCTGTGGTATCCCAGAAACACCATTCACTCCGAGCTGTGACCGCGCACCAACAACAGCAACAACTCCACTGCGCCGGGCTGAGGAGCCAGAATCCAGAGCTCGCGTATAATATGAAAGGGATCCGCAAAGGGGAAGGAAGAGCAAAGGAATCCAAACCCCAGGAGCCTGGCATGCCAAGATGCGCTAGATGTGGTCGCCTAGACTTCATCCTGATGAAGAAAATGGGGATTAAAAGTGGATTGATATTTTGGAACCTCGTCTTTTTATTGACGGTGTCTTGTGTAAAAGGTAGGTCTGCGTTACGGGGGTCCACTGTGCTGTGGATGGAGGTGGGCTGACTAGTTGTCTCAGCGAGGCAGAAGGCTTACTTCACAATTCGCACTCAGAAAATAATCATGATCGCACTGATGAAGGAGTTGATTCACAGCCCCTTTTCCTCCCATCAGATAGGAAATGCATTTTGCTTGCCAGATTTGGCCTTTCAATGCGGTGATTGAGCTTGAGCTCAATAAATATTCTTGCAGTATGCTCAAACGAATACGTGAGTTGGTTGGTATAGCTTCTAACTACTGATGTTCAAGCTGGATTCCTCTGCAAGACTTTTTGTGTGTGTGTGTGTGGTGGTGGTGGTGGTTTTTTGTGAAATCTCTGGAATTTAATGCTTCGGGACATTTTTTTTTTAAATTAAAGACACCGGTGTGAATGCTTTTTAACCATCTCTGAGAGCAAAGTTGCCAATGTGCTAGGAATGCATTGGTTTTCCATGCATTCAGACACAGAGGTCTCTCTAGCTGTGCCACACCGACACGAATGTCTGCATACCTATTTGAATTATTTCTATGTGGCTTTTCATGCAAGGATAAATGTCAGGGAGCTTCCCCGAGTCTCTAGCTAAATGTCTGCTTCCAAATAGAGGCTTCCAGAAGATCTGAGATGCCATAAAGTGTAAAGATACACCTTTGAGGGTAAATGAAGGTAGGAGGAAAGTCGTTAGCTGAAGACCAAAAAGCAAATTCCCAGCAAGACCCAGCGTTCAGACAGGTAGAGTGATGGTCACATGCACAGACAAGGGAGGAGGTGGGTGGGGTGGACAAAATGTATTCCCAGGCAGGAGGGCCAGGGACAGAGGGGGTCCTTGGAGGAAGAGCTGTCCGCCAGGAGAAAATACATCTACAGCTCTCTTCCACAACTTCTGCGCCCTGCTGTCCATTAATTGCTGCAAAGAATACTCAGGAGGTGTTTATGACTCATGCCGTCATTTCTGAACAATCGCTCCTCCACACTCATGGCAGCTCGAATAAAGGAGACAAATGGAGCTTTCGGAGGGGCTAGTTGGGAATCCTAGGTGTCTGTATGTTGGGGAGGGGCGGAGGGGATGGAGATGCTGTTTTGGCCCAGGCCCGCCAAAGCTGTCACCACAAACTGGACGCTTCTTCTTTTGGAAAGGGGGGCCTCTCTGAACCGCAATTGGGCCGCGTCTCTATGAAACAGTTTATTGTCCCGCTTGCAGCTGGCTTGCGCGCTCCCAGAAGGCAGCCCATTTGCATTCAGTGGAAATGATAATTCATGTTTTGGGAGGAGGGAGCTGGAGAGGTTACGGCTCCCTCCAGGATGACCAATGATACGTGGTTTGTTTCGAATTTTAATTCGCATCCTTAAATGCCAGGAAGTCGCCCCTGTTCTCTGAGGTGCAACTTCCCCAGAACGCCCAACCTGCTTCTCAGAGCTTGTGCTAGTGTGGTGTGCGTGTGCTTTGCGTGCGTGCGGGTGTGTGTGTGTGTGTTTCCAGAGCCGAAACGCTGGTCCTAAGTGGCATCACTATATTACCCAGTGCACCAACGCTTTTCTGGACGCTTACAAGGGGCTTCCGTGGGCAACTCGATGTGTGAAGAGCCCCACAATTATGCTTAGCGCTTCTGCCACTTAAGAGTCGGTGGTTAATGGGTACCCTGGGGCTGCTTGCGAGACGCGCGCCGCTCCCCAAGGGGGAGGCTCAGGGAGCTGGCAGGAGCCCCGGCGGGGGAAATAAAATGTACAAGTGTCTCCTTCGAGAAGATGACCGCGGGTTAAGTGCGAGTTTTCAGGAGATACCTGTTGATCCAAAACATTCGGTGGGCACATTAGACGAACTGAGCCTCAAAGCCAGGAGAGCTAGCCAGCCTGAGAAATGCTGAACCTGGCCGGCTTGCAATCCCAGCCTAGACTGCCAACACCTACCGTATTTTACAAAGAACACGCGCCACAGAAAAAAGAAAGGCGCGTTCATTTGCTGCACGCGGCAGGAACAAGGCGATCCCTTCCTTCGGTCCACAGTCCCCATTTGCTGGCATGGAATTATAGGTCTCTTAGAGTATTCCACTTTGGGGGACTTTGGGAAGGAGGGGCTTGCGTACCACAGTCTGCCTTGATATTGCTTAAGACATGCTTCATGGTAATAAAGTTCTTAATTGTTACACATGTGCTTCTTGGGAGAAGCCCTTTATGCTTTGCACCTTGGAATGTTGTGCTTCCAATCTGAAACACTCGCACAGGTTTTCTGTTTCAGGTACACCCTCTCATACCCGGCTGTGCCCCTTTTGATATCTGCTTTTTACTCGCCTTCTCTTGTTTAAATTTTAATTTCGCCCCAGTCTGCAGGTTCTCCTCAGGCGAAGGTTGCTGCAGTGCCTTCGGCGTGGCGTCCTTCTGGTGTCTGATCCGGCTTTTGTTTCCAAACACGTTCCCCCCAGTGAGTTTTCAGGCCCGTGGAAAATCTGAGACCTGAGCATCCTAGGCAGGCTTCTGAAGATCTACCCTAGGCTATTGCGAGGGGTCAGGAAGTATGGTGGGCGCAGAGCTCCCTGAGAACAGTCTTGGCCTCCACAATTCCATCGGTAGGTTCCCCCCATCCCCATATAACCTTAGCGTGCAAGGCCATGACAAAGAATCTCCCAGGAGGAAACGCCTCGGAATTGAAGATGAAGTGGTCTCTTCAATAATTCTCTGGGGTGGAGCTCTAAATGCTGCTAATCTTCTTAGGGCATTTTATCTCTACGAGCTTCTGAAATCAAAGACACCAAACTGGAACCTTAGCCTTGATCCATGTACATGCCTGTTTCTAGAAACTAGGAGAGACCTGGAGGGAAGAAAGAAGAGAAAGAAAAGGGAAAGAGGAAGGAGCCAGAAGAGGATTGATTATGATTTGAAATGTGACCTCCAGCTATATGTCGTGAGTGTAGGTCTCTTCCAGACAGAAATTGTGAATTTCCAAGTCGTGCTTTAGCTTCTTGCCCACGTAAGGAGACACCCGCGGAGTGCTCTCTGGGGGGGGGTGGAGGAAGGAGGGACCTTCACACAATGTACAACATAGGTAAAGCACTACAGACTAGGTCTGGGTGCAGGAGACGCTGGATTCCATAACCCTCTCCTCCACCCCTACCCCACCCTTTCCCCAGCCTAGCGCTCCCCTGGAGTCTGCAGGATTCCGGGTTTGGTCAAGACGTCCTGATTGCTCTGGAACTTCTGAGAGACAATACTCCTTCAGCACAGCACTTCCGAGGAGGATAGTACCCTCTTCCCCAATTCATTCCTGCCGGAAGGGGTCGCCGGTGGCCATGCGGGGGCGGGGTACAGCTGAGCTGCGATCCTCAGTACATTCCGCCCACGCGAGGAGTATGTGGGAGTAGCTTGTGGAGATCTTAGCCACGCTGGTGTCCACGGGGACAGCTAGTCTCATCCTCCACCCTCTACAATTTTATCTGAGATAGCCAGGAAAAAGAAAGAAAAAAGGAGATGAAAAAGATGCGTAGTATATTGAGAAATCGTACCAAAAGGGGAGAGAAAAACAGATAGACTTTACAAAACAATTGTAGCAAACAAAATCCACCTGGGTACCTCTACCTCTAAGCACACCCTGCTCTCCAAATTAGCATCACTGAGAGACACCTGCTGGAAGTAGTGATCTTTGTGTTTAAGGCTAGGTGGGGAAGCACCTGGGTTTTAGGAAAGTATTTCTCTTCATTTCCTTTTACTTCTGAAAAATAGTCATTAATTTATTCTAGAAATTAAAACTCTCCACATTTCCATGGATCTTGCAGGTTAGAACTGGATGTCTGACTTGGCTCAGGATGTGCTGTGTGTGCCTGTACTGTGTGGAGGGGGAGGAGAGGAGGAGGAGAGAGGATAATGAATTACATCAAGGAGCTTTCAAGGGTGCCTGAGTCGTGCTTCAGTTGCGAGTGTATTTCGGGATGAAAAGGTTGGCGAGTTTAGCGAGTTAACAGCAGGTCAATTTCACCTTCACTTCAGCTGGTCCATTGCGCTGTGACCATTGCTGTTGCAGGGTCTGGAGCAGGCGTGGAGGAAAAGTCCCTCTTCTACATGCAGACTTCAGCATCTGACCTCAAACAACACCAGAAAGCACTTCCAGAGATCTGAGAGTTTCGTAGGGGAAATAAGAATGGGAACCAAGTTTTCTATTAAGATTCACTACCTCTCCACGCCTGGTGATTGAAGAGCACTGCTCCAGAATCAAATGCAGCAAGCTTGCCAAACAAAGTGCTGTGAGGGAAAGAAGGAAAAAGTAGAGAAATGGAAGTGCCTTGGGCTTTCCGGGTTATCTAGGTGTTCCTCCCCGGGCCTGACCGCGTGGACCTTTGAAGGGTGAAAGTGGGACAGGATTGCTGCTCCCTACGAATAGTAAGGAAGCCAAACTGCCCTATGGGAAGATCTCTAAGGCACCAAGTCGGTTCCTCATCTCAGAACGCCCGGTGGCAGCTCCTTCTGTAGCCCTAGAATTGCAGAGTGGGTCACAGCAATTACCACTTCAGCCCCAACCTGCCTTTTGCTCTCTAGGACTTGAAGAACTCCCAGAAGTCTGAGACATCATCTGTGCATTACCTTCTCGAAAGCAATCAGAAATGTCCTTTGCAGCCCAACATTTCTAGATATTTTGGCATGGGGATAGGTGTGTGTGTGTGTGTGTGTGTGTGTGTGTGTGTGTGTGTGTGTGTGTGGTGTTGGGGCAGGGGAGTCAGTGGGAAATTTAGCTACAAGTCCTAGCTACAAGAATATGTGAGTAGAAATAATTGTTAAGGAAGTTCAACATCTCCAAAAACGGATGTCTGTTCTCTTGAGATTTCTAAAGGAGGAAAAATTAGAATTGCTGGATAAATTAAGCACTCCAAGGCTCTGGCTTAGTTACAGTAGTCATTACATTCCTTTTTGTGATATTAATTAGCTTTTCTATCTGTGGAGTGCTAACTAAGTTTGGAATTAGATGTATCTTTTGGTCTGAAGACAATTTACAGGCGCACAGAAAACATGACACAAGATACTCTGTTAGCAAATAGCTTCTAAACGTAATTCTAAATAGAGTCAAACCATTCTAAGAATTGATGAAGTAAACACAAGGAAGAGAGGTAAAGTTAAAAAACAAACAAACAAACAAACAAAAAAAAAAAACAGCCTCTGTAGTCACAGGGAGATGAGCCCTGAAGTTAAAAATGCTTGCCTAAGACTACAAGTGCAATGTCAAAAGCAAGTTGAAGAAATTAAACTAAACTTCCTTTCTCTGTGCTCAGACTTGTGTCCCAAAGGACAAGTTTATTGTAGTAGTTATTCAGGGTGACCAGAAAGTTTTCGAAACAAACACTTCAATATTTTGTTTATTTGGGGTAACTTGTTTTACTTATTTTCACATTTTATTTTGAAGCAGAGTTTTATCTAACTCAGACATGTGTCAAACTCACCAGGTCACTAAAGCTGTTGAATTTTGGGTCCTCCTGCCTTTACCTTCAAGGGCAGGGGTTACTGGCATGCAGGAATATTTCTGGTTGCAGGTTGACAGTTTTAAAGTCCCATGCTAAATGCTTTCTGAGGCATCAGCTTCCCAAAGTGGGGAGAGACACACACTATCTTTTACTTTGAAATACGAGATTTGGGAGATTAGAAGTAGAATGATTACAAGTGAAGAGATTATGGAAAAATACATGTCAAATGCAAATAAAGTGTTGAGACATTTAACATAAACTTTGACACTTAACTATAAGAATCTTTGCTTCTTATCTCTTTCCCTCACTTCATCTGCATACATCTGAAGGACTGTGCAGTTCATTTAAGGCCACAATGGAAGCTGTGGTTTGCATGTGGATGAGGTGACAAAACAGGCCCTATGGTCATATGGACTTCATCCTTATACCATCAAAGGAGCTAGGTGAGATCCACAGTGTCTTCCAGGCCTGTCAGCCACTGTGCTCATAGGAATTTCTTAGCATGAGGGTCTCCATATGGCTCTTGTTCTCATCAGGAAAAGCACTGTACAGAATGTCATTGGCAAAGACCAACTTGATGAGTACTTTTCAGTCTTTGCCATCTCAGCGCTAAGACCAGCTTTCTGTTTCTTCCTCTTCAGTTTCTCTTCCTGCAGCTATCAAATGCTGTGGAGGTCATAGGTTGTTGTTTTAAGTGAATAAGGATTCATAATGTTACTGTTTCCTACATAAGGTTGCTTGTTGATCACGCTTATAGCATCAGCTGATACTTATTAGCTGATACTTATCAACTGCTGCTTATAGCATCAGCATAGTCATCACTTGGATGATTTATCTTGGAGATGGCTATGTGGAATGTCAAAGTTAATCCTGTGGCAGTAGACTTCAAGTATTCTGCAGGCTTTTAAGCATTTTTACAGAAGTGGCTTTCAAGGCATTTCCAGCAAGCTGTACTAGTGTCCTCTGGAAACTTGTTAGAATGAAATCTCAGATTCCCACAGAGGCCTATTGAATGAGTCACTCTGGGATGCAGGCACAGATATTTGTGTTTCTAACAAGCCATGTGGGTAATTCTGATGTTCTCTATCGTTTAAGAACTACTCCACTAAAGTGCAAGGAATAAGGGCTCTAGAGCTACAAAAAGTTTAATGTCAAACAATAATTCTGGCAGTGACTAACTTTGGACTAAGAAATCAAATTTTACAAGCCTCAGCTTTATTGTTTATAAAAAGATTGCAATTATCAGTGGGTTTATTGGGAGATTATGTGAAGCAAGTTTGTGCCCTGATCTTGCACTAATAGTGCTGATCAGTAGCATTAAAAACTAAAGTGCTTCATCCCAAACCAAACTACTTTGTTTTTCTGTAGCATTACCTAAAATATGTAACCTTTTCTCCGTAGCTATTATTTCACACTGACTAAGTTTCCAGGCTGTTCCATGTTTGAGAAATACTCTGAAGTTTCTGTTGATTAACTAGTATTCATTTAATTCTGCTTCTGACTCTATGTGTCAGAGAGAGAACTATACCTGATATTCTTCTGCTTGACTGAATTCATCTTTACATTTGATATGTATTGACATCTTACACAGATTCATCTCTTCATTGCATCATAACATGTCGACTAGTAAGAAGACTTAGTGGCTCAGCACATGCCGACAAACTGAACAAAACTCATGTTTGATTTCTGGAACCTACACAGTAAGAAAGCCAAAATGGACAGCTTTTCCTTGGACCTCCACCTGTGCACTATCATAGATCACAAAAGTAATATAAATTTAAGAAGTCATGACATTGATAAGTGATAAGACTAGATGTTCTTCCATATCAGCTGATTCACTGTTTATATAGTACATAATAAATGTCTATGCATCAAAAGGACTAGCGTTTTTCACTAGATTACAAAGAATATTAGCACTGACTTAAGACTCAGTATCCAGTAACTTGAGTACTCTTATCAATTTCATTGCAGTTAATTTTAAGAAGAGAGTCCATCATAAAAGTGAACATTTACGCACCATGTATCAACTAGTACCTCATAAAAGTTGAATTATTGTATGTTTGCAATATTTTTTAAAAAGTGTTTAAGAGATGACAAAGATAATTTATTGATTTATTGTATGAAAATATTTTTGCATATTTACTTAAACTGAATAATCATATTTTCATTAAAGTTTGTCTATTTCTTGTTAAAAGTCCTTAAACAAAATCAATGTATAGGATATTTTTTATATGCATTCTGAAAATCATCTTCTTTTAGTCAGGAAACATTTTTGGAATCTTTACAAATTCTACTTTTAATCTTGTTTATAGATTTCACTGTTTAAATCATATTTACTTGAGAATATTTACAAATTCTAGAAGTTATCTTAATTGTCATAGATTTTCACATATTTTAATAATGCAAAATATAATCCAAGACTCTTAAATAGAAATAATAAACTCTTGGAAATGTTGGAATTTTGAGACTAAAATATTAATTGTTAAATTGGTCTCTTCAATTTAACAATGTGAAATATTTAAAAATTGCATATATTTCAAAAGGGAATAACATTTGAAAAGACTAGTCCTACTAAATTTGAGGCATATACAGAAGTGACTGTAATATATGAAAAAGGTGACTCATCTCCTTCAAAACTGACTTGATAAGATTTAGAAAATCTTCTGCCTTATATTTGTGACTTCAAAGAAAGGCCACTGATAATATAAAGTAATAGGATAAGACTTTTTGAACTATGAATAAAAATTTAGAAGGATATTACTTTGATACTTTCAACTAACAAGTAAAAATTATAGTCCTCACAGAATATATTTATAAGATCTTAAATCATTTTTAAATGCAAGAGCTCCTAGTACAATTTTCTGAATTAAAGTTTATCTGATTTACTATGAGACATTCAAGGGTTCTTGCTTATTGAGAATATCATATTCAAAGAAATACTTCCAGGATAAAGTTCTTAACAATTTCTTTTGTGTAAGACATATTTGCAGTGATATTTGTATCTCAAAAAATAGTTCCCTCCGTCATACTATAATGTTATGTGTAACCTCAAGCAAACAATTGTGGGATATATTTATTCTAGTAGAAAAATGAGAACTTGGGAATATGAATAACAGCTACCTTATGAATAACAGCTATCTTACATATTTAGCCCATTGCTACATTTATATACAAGTTTTCAACAATTTCATTTATTGATGTTGTCTATCATCTTAGTGATTCTGAACGGTGGGAATAAAATATATTTTGTATAGTGATTAGTGAGTCTGTCTGGTGAGATGGCTCAGGAGTTTAGACTTTGCCTCCTAAACAAAAGGACCTGAGGTTGGATCCCAGGTCCCTGAAATCCAACATATACATATTTTGGAATTGAAAATTTTCAGAAAATTTGCTTGTAGTTTCTGATGTTGTTTAAATGGTATCTAAGGATGAAATTCTATTCAGTCTTTATTCATGTCTGTACTCAGAGTAGTGATGCTTGATTATAAATGGAGATACTCTGTGGTTTACAGAGGACAGCACGTATCCCATAATTGTTTGTTGATGGGTAGAACCTGGGAAATCCCAGAACTAGCAAAGAAGAGGTTGAAGCAATCCAGAATGACTCCCCTAGTCACCCATGGTTCTTCACAGGGACACACAGTGCATTCTGATACACACACACACACACACACACACACACACACACATACATATAAAGTGATTAGTGAGATAATGCAAAAAATAATGCTCAAAGCATGCATGTTACTATCAGATGAAAATCTTTTATATATGTATATATTTATTTATTTATTTATTTATTGTGTGTGTGTGTGTGTGTGTGTGTGTGTGTGCGTGTGTGTGTGTGTGTGTGTGTGTCTCAGAGGATACTGTGTGCCCCTGTGGATGACTTTGGGAATCATTCTGGTTTGCTTCTACTTCCTTCTTGCTTTGCTATGGGATTTCCCATACCCTGCCCATCAGGGCCAGAAGTGCAGGCTGACACTGTTTCCACCTGGCACTTTAACCTGGGACCTGGGATCTGAACTCAGGACCTAATGCTTGTGAGATAGTCTTAACCCCTGAGCCATCTCTCCTGCCCCAGCTGAAAATCTTGAACACTAGTGAAAAAACATAGAATTAAAAGAGGTAAGCTTTAGATTCTGGCCTAGAATTTTTTTAATAAAAGGTGCAACATATGAGTGAGGATGAGAATATTAAAGACTTGCCAAATAACACAATTTAGGTCTACAATTTTTTAACAATTGTATCTCAGTTATTGTCAAGTAAAATTGTGTTCTTTTTTTCACTTAATCATCTACCGAAAATTGTAGCAAAGTAAGGAGAGGGGACAGCAAGAGATCAAGAGTTTAAGGTATCTGCTCACAAATATGGAGCCACATAAGTTTGATCCCTAGAAGCGCACCTGGAGCAAGGACAACTGACCTCTATTCTCTACCCCTGTGCCAAGGCAGCATCTATTCTCAATCTCTCTCTCTCTCTGTCTCTCTCTCTGTCTCTCTCTCTCTCTCTCTCTCTCTCTCTCTCTCTCTCTGGCATCTCTCCCTATTTAAATCTATCAAATGACTAAAATATTTTTTTTGAAAAGGAACACTGGGTATAGGAACATTCTTATACTATGGAAAAGATGTTTCCTACATATATTTACAAGAGTTAAGACATAGTCATAGAACTTTGAGCATAAAAATACCTGTATGTATTTCATTGTGCCAGTGTATCCTGGTTAATTATATTAGTATAGCTATGTATCTTCACACACATAAGAAAACAGCCAAAGAGAAGCATCAACTTGCTGAGCCTCCCTGTCAGCTCTCTGCACTTTCATTCATCCCTTTGCTGGAGGCATGAATTTTTGGCCATATCAATGTATGGGAGAACTGCTTTTTAATCTTTTTTTCCATTTATATAAGAACTTTTTCACACAGAATATATTTCTGTCGATGCTCTTCTTCTTCCCCTCCTATCTCTTTACCCACTTCCCTTCACATATCCATCCTTAGCCCTCCTGTCCTCATGTCTTCCTGTAAGGACCATAGGAATCTCTTCAGGGTTCCAATACTAGTAAAACATCAGATTTATGTGATAGTATAAGAGGCTCTTCTGTGGTTAGGTTTAGGATTAGGGTGGGGAAACTTTCTTTTCAGTGTCCAGCAATTGTCCCTAGAATTCCCACTCAGTGTAGTTGTTTTTCCTGTGATATTCTTTCTGGAATCCCATTAAGTGTAGCTGTTTCTCCTGAGATAAACTCCCTGGTTCATGGGGGAATGCTTATAAGTCAGTTATTGTGTAGATCTCACTTCAATGAGCTCCTGGATGCAGCAGCCTTGTCATGAATGGAGTGACCTGATCTGTCATGTAACTCCCCATCTTTAGGTTTTACACTCTTTCTGTCCCCTCTTCTGCAAGATTCCCTGAGGATAGGGAGGGATTTGAATTGCCTGATTAGGGCTGATCATTCTAGGACTAGGATAATCTACATGTTAATCAGTTATGTTTTTCTGCCTCGCTAATCTTCCATTGTAATGGGCTGTATCTTGGTTGAGTGCAGAGATCTTTTCTTATCTAAGGATATAATAAAATGTGATAGTAGTTTATTATCACATATTTATAACTGATACTAAGACATGTGTCCCTGTCTAGGGTGTATTCTCCCTTTCTAAAAACAGTTTCTCAAGGAAGAAATCTTTGTGACTCTCCTTACATCCTGACCAGAGGTGAAGCAGTGCTTCCTGAAGCAATGGTTTTAGGGGATCTAGACACAGGAAGGTAAACATGCAGAAACAGAAAATCTTATCATGCAAGAAGAACTTTTAAATTACATGCCACACAAATATATATCACACATAGAGATGCATTTAATTTCATTTAAGTGCTCAGATTAAGTTTTTCCTAGAGATAATGAATCTAACTTTAAAATATGACTGTATATTGCTTTGAACTTTCTGAAATGCATAGTTACAGGTTCTGCTTTTGAATTGATCATTTTTTATGTCCTGTGTTTTGAAAATTTTACTTTTGGGTATATATTCAAAGTCATCTTGAATTCATCTTTAAATTTTAACACTGAGATCTCTTAATAATATTCATAACATTTAGTATTTGCATTTACACATTTATTCCACCCTAATTTTAAGCGTTTGGTTACATCTTATCATAGGTTTCGTATATGGTCACAGACTTCTCCAAGCCTGGCAAAAACATGAATAAAGATAGAACTCCAGTTTCTCTTCATGTGTTTCCTGTAACAATGCATTTTGATATTTCATTTGATGTTACAACTAAACTAAATGTCTGCCAAGCTCTCTGTTTTTAAAAATGAGTAATATTGTAATCATCAATGATTTATTGAAATAAAATTGAATAAAAATTGGCTTGGTATTTCCTTTGACATGATTTTGGTGAGAGGTAGGGGAAAATAGATAAGAAAATGCATTTTTCAGATCCATTTTCTTCACATTTTTCTCTCTTAGAGTTACTTAATAAAATCATCATGTGCTTTCTTGTTTTATATTATTCTAGTTTCTCAAATAATTACTTCAGCTTTCTATAGGGATTTAGGTTCTGGTATTTTATTCATTCGTACAATGTAGTCTGACTTGAAAGCTAACTGTGCAAAAGAATGTTTGGAGACTCATTTTCTCACAAATGGATACTTACGTGAAACTGTCTAATATACTGAACCAATAATTCAAAAACTAAATTTAAGGTATATTTTTATTGTAAGTCTTCTACTAGAGAGATGTAAAAAAGAGACTACTTTTTGTTATGCACTGAAAATGCAGTAAGGGTTTTAGCCGTTGGGTAATTCTTAGAAGTGATTCTGCTTTCAGGTTTTAATGCATATTTTCAAGTAGAGAGGATAAAATTTCTAAATCTTTTAGAATTATAATTTGAATCTTTGCCAAATGTAGGTAAGGACGTTATGGTTTCTGTTCTGACATTGAACTCTGTGTTGCTAGGGTTTGCATTTGCAATATAGCAGATCAAAGTTAGGAGACTTGGCAGGATAAATACATAAAATCTCCTTACAATGGAACACAACATGTTTCCTTAGAATTACTGGCTGCATACTCAAAGTGACTGACCAATGTGGTCTAGAACAAATATTTTCTAAAATTTTGCATATGTGGATAAACCAGTTAGGAATTTTCTTTAATTTTTTTCATTCTTTTATTTTTTAATGTTGCATACATGAATATAGTGGATTCATAATATTTTCAAACTTTACCACTTAGATTTGTGGGAGATGCTTGAAATAAACCAGCCAAATTACTTCAAATGTTTAGGGCAAGAAAATGTGCCTTCAGGGTGGTATTTTGTATGTCATCTTCCAATTTTGTCTTGTTTCTAAGATGCTGAAAAGGGAAATCTCTCTTAAATGAGTTCACAATTAAAATACTGACATATCCATGACACCCAGGATTATATTTGTACCAATGGTTTTAAAAATAGACAATCTTTTTATCCATAAATTCTATGAGGCTGGAACCCATTAAGTCTTTTAAAGAGTCAAGCAGGAAACTAGAAGTTAAATTTATTGAAAAATTCTAAGAAATGCTTTCAATATTCACAGCAGCTTAGCAGTGTGAGTTAATGTATCAATCCATGAATATCAGAAATGATGTGCTGAACTTAATTTTAAATATTTCTAATACATTGAAGTTCTTAGAAGTCAGGGGGCTTTTTCAATAATTTGAAAATTACTGAATTTTTGCCTCTCTTTGCAAAGACCAGTGAAAACATCCTGAAAATACTTTTTGTAAACAAAATTTTCAAATAACTGATAGGGGGAATATGTTTATTCTACTGTATCTTTTAATAGAGTAGTATTAACTTCAGTTTAATGAGAAACATTGATCAGATGAGAATAAAATAATGAGGAGACTATTATTTCCACAAAATCTACAGTGGTTAAAATTTCAATACCTTGAACCCTCCATGTTCTGTTGACATACATACCGAGTGTTTCAGACTCTTGCTTCAATAATGATCTATTGCCAACACTAAAAGAAACACTAGACTTTATTTTGAAACATATTGTAAGTGAACATACTATCAAAACAGTCTTGCTGTTTTGAATTTGTATATCTTTCAGTGAGATTCTATTCTCATAAAAATGTCAATATATTAGTACCACAAAAGAAAAGATTACATGTATTAAAATTTATTACATATCTATTGATTATAACATCTTTTGCATATCATTTGAAAAAAGATAATTGACTCAGGGGTTAAACCTCTGCCTTGCAAACAGAAGGTCCTGAGTTCATATCTTAGGTCCCAAATAAAATGGTGGGAATGACAGTGGCCTGTTCTGTCCTGAAAGGCAAAGCTTGGGAAATTCCAGAGCAAAGCAAATAGGAGGTAGAAGCAATCCAAAATAAGTTTCAAAGTCACTCTTGGCCTCCATGGGCACTTACCAGTACTTTCTGATACACACAGAGACACAGATACACAGATAGACAAACATACACACACACTTTAAAACATCCTTTTGAGATCTACTGCTTTCTAGTTTTCTGTTACAATTTTTTTATCTCCCATCTGTCTACCCAACTGACAGAAACTACTTTTACTATTATCGATAAAGTTTCTTCATGTATTTCCATAATAGTATTAGAAAATTATATAATTACTTATGATTGTTCAATTCTTTTCCTTACTGATATATTCTTATTTGTTACTTCTGACTTCAGAAGTCCTGTCTTTTCTAATAATTTAAATTTTTATTCAAAGTTTTTGTCTTCATTTTTGTTACATGTGAGCTAAGCCTTAAGATTGAAATGTTAAAAGTAATAATTCATCATAACAGTGACTGCTTACCTAAACTACAGCGAAGTTGTTTCCAACTTCTGACTAGAGCTAGTCAGAAGCCACTTATAAGATATTCAACCATACTTCCTGAAACTCAGGAAGCCATTGAAACTATTTTCTTCTCAATTATCTCCCTCTTCAACTTCTTGAGTTCTACTATAACTTGTGTAGTGTGTGCATGGATGTTTCTTTTATTATTAAAAGCTAACTTCTTTGGTGGAATCTTATTTCTGGTCCCTAACCATCTAAAACAAAAATTTGTATAACAGATAAACCATCAGATTTCATAAATCTCTGGGTCTTTTTAACCTTCTTTTTTCATTTTGTTTTTCAAACCCATTGACTGGATTTTTTAAGTCCAATGTTGCTTGTAAATCATATGATTTATATCTAATTCATTCAAAATGTGTTCTGAGAAAATATTTGAATACAA
This sequence comes from Typhlomys cinereus, assembly GCA_023101885.1. Taxonomy (NCBI): domain Eukaryota; kingdom Metazoa; phylum Chordata; class Mammalia; order Rodentia; family Platacanthomyidae; genus Typhlomys; species Typhlomys cinereus. The sequence continues at coordinate 3,509,345 of JALPQD010000159.1, forward strand.
ATTTCTGTAATGGTTATATTAAGTAGAGTTAACAAACTTTATAAAAAATGATTTACAAAGTAGAAGAAATGACTTTTAAAGAAGAAACCATCTAGCAGATGTAGAAAATTGGTTTCTTACTTTTAAAAAAACTGTGTGTATATTAATGTATCCAATTTGTTGTAGCAGTATGCCTACCCCTACTGTCAAGAGTTACCATAGTAAACCAAATTGTCATAACCAGCATCAATTTCCAAAAAAATTCCCAAATTAAAATCTTGTTTGTTCATTGCCACAAACAGGATTTAAAAATCCTGAAAGGAGGAAAAACTTAATAATATGAAATCATTTCTGATTTCCTTCACCTGCATTAGAGTATTTGTGTTCTAAAAAGAGCATTTCTGAGCACCGAACAATTTATTTTATCTGAACCCTGAACTATTTATTTTACCTGCTGTGAGATGAAGGAAAGGCAATAGAAACAGGAGAAATCAGGGGTAGCAATTTGGAAAGGTCAGACTTATTAGCTTGCCAGAGGGGCAGGCTTCACATTTGTATTGAGATGTACTTTGAAGGAAACTATATTAGGTAAAGTATGCCGAGAAAATGAAAACAGAAATTCATATTGTGAAAAAACACCTAGGTGTTGTTCAGGATCATGTTTGCCTCTGTTTCACAGTTTTTTTCCTGTACATGTTAGAAAAGGTTGAAAAAGATGTATACCAAGATCTTATTCCATGTTTATCAACTTTTTTTCCAAAATATTTTATATTTTCTTTAGCTTTCAAGTAGTATAGACTTCATGGAAATGTTTGAATTTATTGTTTTAAAGAAACATTTCATCTATTTATGAGAGAAAAAGAGAGAGGGAGAGGGAGAGAAGGAGAGGGAGGGAAGGTGAGAGAGGGAAAGGAAGAGAGAGAGAGGGAAAGGGAGAGAGGGGGAGAGGGAGAGAAGGGAGATGGAGAGAGGGGGAGAGGGAAAGAGGGGGAGAAGGACAGAGGGAGAGAGGGAAATGGAGAGGGAAAGGGAGAGAGAGATGGAGAGGGAGAAGGAGGAGAGGGAGAGGGAGAGGGGAGAGTGGGGGGGAGAAGGAGAGGGCACCTGAAGTCAGGATAGAAGCATTTGCAAATCAGTATTCCCTTTCCCCTACATGAATCTCAGACAGCAAACTCAAGTTGTTATGTTTGCTCACAGGAGCCTTTTCCTGCTGAACCATTGCACTGCTCTTGAATTCTTTTCTGAACAAGAGAGAAGATCTCAAACATTTCAATTATTGGACTGTACCCTTGAGCCCTAATATCAATGTAACTTGTACATAGAATAAGTAGTTGATAAGTGTTCACAGGGTTAAAATGGATTTCAGTTTAAACAAGCTCATTAATTTAATTTAGGTGGAACTGTAATCAGAATGATTGATTTATGTTGTTCAAAAATTTTTGTTATTATACACTTCAGATCTTTATACCTTGACCTGTTAGTGGCTTAAGATTTTTATTTTGGTAAGAAATAAAAGGGTCAAAAATATTACATCCATCCACTATATGGATGTACAGATTGGCAGTATATGGGAATACAGTTGTGTTCTGCTTTGATTATGTAATTCAGATTCTTTTATTTGGATAGTCTGTACTGAAATATTTTAGCTTAAAATGATTATCTTCACTCTATGAAAGGTAGGAATTTCCACTTTCAGATGTTGCCTTTTGCTATAAGAAAATTATTTATTTGACAAATTTTCTTTCTTCTTTCCCTTTCTGTGTTTGTGTGTGCACATATATGTATGCATGTGTATGCGCGCGCGCGTGTGTGTGTGTACAACCCAGAATCCCTCAAACTTGCTGTTTTCCTGCCCAATCCTCGGGAGAGCAGAGGCACAGGCGTGCATCACTATACTGAGCCATGAAAATATTTGCAGACTATGCCTATCACATCACAGAACAGACTCTTTTGGAAGAATTCAATTTTAATCTTGTAAAAAGTCCAGGAGCACTAATACTAGCTGAGTCCTCACTGGCACATAGCCTAAAACACAAATATTTCATCTAAAAATTGTTTCCTCAATTCATATTTATTATGAAGTTTCTATACTAAGTGAAGTATTAATATAAGAAAAAAGTTGGTCAGCTAAAATTGCATTACCACTTACAACTGCTATTACAAAATATTAAGCAACCTCTTTTAATTTATATGAAAATATCTCAGTACGCTTACTTCAATACATCCAGTGATACATCATGATAATAAAATCAAATATACATTTTCCAACATTTAATAAAGCATGCAATTTTATCTGATCATCCTGTATGCATTAGAACAAATGTCATGGAAGGTCAGACTCCTAGGAGCTCTTTTCTTTAAACCAGTAGACTTCACAATAGAGTTATAATCACACATTAAACTTAAATAATTTATTTCATAAATCAATAGATAATCCTTTCAAAAATATAAAAAGATGGTGTTTATAACATTTAAGAGCTTTAATTAAAAATATTAAACTTTATTGATTTTTCTACTGGATTTAATAAACCCAATTCATGTCTACTGTACTGTTTTAAGCATGACTCATCTGACCTGAACAGTGGCCAGCTCTGCAATCTTCATGCATGCCTGCCTTCAGCTTCCTAAGTGACCACTCCTTTCCTGTGGAATTGCACTCTACTTGACAACATTTGCTTCAATTTAGTTATGCAGTCATCAGAATATGATTCATAAAATAAATACTTCCTTAAATAATTTTATTTTGTATTTCTCATTTTTTTTCTTTTCATATTTTTGACAATTTGGACAATTTATTTCTGTGAATAATTTTTTAAATGATTTGCTAATGTCCACATACTAACATATGGTTATTTTCATTCCTTATAATTTTGCAGCTTTATTATATTATGTTTTGGCCATAGTTCAAGAAGATTTTTAATACTTTTTCTAGGAATCAAATTAAACAAAATGCTAACTTCTTGTCTATTTTTAATTATGCTTCATACAAATACTTCATTTGTTTAGCTTTCTGATTTGTGAATTTAGGTAGAGATATTCTATTACATTTGCATTTTATGCTTCACTCTGTTTCACTCTGACAAGCAATTCATTTTTTCATAAAGATTTGAAAAATTATTAATTCATTGTATCAAAAGTTTGACTTTAATTATTATAATTTTGGCTATAAATGACCTTCATTATTTGGTCAAAATGCAACATTATTTTAGCTTTGTACTTGTTATGTTTTTCATTTTTTCACCATGGTAGACTCACACTTTCTCTCTTGAATATATGCACCACCACACATATGTATGAAACATACACACAAGAAAACATTATATATTCAATATTATATGGTACATAGATGATACCTTTGTCTACTAAGTAGATTTATATCTCCCAATACATGCATCATTTTTTAAAATGTTTGCATAATAAAACAGTATTGTCATTCTGTGTAATTCTCAAATTGTTTTCTCCTGGCCAGAATTATCCCAATAATTTAGAAAATTTCAGATACATTAATACCACAATATCAATTAAATTTTATCTGCTTCTTTTACCCTCAGTGTATTACTGCATTCTGTATCATTTCCAAATGTTATTTTTCAGTATGGAGGCTTCAGAGGAAAACAAGTCAAAATGTTGTCATTCCTCAAAAAAAATCATCTTATGCCCAAGAAAAATAACAAAATATAGGGTGAGAAATATAGAGTATTTGACTAAAATTTATTTATTTAATATTATAACAATAAAATAAAGACTTGATGAGTGATAGAAAAACACAAAGAAGGATATTTTCAAAATGGACAGGAACTCTAAGTATGGGCTTGAAATATGACAATTCACAACCAATAAAACAAAGACAGTGAGAAACCAAGCTGTGATCCTTAACATTTTCTTCAGAGGAAATTGATTCCTTTGTCTTAGACCACCTACTTGTCAAAAGTGTGACAGTATCTGGAGAAACCAAGAACTCTGAACAGAACAGAATTCATCTAATCTATAACTAACAAAACCTAGTTTTGCTACTTTTATGTTATTCATTTCTGTTTTATAGAATACATGTTGTATTGATTTTTGCTCTATTTATGTTATGTTCTAGAATAGATTTCTATAACAAAAATGTTGTCAAAAATTTACAGTTTGGTTCTATAATCATATGGAACAATTAACAACCAGATTCTGCACTCAATTAAGAAAATTCAGGCAGTTTAAGATCTTCATGCTTAGAAAATATATTCAAAGACATTTGTTTTGATAGACATTTCATGAGTTGATTTTTTTCTCTAGTTTTTTGTTTCTTGGGCTGGAGAGGTGGCTCAGGGGTTAAGCCTCCGCCTTGCAGGCGGAAGGTCCTGAATTCGGATCCCAGATCCCACGTATAGATGCCAGGCGGAAGCGGGGGCGGCCTGCGCTTCTGGTCCTGGTAGGGCGGAACCTGTGAATCCTGGGGCAGAAGGAGGTGGAGGCGGCCATGGTGGTTCCCAAATTCGTCCGTGGTTCTACACACACACGCGCGCGACACAGTTGAATAAATAATAACAAAAAATATTTAAAAAAAAAGATCTTCATGCTTAGAAAATATATTCAAAGACATTTGTTTTGATAGACATTTCATGAGTTGATTTTTTCTCTAGTTTTTTGTTTCTTTTTTCATTATATTATTTTCCTTTTTTCTTTGATGCACTCATGCACAGATTAAAAGTGTTTATGTGTCTTCACCCATACTGACCCCCAAATCTCTCCTCTTTTCTGCCAGCTTTTCTCCTGTCTAGGATCCTCTCCAGTATCCCCAGGTTTCTCACCCCCTTCCCTTCTTTCCTACTATCTCCCTCTGGTTCCCATGTCCCCTCCATTTATAATACACTGGACCCTGTCTTGGATGCCTATATTGACAAGTATTTGGGCATCTGCTGTGGCAGGAATGGCCCATCAGTGGGCAAACCAAAGAGTGGAAACTCTTCACATTCTTTTGTCTGACAACAGCTCCAAACATTCTGTCTGGATTGTATTGTATCTCCTGAGATTCATGGAGGAATGTTGATAGGCCAGCTATTACAATTTTTCCAACTTCTTCTTGCAGGAGATTCCCTGAATCTTGCGATAGTGGGTAGTTTTGTTGCTCTATTTAGAACTAAGTTCTCCAAAGTCATATATGTTCAGCACTCTGGCTAGTTGTGGTTCTCTGCATTAGGTATCTTTCATTGCAAGATGAGATTTCTTGGTTGAGTGTTGAAAGGTTATCTAAGAGTATAATGAGATGCGTTTGGATGAGAATTTACTGTGGAGTATTCACTGTTAACATTTTACACATCTGCTGCCATCTAGAGTCTGTGGTCTCCCCTTCCACTGATTTTAAGTTAAAATTATGGTACCAGGCCAGTGATACATGCCAATAAGCAGATTTTCAAAATCAATCAGTGAGCAACTGGCTTCACCAGGGTATTACATATCATTGTTGTGCTACTGTAATCCTCTTGCCAGAGGCATTATTACTGTAGCTTGCAGGTGTGGCCATTGATTGCTATTCTGTCCCCCAGCCCCTCCTATACCTTATTTCCTTAAGTCTGTTCCCTTTGAAATTTTGCATAATTAACTTTTTCACCTTCTTACTCTCCATGTTATTTTACTTCTACTCTTTCAGGATCATTCTGCCATAGGTCCTGGTTTATGTATCTTTGTACTTTGTGGATGTTATAGGAGTTTCAATTTGAATATAACAATGTTGACTCTAACAATAATATTTTTCACTTAAAAGAGAGAACATGTAGCATCTGTTTTTCTTAACTTGGGATATCTCACTCATGATAATTTCTTCCAGTTATATCCATGTACCAAAAAATTTAATTTGTACTCCTGAAGAAACATTGATAGAATAAATTTGCCCCAGTCAAAATGGTTAAAATAAAATACAAATAACACGAAAGGCAGGAAAATGGTGACCTCCTATATTGTCTGTGATATTTGCTAGTTTACCATTCAATTTAATTTTGTGCCAGTAAATTACTTCTGTGTTTATGATCAATTACTCTTTGCTTATTTTTCTCAAGATATTCTACTGGAAGGTCTATAATGTCCCTTGATACTTAGCCTCCATTTCTTTTTTTGGGGGGAGGGAGTTACTGAATGCATTACTATGAGTTCCTTAATTTTGAAAAATAAACAATAAAAAGAAACAGGCTTTGGTATACACTATGTGCTACGTCTTTTCTTTTATATATTTTCCATGTATCATCAACATTCATAAATTCCCACGTTCAAAGATATGCAGCTCTGTGAGCTAAAATGCAATGCCAGCTGCTACTCAGAGGATACGTTAGTTTCACTTTCAAATACTTGTCTGTTATCTTCTCTTACCTATAAACTTACTTTTCACTTGACAACACTGAAAAATCATTCCCCACAATCATGCTTCCTTCACGGATGTTTTTTCTCACTGTCTTTGTTTTATTGGTTGTGAATTGTCATATTTCAAGCCCATACTTAGAGTTCCTGTCCATTTTGAAAATGTCCTTCTCTGTATTTTTCTATCACTCATCAAGTCTTTATTTTATTGTTATAATATTAAATAAATAAATTTTAGTCAAATACTCTATATTTCTCACCCTATATTTTGCTATTTTTCTTGGGCATAAGATGATTTTTTTTGAGGAATGACAGCATTTTGACTTGTTTTCCTCTGAAGCCTCCATTGTCTGTTACTGACTGCAGTCTTACTGATGTTGTCTCACCAATTCATGATGTTACTTTGTTGTGTGCCTAGATAGTCAATGATGTAAGGCAGCTATCAAACTAGTTGTTCCCCTGCAGTCTGTAGGTTGATGAATATAAGGGCATGAAATAAACTTCATATTACTTTATTCTGATAATTTGTGACAGATGATGCATTGTGACTGCAGCTTCTCTTCTTTGCTCCTGTTTTGTTGAGTTGTATTTATTAACCTGACTAAATTGCTATACATGACAGATTCAGTGCAGACAAAGGTCTCCTACCAGGCTAATGCTTTACAGTCAACCAATCAACAGCTGAAATTAACTTCAGTGTTTCCCTGGCCCTGGGTGACTTATTTCCTAGTAACCTGGGAAGAAAGTGAGAATAATAGAAGTGGTATATCTTAGCAAATTTATTCTATCAATGTTTCTTCAGGAGTACAAGAAGATTTTAAAAACAGTCTGCAGTTCTTGGGTAGATATAACAGGTGAGTGGTTATTTTTAAGGCTGACATAGTTTATAGAAATGGAATTATAATAAGTTTCCACAGCATGAACGAATCTGACATTTTGCTTTAGAGATGCAATAATTTCCAGTGCCAAGTTTTCAACTTTAGAACTTTAATAGGTTGCATAACACTGCCTGCTGAAAAGTGCTGCTACATTTTAATGTTATTGGCAAGCAAAATAAAACAGCTGTAAAGAAGGTAGCACATAGGTAGAATTATTCTGTACTCGTAAGTAACAGCTACCAACAGGGAAATGGTAAAGAGACTTTTCTCAGACAGTGGAGATATTTGTTTCCCCAATTATAAAAAAAATTGCATTATTGGGTTAACATTAAAATTATGATACCAAGTTTTAAGAGCAACTCTCTATATATTTATGTAGTATGCAGTGTTCCACCATAAAAGTACAAGTTAGAACAAAGTAAAAAGTAGAGATATTTGAACAAATATATCATGTTCACACACATTTTATTCTGTGCAATGTGATAAAGAAACACATGTTTTGCTAAGAAATGCATACACTGCAGAGCTTAAGAGATTTAAAATATCAGTCAGTAATAAATATTCGTAATACATTTGAATTTTGCTAAAAGTCAAAATTGATTATGATTGTGTAATTTAGCACCTTAAAGAAAATTTTATTATTATAAAAGCTATTACTAGATATTCAAACATATATTAGAATTGTGGAGGTTAGTCTTTCAAAGTAACTAAAATATGATTCTAGTTCAAAGTGAAAATATTACGTATTAAATTTGGAATAATTTTCTGACATATTTTTCAGTATTACATATTTTGTGAAATAAAAATACAGTGAAATTCAAACATGATCCATTACTAGGATTAAATTACCACTGGCAAATGGTATTTACATCTAAAAAATGTTATCATCTAATTTCTAATTTCTGAATGTATATTCATTTATTTGAATGGTATTTGGAATTCTACTCCTTCCTTCCTTCCCTGTTGTCCCCCCATTGTACTCCCCCCTTTCCATCCCCTTCCTTCTCACCTCTTTTCCTTCCCTCCTCCTCTCTTGGTACTTCTTGCTTTCTCCCTCCCACCCTCCCTCCCATCTCTCATATGTGGGCACCGACTTTCCCTCTGAGTCGTCTATGCTAGTGAGGATTCAAGATTCAGTGGCATAGCTTTAGGGCCCCTTCTTGGGCCCGCTAGTATGAGAACTCTTATTATGAATGTTTAATCACTTGCCGCTAAGGATCCTACTGCCTGAAGCCTCCTCCCCTATGATCCCTGCTAGACTTTGTGCAGGTCAGGTAAGGTCCAATCACATTGTGGTTATATCTTGGCTACAAGCCTTGACTTGTGTGGAATATCTTGCATATCTTTGGTCCTCACCATCTTTAGGCTCTTAAAATCTTGACGCCCCCTCTTCTGCAAGATTCCCTGAGCTTTAGGATGGGGATATATTTGGCTGGTTTGGTTCCCTGTGAATATTGTAGGGTCTTTGGTGCTCTGAATCATAGATCGCTGTTGTTTTCTGTTTTGCTGTTCCTTCACTGCCCTTGGCTGCATCCTGATTGGTTGTCGATGTCATCTGCTAACCAAGATAAAAGGCTGTTTAAGTGAAGATCTTAATATAAGAAGAAGAGATCAAAGGTAGATGGAAGACTAGAAGTAGGGCAACAGTGATTGAGGTCAGTCTCCTGTTTGCTGGTTGGTTACTATCTTACTGCCAGTCCCTATAGACCTCAAAAGAAAGGAAAGAAAAGAACATATTTCAATAGAGAAATTAGGTTATGGTCATGTACTGCACATAAATAGGGAGACATCTGATGCAGCTCATTCTCACTTCCTTTCCTGTTCACTTGAGTCTGAACAGGTTTGATCTCCCCAGTCAGCGAGGATATAAGGACTGTAATACCTTTGTATCGTGACATTTGTCATGTCAGTAAAATGATGCTCACGTGTGATTATAGGCCTGCACTCATATCTATGTGTGTATGGAAATGTGTGCACACCAGCATCCAACATGCATATGGAACCTCAAAGTTGATATTAGGTGGGTTTCTGTCACTTTCTATTTTACTTAGTGAAGCCAAGTCTCTACCTTAATTGAGAACTCACCTTTTCTAGCTATTTCAGCAGCTGGTTTGGGGGATCTGTTTCTGCCTTCTGAGGTTACTCCCCAGGTTCAGGCAGTTGTAAGGCCTACTTGGCCTTTACATGGACTCCGAGGTCTGAACTCTAGTCCTCATGGCTGTGCAGCCACCTTGCACCTACTGAGCCGAGCCATCTTCTACCGGAAAATATGAAGATTGAATCTCTTCTTTTTCTGTCTCTCAGCATTCAGCATTACACAGCATGCAGCCAGGACTTGCTATGGTTTTGTATATTTACAGGAGATATTTAGGGACTGAACCTAAGAACTCAAGGGAGCATAGTTATTGTGAGAGCTATGGTATTTAAATTTTTCTAGTAGCAAATTTAATTACTGGAAAGAGGAAGAGCTCTATGCCTGTTGTATTTTGTTAAATGTGTTATTAAAGTATATTTTCCGTGTATAATCAATGCAGAGTATTCTGGACTGAGAATTGTTTTATTTCATCACTACAAACTACTTACTTCATTTTCAATTTATTGCAGAAAAATTTTTGTGAAGATAGTATTTGTAAATCTTTAGAAGGTATAACATGTTAATTTGACATGTCTGTAATGCACAATAATCAAATTGAGAAAGATTTCTGCTTCTTCAAACATGAATTACTTTTATGTGCTAGGAAACTTAAACTTACATGGATATTTTTGAAATATTTACTAGAGTATTTAAGCTATAGTTCCTCTAATCTGTTCTAGGAAACACTAATTGCTATGAACTGCTTAAATTATTTGATCTCTTATTATTTGATCATAGATTTCATTAACAAAATGTATTCATTTATTTGGAAAGAATTGATGTATGTTAACAATGAGAATTTGTTAGTTTCATATGCATCTCAGGACAAGCAGAGTTCTTAATTTTCCCAACATATTGGTTTCCCAGCATACTAATTGCGTTAGTGTATACATGAAAACCTAGTCTAAATGCACCTACATCTATAATATTCAGGTTTTATTATAGATTTTACAGTCAATTTACTTATTATTACTAACTAGAATTGAAATATTACGGAGGTATGTTGAAGTCAAAATATGTGAAACCTTTTTAATCTTTTGGTGCTATAAAATATTCATTTTCATTATAAATTTTCCTGTCTTTCTAACAAGTTAGCAGTTAGCTTTTCCTACTCTGGTGCCTCAAATTTTCATACAGACTAGCTGTTTTTTTTGGGAGATAACACAGATGACTGTGATATTGGACTTTGATTACTGAATATTTGCCAAGCATTTATTTTGTTACAATGTCAGTTTGCAATTTGAAATAAAAAAAATCTAATATTTTCAAAACTCATCCACTAGTCTGTGAAATTGCAGGGACATGAAAATGTTTGAGTTTAACATTTTCCCTGTCTCAAACAGCTTAATAAACAAGATGATTCATGGTTTAGACATTTATTGAACAATCTTTGAAAATGCATCCACAATACTGTGGAGTAATAATACTCTTCTGCTATAAAATTTTAAACAATCCTGATACTTCATCTGCAACATATGGGTCAAGCTGTATATCAGGAGAGAAACTAATTAAATCGTATCTACTTAAAATTTTTGACAGATATCAACATGTAGATAGTGTCTATTACATGAATCTGATTACTCAGCCAATGAACTGATGTTGGCCATAAATTTGAAGTGTTTTCAGTAAAACATATCTAAGTATTACTTTATGCATGTTTTCATATTAAATGTGAAGGAGAGTACCTGCAGATTTTTTTTATCTTTGCACCAAATGGAATGGCATTTTAAAATTCTGTGTTCTGCATGTAATTATGTTTATTTCATAGAACATATGAAAAGAATACATAATTTATTTTGGTATATCTTAAGGACTATTTTGAGGGATTGCTTATGTGTATGTGGATATACAGTTGCCATCAATGTAAAGTAATTTATACAAGGGACTCAATGTGCTCTTGACTCAAATGTAAGGCTTAGATAATTCTATAATTGTTTTTAAAATCTGAAAATTTAATTTTTACTTAGCTTCCCTAAATATTTTTAAAGACTAATTCTGAAATTTACTATGTATTGCTAGAAAAATTCTTAGCATCATTTCTTTATTTATAATAGTTATGTGAATCATTTTAATTTTGCACAGTAGGCAACAGTTTTCAGTTTATTTTTTAAAAATATTTAAAATATTTAAAAATATTTTTTTCAAAGTGATTTTTATTGAAGTTGTTCCTTGGAAATTTCCAGCATGTAACTCCTCCACATATTTTGTTTTATCACCTTACCATTATTACTTGTCCCTTTCCTGTTCCAGTCCATTTCCCTCATTCTTGACTTTTTGCTTCAATTTAACACTAATTTAATTTTCCCAGAGACATAGGCATGACCATAGGTCTGCATACAGACTGGTACAATGGGAACACAAGTGAAGACAAGGAAATTCCCAGATCTTTTAATCCATCATTAGCCAGAGGCTCAGCAGAGAGAGCTAAGACACTGTGGGCCTTTCCATAAGCCAGGTTTGACAGTTAACAAGTCATGCAGACTGCAACAACTGTGACGTCATGATTTTAACAGCTGCATCATAGTCTGGAGACCGCATTTTAAGCCATTCTCCTTATCTTCTGATTTTTGTCTTATTTCTGGCTCCTGTTCTGCTATATTCCCTGAGGCTTCAAGGGGATGATATGAATGTCCTGTTTAGGGCTGGACACTCAACACGTGTGTATTCTCAGCACCATGATAAGATATTAGTCTTTACATTCACTGCCAATCATTGCAAAAAGAAATTCCTCTGATTAAAGATGGGAGAAAATTTTGTCTATGGCTATAAATATAAATATTTAGAGAAAACCTAATGTTATGTCTATTTACCTAAGCAACAGTGGCAAAATCAAGTCTGTGGACTAAATCACCTCTGCCATGTAGTTTTGAATGTGTTTATAGTAGCAGGAACTATACTTTTCAACCAAGTCAAAATAGCTGCGATCAAGAAATAAGTGTCAACTAAAGCCGTTGATGATTTGGGAAAAAGGAACTTTTTTCAATGTGGAGGGATTACAAACTGTTATAACCACTAAAAAATCAACGTAAAGTTTCCCTAAAAAGCTAGAACTAGAATTACCTTTTGACCCAACTACATCATTCCTAAACATACAATCAGAGGGCTGTACATTTTATGGCAGAGATGTATCTATTCAAGCATGATAGCTGATGTTTTAGTCACAATAACTATTCTCTATTCACAATCAGAATCTGCCTAGATGTGCTGCAATGGATTATTGGGCAAGAAAAAGGTGTAAGTAAATGGATAAAGATGGAAATATATATTGAGTGCAATTCTGGTGACCTCCACTATTGAAAATTATTCAAAATATATGTATTTTATTTTAATTAATGGTAATTTTGCTCATATACATGAAGAAAGTATGCTAATGTCTGGAAATTGACCTTGAAATGAATCCAAATATAAAATGGGTTCATAAACTAGTCAGTGATAAAGCCAATGAAATGTTCAATAAATTGTAAAAAATACTTTATCTCCTCCTTTCTCTTTTTTTTTTTACATTTTATAAGTCTGTATTAGAGATTTATCATGGCCTATGCCCTGTTTATCAGTAAAACACTCTCATTCACAGAATTTAGGTAAAATATGAAACCATATGGGTATAAATCACTATAATAAATTTTACCCTATCCTGTGATAAAGTTACTGTTGGCAAATACTTTAGCTGTGCATCCTTGGATATTATACTGACTGCAAAATGGGTCTTCAGGGCAACGAAAGGCAGACATTTTGCATCCTGACACTGTAATTTATTAAAGTTCATTAAATTGAGTGCTTTAAAATCATCATAAATGTAAGTTCACTTAAATGTCAATGAAGTATATTTCAAAAGATATAGAATAAGGATGTGTTAGCTCTAGTAACGTTCAGTGTCTGATTTGTGATTAGATTGAATTTGTGTGGTTTATTCATGTGGTTTAAGACTATTGATTAAAGCTTAACATAAGTAAAAGAATTCACAATTTTTTTTCAATTTTTAGTTTTGTTTCCAGGTCATTACCTCAACATGTTTATTTCCTAGAAAATTATTTATTTTATCTACAATCTGTAGCTTTTATAATCTAATGATTTGATTAAAGCAATTTTTGCATTAGCACTTACAAAATTACTAACAGTGTGCTGTGCCATTTAGGCCAAAATAAACACTGTGAAATATCATAGGGATCATTCTTCAGAATATGACAAACTTAGTTAGAGATTGCTAAAATAAGGTTTTACCAAATACTTGCAATTCACAACTTCATAACTCATATGCTTATATAGTAAGTGGGTATGTGTGTGTGTGTGTGTGTGTGTGTGTGTGTGTGTGTGTGATGTGAGAGAGTTTCTATATAACTTGGAATGCAGTATTACAGTTTCTTAAATGTAAGTACTTAATAAATGACAGCTATAAGTGTTACTTCTAATGATCATAATTTATTTGTGTTCATTGAAGGCATAGTTTTAATTATGGCTTTAATTATGGCTCTGTAAAATCAAATATATCATTGAAACAACACTTCTATGTGTTTGGAATTTATCCCTTATTTTGATAATTATCATATACAATTAATATTTAATTTTCATATACAATTAATGATGGCACTTCTTATCCTAAATTTATCTTTTTTATTTCTCTCTTTTTTGTGTGTGTGTATCAGAGGGCACTGTGTGTCCCTGTGTTTGGGAATTATCCTGTATTGCTTTTATCTCTTTTTTTGCTTTGCTCTAGGATTTCCCAAGCTCTGCCTACCTGGGCTGCAATTGCAGGTCACCATCATTTCTGCCTGGAGTTTTTATGTGGGACCTGACTCTGAACTCAGGACCTTCTGTTTGAGAGGCAGGGTCTTAACCCTTGAGCCTTCTCTCAACACCATTAATTTATCACTTGGTGGCAATGGTTTAAAGTCTATCTAGAAATATTACTACTTAATAAAATAACTGAATACTGCTCTTTCAGAGCAGCTTGATATTTTCCATCAGCCCTCTCATGAATAACAACTACCATTTTTCTGAATAATGACCATGTTCAATCCTTCCACTGAAAAAAGAAAAAAATTCATTGATCGTTGTATGAAATTTATTAGAGCACCGGCTGAACCACTCTTTCATCTTCCAGTTGTGTGGAGATGACATGAAATCATTTTTACTGCAAATTCCTGCACTTGCATCATGGTCTCTACACACCTTGGCTTATCCTAAAGTGGATTGTGCTTGATGTTGCCTTTTTTGATTTTCTACCTTCATTTGTCCTTTGCCTCAGGAATTCCCTTCTTTCCCTCTCCAATTGCATAGAACATTTCACATGGTAGTTTCTTCTGAAAGTGACTTTGCTTTCATTCTGTTTCTGCCCATCTTTATTATGCTTTATTACTGTAGCAACTATGCAATGTTTGTGCAATACTTTCCAAGCCTAATGTTTCTCGCTTCATTTTTCTAATTAATAAAATGTCATATTATCACTTTATAGTTAATAGCATTTCCAATAGCACATACATCAATGGACAAACATGATTCACCTATACTGAGAACAAAAATGAGATGTGTTGATAAAAATGTGCCAAACTCTATCTACTTTTCAAAATAAAATAATTATAATTCAAATCTCTTTCACTTCACATGAAATATTGCAAAATTCCTAGTACAAAGTTCTACCTATTATTACCAGTGTTAAAATCCTCAGATTACAGAAAAAAAGATTTAGTAGTAAAGATAAATGTATTTAACAGTCAACATATTTTTTCTTTATTCTTGCAATTAAATACAAAGTCTTCCCCATTATTTTATGTATCTGATAGGGTAAGGAATTTACATTAATACAGTAAATATTACTCAGTTGAAAGTCCTTTAGACAATTTAAATTTCTGAATTCAATGTAAGGCCTTGTAATATTTTTTAAAATTATATAATTATGATCTAAAACCATTTCATGCATATAATATACATGCAGATGATAGATTAGTTTTTAAGGGACACATTAATTTCTGCCTGATTCCTTGTCTATGGATGCTTTAGATAAAACTCAAGGACTCAAGAATGCTGAATATGCAGAAGACCCCTGATGTGTACTACCTAGTTTCATTTCTGAATTTTATTTGAATTAATCCCCACAAATGGAAAACATCTCCTTTCTTCAGCTCTTATCATAGCAATCAGTAGTATGCCACTGATATTCTGGCTTTGTGTGCCTTTCCTTTTTTCTCTCACCAAATTGTTTATCATATTTTTACTTTTAGTTATACAGCAGAGTACATATAATTGCATTGTGCTGCTATTATACAAATGGTGGACATTTTCAGGGAGGAATAAGCATGCTGAACAAGCAAGTAACAATATTCAGGTGAATATTAGAGCTTCACATTGAAATTGTAAACTGACTATTCCCTTATATTTTATAATCTCTTTTTATATACAAAAACATACATGGAGGACTTTACGTTCTGATTACTGAAATAGGTCAGCACAGAGAAAATAGTCCTCATGTCTTTTTTTAGAGAAAACTAAGCTTAAATTCTTTTGTGATTAAATGAGCATCCTACAGTTAATCTCCATGAATAACTTTAATTTTATATATTTTTAAAATTTTTTTATTATTTATTCAATTGTGCGCATATGCATGTGTGCGTGTGTGTATGTATGCGTGTGTGTGTGTACGCGTGTGTAGAACCACGGACGAATTCTGGAACCACCATGGACCGCCTCCACGTCCTCCTTGTTTACTCTGCCCCAGGACTCACAGGCTCCGCCCTACCAGGACCAGAAGCACAGGCTGCCCCCCCCCCCCGTTCCGCCCGGCGTCTATACGTGGGATATGGGATCCCAACTCAGGACCTTCTGCCTGCAAGGCAGAGGCTTAACTCCTGAGCCACCTCTCCAGCCCCTAATTTTATATTTTTTAAAGTATTTTTGCTCATTAAGTTAGTTTAAAAATGAAGAGCATTTCTGACTTATCTTTGTTTGTATACACCAAGCTATGATGATAATTATGCACTATTATATTTATTGTATTGTATATTTTATTGCTAACAGTTTATATGCACAGAGATTACCTTTATATCTTTTGTTCAGCATATTCAAATATGACCATAGAATTAAAAAATATACAAAGAAAATATTTTTAACAGACTTTCTGTGTTGTATAGTGTGGTCTGGGATTACAATCTATGTCTCAACCACCCGAGTGAGTCCTGGGAATGTGGGCACTCTCCCCCACAGTAAAAAAACAAACAAGAAACAACAATAAAGAAAGAAAACCCTCCAATATTTTGTTATTTTTGAGAAAAACATGTGTATACTAAAGTATTTCAGAAATCATATACAAAATCTTTTTTAAGAAAGAAACTCTAAGAATGCAACACTCTAAAACAGCTATTTACGTTTAAATCTTTATAATCTGTAGGCCAAATTGCCAGTGTCTCAAAAGCATCCACATATTTATTTAATTAAATCAGCTTGGTATTGACTTTCATGGTTGAATTTCTCACTTGCTTTTGATTGCAAATGAGGCCTTACATGTGGCAGCATTCTAAGATATTTCTTGGCAGCTCATGAAACATCAACTTCTTTCTTTCACATCTCTGCTTGGAATCTGGGGTGATTCCCTCAGCCATCACAGTTGAAAAGGTCTCTAATTTCAGCCACACTGAAATGTCTGCAGGGAAGAAATGTGGTCCTGATGGGTGTTATGAAGCTTTCATCGTCAAAATTTCAAAAGGATTATTTCCTTTTACGTTTTTCATGGATGGATGTAAAGCAGCTGCTACTTAGATACTTCAGCAGGCCTTCTTATTGTATTAATACAAAATTGTTTTCCCTTTAAAACTTCAGAGTCATAGCAAGCAATCATGTTTTATTATTGCCTCTTCTGTTGCATATTCTCTAAAAGACAAAGAATACTACAAAATGGAAAGATTATTAACCGTGGATTTGCAATTTTGCCTGTTTCAATTTTTTTTCTCCTTTTAAGTTTCTGACATCTTATTTATTTGAAACATATATAAGCTCTTTTTTGTATTAACTCAAAAGTTACCCATTAAACAATTTCCTAGAAACAGAAAGATAATACAATTTACACTTGGTCTCAGCTAAAAGGCCAAGAAGCGATAGAAAATACAATTTAAAATATTAGATATTGAATTAAATCCTTCCTTTCTCCCCACATATTTCTGTATTACTCCTGTTATATTATCATTTTTAGAGGCCTTTCAGAAATAGTTCTGTCAAAATTAGTCACTGGTTGTTTAATTATCCATCATTTTTGCAATACAAAATAGTTTTTCATTAGTAAATGTAAAAAAAGTCCATGATGAATGTTAGTAAAAAAGCAATGCAAAATGGACACAGCTGTTGGTTTATTAAATCCAATTCATTCCCAATTTAGTAAGTTCTCCCACTGATTCTAAATATAAGTTTGCCTGAGTAAGGACTGAAAAGTTGGTCTTTATATTCTGAGGGTGCAATTGTATTTAATGCTTGGGTAGTCATTCTATTCTGTTGTAGAGTCAACAGTGCACCTGGTTTGTAACTTAATAATACTCAGAACTGAAACCTAGCCCCTGAAAAAAGGCATGGTTTATAAAATTAATCACCCAAGGACATTGTGCTATACTATCTTAATAAATTATTTATTTCCATGGTTGAACACCTAGTTCTGGCCTACAGATGCCATCCATAAATGTGCATATTACATCGAAAGTTTTTCAGGATTATGAAAGAAAACAATGTAGACTTTCAGGTACTATGCTCATAGAGGTAGTTGACAGCATTGAGAGATGGCAATGGCCATCAATAAAATCAATGCAAAGTTTTTCACTTGTGCTGTTTTTAGTAGATTATTAATTCCTAGAGCATTAAAAGCTCTCTTCTCATTTCTTCCTTAAGGAAGGCCTACTGTGAAAGATATTTATGGAAGAGAAGCCTTCCTGTGTATGGAATACTGAAACAAAGATCTGTAAACTCAACTTTTGCCTCAGCTTAACCCCTACATCAGCAAAACAATCTCTTTCTCCACCTGCACAATTGCATTATTTTAAAGTGCTCTCCAAATTTCCTTCATGCTTATTATTCAAAATATGTTGAGATTAAATTGTGTTGGTTTGTTTAGCATCTTTCCCTAGATTAAGGAAAATACGTATCTCTGAGCATGTAGTAGAGGACAACCCCCAATACTGCCCTCTAGGTTTCCTATACATTTGATAAGATTAATATAATTAGTTCGTAATACTGCTTTACCAAGTCATTTAATGCAAGGTAAAAAATAAATGTCATTTAATGAAATGTCAACAATTGCTACTATTCATTCTTTTTTATTTTTCAGCACAGTAATTATGCATAGGTTCCATACATGAAAGAGAAGTTCTCTACTACTGAGATGTTCTTTCTCTAGCTATTTTTTCATTTTAAAATTTGAAACAGATTTCAATAAGTACCTAGGCAGGCATTTAACCTGATATTCTTCTATCTCAAACTATCAGTTCTGGAATTAAGACATGTTACAGCTACCTTTCATGATGCATTCTAGTTATATATCATTTAATCATGTATCATTCTAGTTAATATATGACATCAGGTGTCAATCAATATGCCTAGCCCCTTCCCCACTCTCCTTTAAAACAGTAGAGCTATGTGATATATCAGCGACAGTCAGGTTTTCTAATTTAAAATAATCATAACAACTACAAATCAGATAAAATGCTAGATCTCAACACAATTTGAAGTATTAACTGCTAAAAGTCTCTGTTAAATAGGTGCTTCCTTGATTTTATTTACTTATTTGTTTATTTTTAGGGCCATTGGACACATCTTTTACTTCTTCTTCTTCTTCTTCTTCTTCCTATTATTGTGTGTGAGTTTGTGTGTTTGTGTGTATCTGTGTTTCTTTATATACCAAAGGGCACTGCGTGTACCTGTGGAGGCCCAATAGTGACTCTGTGAGTCATCTTGTATTGCTTCTACCTCCTTTTTGTTTCAGTCAGATTTACCAGGCTCCACTTTCCAGAGCCAAAAGTACAGGCCACTGCCATTTTCCCTGATGTTTTCCCATGGGATCCAAACTCAGGTCCTTCTGCTTATGAGCCAGTTTCTTAACCCCTGACTCATGAATCCAGACCTCAAGTGGGAAAGCCTCATGCAAATGCTCAGTCCTTTTGAAATTTTATGTTAATTTTCAGATAAATTCTCACTGAATTACTCAGACTGGCTTTGTCCTCAGTCTCTTGTCCTAGAAGGCCTAGATCTCCAGATTCTCCTGCCTCTCCTTCCTTAATAGACAAAGTTATGCAACTTCAGGCCCAGGTCTTTTACCCTTCCTCCTTCAAAAATTGGAGAGTGAAGAATTAAATTAATTTTTAAAAAAGTTATGCATGCAATTTAGAATCATTTAAACTCTAGAATTTGCTGTAAAAAATTCAAGGAAACTAATAGTAAAACTAAATAAAATACCCAATAGGGGAAAAATGGGTAAATGATCCAAAATTTCAAAGGAACATATGCAAATTTCCAACCAATATTTCAAAAAAAGTTCAACACATCTGGTCATCATGAAAATACAAAGGTACAAAAATGCTATATCTTCTCATTCTATGGAGAATAGCTATATTGAAAGAAAAAATGATGAACATCTAGTGAATATAAGGAGAAATGAAAACACATAATGGGGATTATGAAAAAAATGGTATAGCATGTCTTTAGAACCTCAAAATATATTCATAGCATAATGCAGAAATGTCAGTACTGGTACAAATTCAAAAGCAGATACATTGAAATAAGTTCAATGTATCAATGAGAAATCTGCAATCCTGTATTTATTGCAGTGTTCTTCACATTATGTACTATAGTTGTTTGCCAATACACAGATGACTATATAATAAAAGTTTGACATATTTCCATATTATATTATGATTCCATCATAAAAATGATTTTTCCATTGGAGGCAGCATGTTTAGAACTGTGGATCATTATCCTAGATGAAATAGACAAGGCAAAAACGTGAATACTCCAGACTCTTTCTCATGTGTAGAAGATTGAAAAGTGTTTCAAGGAATCAAATATTAAAATAGTGGTCACTAGAAGATAAGAAAGTAAAGAGAGGGGAAGAGGGGATTTTGGATAAATGTGTATTTGTATAAAGAAATAATTTGTGGTATCTATGGAACTTCGACAGTGTGGGAAAATAATTGGCAAAGATTCCTGGAGTTCCTAAGGAACTGGAAGACGATAGCTTGAAGGCTCCAAACCCCAAAGAAATAATACTTGTTTAATGAGATGGAAATGCTAATTGTACTTACTCAGTAATTATGCATTGTAGGCATGTATTTAATTATCAAAATGTACCCCATAAAGATATCCAAACATCAGGTCAATAAACAAGAAACATTCTTTGAACCTTCAGAGAATAGTAGTTCTCTTTCCTCCTCTGAGTAACTCTATTATCTTGGTTTCACTTACCATTCACTTAATGGTTTTCTTACTAAAATGTATAAGCTTAATGGTACTATATTAATAAGAAAATTGCTGAACTTGTGGTCAAATCTAAACAAAATGGTGCACACACTTTTTTTCTCATACACATAGAATATTTTGAGATTGTTCAAAATTATCCAAAAACAACTTACCTTTTCAGGGGACAACAATAAAATATCAGTTTCTGGGTATTAAATCACTCTGTGAGTGTAACTGTTTTATCAAATGAAATATGAAATGCTATTTCAGAGTTTTCTCATGTCAAATGGTTTTTCATGCTAAGTCATGATTTAGAAATTTAGGTGAGTCACTATTCATCTCAGCACTATGTAGAGATGAGAACTAGGTCCTTTACATTTTCATATTACTTTCACCTACCTACCTAGGTCCTCTATGTTCTCATTCTCTCTCACTCTCTCTTTCTTTCTCATCATTGTGGGTTTTTATTGTGTGTGTGTACCTGTATGTTGCCTATATCAAAGAAGCTAGCAATGAAACATGCTGCTTTAGTGTAACCTGTTCCTATGTATTCCTTTAGTAAGGTTGATGATTTCACAGCTGTGGTAAATAACTACAGATATCAACTTAACAATTAAAGGCTTCTGTTGGGGTGCATTCATAGAGAATTAGTTCATTTATGTTCTAAGCAAGACTGTAGGAAATAGTTAAATTGATGGGTGGAAGGGAGTGGAAAGACCCAGCCCATTGTACTTCCTGGGCAGATGGCTAAATTGGAAAGAGCTGGCATTCTTTAGCATACTTGGATAGATATGGTGTCTAGCAAGGGGAAGTTTGACTTTCTCTAAGCACTCTTGTAAATATAGTGTGACCAGTGCCTTCCGGTTCTTGATGTTTGTGTGGATTCTTCTGTCATACTGGATTAAGTGTAGCCAGACAATAGTAAGTCAGAATAAAGCCCCTTATTCTCTCATGTATTTATTGGCAGCATGAAGAAACTGTGACAATAGCTATTGCTTGCTTATGTTTTGTATAAGAATATTCATCCTGTATCCCTATTTGCTTTATTATCTTAACCCCTCAAAATTTCCCTTAGTGAAAACAATGTGTTCATATCTGAGAAAGCTTTTGCTTTTAAATCAACAACTGGCTGATGTAGTACTTGTTTTTCTCTATTAGCTCTTCCCACTTGCTGTTTACTTTCCTTCAGTGATAAGCTTTTCCATTTAAAGTTTTACTGACCTTGAATGAGACATTTTCTTTAAAAGCGTTAAGCTGGAATTTTGATGGCTACATAGTTGAGTTTCCATATATCTGGTTTTCATTTTAAATAGACTTCTAGCCCATTAGTCATTGTCTTAAATTTCATTTTTTAAACATTCTTTGTCTGTAATAGTTTTGTTGTTCTAATCAAATTCTAGACAGTTCTAGCATATGTGGAATTATTGCCAAAAGATCTGTATTTAAAGCCATAGGTCCCATGTACTCTAAGTGATTTATGAGTACATGATTCCAAATTTATTTCATATAGATTTCACTTGCTGAGCTATCATTGTCATGCTACTAGGGAGAAAAATTTTAATTGATATTATTATTATTATTATTGTAGCTTGAAGCATTCATAACTAGGGGAAGCTGTTAGTTGTCTTTCTTCCTAAACCATTTGTTCTGCACCCCCTCCTATACCTTATCTCCGGTACTTCTATATGTTATCCCTCCTACTTCCCCCTCCCTCTTATACCCTACTCCCCATATTCTACCTCCCCTACTTTCCTTCCATTTAAAAATTTTCTTCTATAATTGCCTTTATCACCTTCTTACCTGTGCTAGTCTGACTCCACTCTTGTAGTATCATTTGCAACCCCTTTGACTTATGTTTCTTGTAGTTTATGACTGTTATAGAAATCTCCATTTGAATAAAACTGTAATAGTTACTCTTAACTGTTGCTGTGAGAGATCATTCAAAATCAAGCAATTTAAGGGAAAAAGGGAGATTTATTTAGCTTAGGATTCCAGAAAATAGATAAAGTCTTCCATGGTGATAGCTGCATGGTTGGAGGCAGAAACTGGAGGTAGGCTAAATCACTGTCATCCCTGAGGCTGAGAGCTGCAGGACTTGGAGGTTTAGAGGTTTGGAAGGTCTAAGAAGTGAAGAAGCCAGTGGTTAGGAGGGAAGAGAGTTTTCTACTACAGCTTGGAAGAGTCTCTCTTCCAAGTCTTCTGTTCCATGGTTCCTTTCATCTGGTCTGCTACTGGGAGGTTCCAATCAGATCTAGGGCTGGTCTTTGTATTGTAAATATATTGATCTGGATAATCTCTTCAGGTAGTCTGCAGCTCATTTTACTTAACGCCAGGTGTGGTCAAGTTGACACCCAGGATTAACTATCATAAAAACCTTTTGAGGGTTGATTGCTAGCAGCCACTTTTAAGGAGAATATGCAGGGTCTGTCTTTCTGCATCTGGGATATCTCACTCAATAAAATTTGGTCCAATTTCATCCATTTATCAACAAATCTCACTCATTCATTTTTATTGACAGCTGAATAGTATTCTATGTTGGATATAAACGTTAATTCCTTTTTCTTACTATTGTGAATAGAGATGCAATGAACATGAATACAAAAGTGCCAAAGACATTGTTTTTTTATTCTGGGAAGATATATAAATATATAGGCTGTAATTCCAGCCTTGAAAGGCAGGGCCTAGAAAATCTCAGAGCCAAGCAGTAAACGGTTAGATCAATTCATCATTCTGATATCTGATGTTGCAGTTGGGGCTCCACATGCACACACACACACACTCAGTGCCCACCTGTACACACGCACACACACACACACACACACACACACACACACACACACACAGGCATGTGCAGAAAAAAAAGATATTTTATGAGTCATGTGCTTTATCTTTTGCATTTTTTAAAAAATTTTTATTATTATTTATTCAATTGTGCGTGTGTGTGTATGTATGTGCACGCGCATGTGTGTATGTGTGTGTGTAGAACCACGGACAAATCGGGAACCATCATGGACGCCTCCACCTCCTTCTGCCCCGGGATTCACAGGCTCCGCCCTACCAGGACCAGAAGCGCAGGCCACCCCCACTTCCGCCTGGCGTCTATACATGGGATCTGGGATCTGAACTCAGGACCTTCTGCCTGCAAGGCAGAGGCTTAACCCCTGAGCCACCTCTCCAGCCCTGCATTTCTTTTTTTTTATTTCTTCCATTCATACAAAGTTAATAAGTACCCCATTCCCCTCCCTCCCTCCATCCCTCCCTGGACCCTCTTGCTCCCTTCCCCCTTTTCCCTTCCTTTTCTCCCCTCCTTCCCTTTCTCCCAGTACCCTCCCCCATTCTGGAACTTTGTTTAATGTGCATGTCAAACTTTCCTCTGGGTCCTCCTCTCTGATGAGGTGTAAGGACTCAGTGGCATTGCCTAGAGCTCTTTTTTGTGTTCCCCTTTAGTATAGGAACACTATTGTGACCGTTAATCCCTTGCTTCTAAGGATCATAGTGCCTGTGATCCATGCTATACTATGGGGTTCAATGATATGTTGGTCATTGTGAAGGTCATGCAAAGTCCTGTTATGATTACATCGGCTCTAACTTATACAGAGTATCTTACATATCGTTGCTCTTCCCCATCTTTAGGCTCTTACAATCTTACCTCCTCCTCTTCCGCAAATTTCCCTGAAGTTTAGGATGGGGAGAGATTAGGCTGGCCTGGTTCCAGGTAGTCGATGTATAGTCTCTGATTTTCTGAATTATGGTTTTTTGATTTTTTTTTTCAGATTTGCTGCTCCTGCACCATCCTTAGCTCCATCCTGATGGGTATTGGATGTCACCCCCTGGCCAGAGATAAAAGGCTATTAAAATGGAGTCTTATTATAAGAATAGATTCAAAGGTAGATGGAATAATAGTAGGAGACCACTGTATGTGTGGGAGGTCAGTCTCCCATTTGCAGGATGGTAAACTTCTACCTTCCAGATTCTATGACCTCCCTTTCTGGTGAGATCATAGCCCATCAGGTGCAAGTGACCAGTAAGGAAAGTCTGCGAGTCCAACCATATGTCTCATTACTTACTTGCAGTCCTTGATGGTGGCCTATTTTCACTGCTATAGCATGATCCCCTCTCCTTGTTTCTGGTGGGGTCCCCTTCCCCTTCCCTCCCAGCTTATAATCTTTGCAATTACTGTAGGTATTACAGAGATTTATCTTTGGGTGTGTCATTAAGTGAGTTTGGTACTAGGATCCACCTATTAGGAAGTACATATGGCACTTAATTTTCTGTGTCTAGGATACTTCACTCAAAATAATTTTTTCTAATTCCATCCATTTCCCAGCAAGTCTCATTAATTCATCAGTTTGATGGCTGAGTAATATTCCATTGTATAAATGTACCACATTTTCCTTATCCACCTGCCAACTGTTGGGCATTTGGGTTGATTCCATGACTTTGCTATTGTAAACAGTGCTGCTATGAACATGGTCATGTGTGTGCTATCGAGGTGATTTTTTGCTCTATGGGGGATTATTCACAAAAGTGGAAGAGCAGGGTCATATGGCATTTCAATCTTTAACTTTTTTAAGAATTGCCAGACGGCTCGCCAGAGTGGTTGTATAAGCCTGCATTCCCACCAGCAATGTAGGAAAGTTCCCCTCTCTCCACATGCTCTCCAGCATTTGGTGTTGTTTGTATTGTGGATTTTGCCATCCTGACCGTGACGAGATGATATCTCAGGGAGGTTTTGATTTGCATTTCCCTGATGGCTAAGGATGCAGAGCATTTTTTAAGATATTTGTTAGGCCTTTCAATTTCTTCCCTGGTAAATTTTCTTTTGAGTTCCAAGGCCCATTTTTTAATTTGGCCATTTGTTTCCTTGTTGTTTAGTTTTCTAAGTTCTTTGTGCACTCTGGATAATAGAGCTCTATCAGATATGTGGTTAGTGAAAATTTTCTCCCATTCTTTGGGTTGCCTTTGTGCTGGAGTTACAATCTCTTTATCTTAACAGAAGCTCTTTAATTTCATAAGATCCCATCTGTTGAGTGTTGGTTGAATTGACTGTGCTATTAGATTTCTGATTAGGAACTGCTGGCCCATTCCAATCAGCTCCAGAGAGTTCCCTACCCTTTCAACTAAGGTTTTTATAGTCTCTGGCCTTATATCAAGGTCTTTAATCCATTTGGCATTAAGTCTTGTACATTTAATCTGCATGTGGAGATCCAGTTTTGCCAGCACCATTTGTTGAAAATGCTCTTCTTTTTCCAGTGGATTTTTTGGGCCCTTTTGTCAAAGATCAAATGGCTGTAGTTGTGTGGGCTTATATCTGGGTCTTATCCACTGATCTGTGTGTCTATTTTGGAGCCAATATCAGGCTGTTTTTACAACTATGGATTTATAGTATAGACTAAGGTTTGGTATGGTGATACCTCCAGCAGTCTTTTTGTTACTAAGGATTTTTTTTATCCTGGGTCTTTTGTGCTTCCATATGAATTTTGAGATTGTTTGGTCAATTTCTATAAAGAATGTCTTTGGAATTTTGATTGGTATAGCATTGAATCTGTATATTGCCTTTTATAGAATAGTCATTTTTACAATGTTGATTCTGCCAATTCAGGAACATGGGAGGTCTTTCCACCTTCTGGTGTCTTCTGTAATTTCTTTCTTTAGGGTTTTAAAGTTTTCATTGTAAAGGTCTCTTACTTCCTTGGCTAGGTTTATACCGAGGTATTTCATTTTTTTAGGGACTATAGTAAATGGGATTGTTTCTTTCAGAGCTTTTTCAATTCTTTCATTCTGGGCATACAGGAAGGTCACTGACATTTGTATGTTTATTTTGTATCTTGCCACTCTGCTGAACCTCTGAATTAGTTCCAGGAGCTTCCTGGTGGAGTTTTTGGAATCACTCAGGTATAAGATCATGTCATCTGCAAATAGAGATAACTTGACTTCTTCCTTGCCAATTTGAATCCCTTTTATGTCCCTTTCTTGTCTTCTGGCTTCAGCTAAGACTTCAAGTACAATATTGAATAGAAGCCTTGTCTAGTTCCTGATTGAAGCAGGAATGCTTCAAGATTTTTCCCCATTGAGCATAATCCTTGCTGTGGGCTTGTTGTATACAGCTTTTATTATATTGATAAAGGTTCCTTTCAATTCAACTGACTCTAGGGTTTTGATCATATAGGGCTGTTGGATCTTGTCAAAAGCTTTTTCTGGGGGAGTTACGGGACGCTGAACAATAGGACTGCGGAGGCAGAGAGCCCACGACAGTTAGACGCAACACCCGACGTTGATTGGCTCGGGGCGCGGGCGTCATGTTCGGGGAAAAAGCTATGGAGCTCATCCACGAGTTCCATCGCGCACCCGAAGGGCTTCTGCCGGCCTTCAACGAAGATGGACTCAGACAAGTTCTGGAGGAGATGAAAGCTTTATATGAACAAAACCAATCTGATGTGAATGAAGCAAAATCGAGTGGACGAGGTGATTTGATACCAACCATCAAATTTCGGGACTGTTCTTTGTTAAAGAAACCGTCGCTGCACTGTAGCATACCTGTATGACCGGTTGCTTCGGATTAGAGTACTCAAGTGGAAATATGGCAGCGTCTTGCCCAACACTTTGAGGTTTCACATGTCTGCAGAGGAAATGGAGTGGTTCAACCATTATAAAAGTCCCTTGCTACGTACATGAGGTCACTGGGAGGTGACAAAGGTTTGGACATCACACAAGATATGAAACCTCCCAAAAGTCTATATATTGAAGTGCGGTGTCTAAAAGACTATGGAGAATTTGAAGTTGATGATGGCACTTCAGTCTTATTAAAAAAAAACAGCCAGCACTTTTTACCACAATGGAAGTGTGAGCAGCTAATCAGACAAGGAGTTCTAGAGCATGTCCTGTCGTGACTTGTCCTGCGGTGGCCACACCAGCACTGCCAGGCCCTGACTAGGTATGACGGTGAGCCCAGCTCATGAAAACATCTACAGCTGCGTCCCTCCTCCTTTACTGCCTCCTTTGATTTTAAATTGATAGATACACTTATGCTAACCATGAAGGTTTAGCTCAGTGGAAGAGTGTTTACCTAGCATTCACGTATAGTTTGATTAAGGACTTTGGTTCTATGCTGTACACCATTCTTCCTACCCCGTTATAAGCTGTATCTGTAATCATAACATTCTCAGTTATATTATCCTTTTTTGTAAATGAAAATAAATATTCTTAATTTTGAAAAAAAATTTTTTCTGCATCTATCGATAATATGATCTTGGACTTTGGAATGGTTTATATGGTGAATTACATTTATTGATTTGCATATATTGAATCAACCTTGTGTGCCTGGGATAAAGCCTACTTGATCACTGTGAATGATCTTTTTAATATGTTTTTGAATCAGATTTGCAAAGACTTTGGTGAGAATCTTTGCATCTGTGTTCATCAGAGAGATTGGCCTATAGTTTTCTTTTTTAAGTGTATATTTATTGTGTTTTAGGATTAAGAAGATATTAACCTCATAGAAGGAATTTGGTAGTGTTCCTTCCTTTGCTATTTGATGGAACAGTTTAAGGAGTATTGGTGTTTTTAGCTCCGTAAATGTCTGGTACAACTCTGTGCTGAATCCATCTGGTCCAGGACATTTTTTGGTGGGAAGATTCGAGATTATTTCATCAATTTCCTCACATGTTATAGGACTATTTAAATAATTCACAACTTCAGGGCTGGAGAGGTGACTCAAGGGTTAAGCATCTGCCTTGCAGGCAGAAGTTCCTGAGTTCGGATCCTAGACCTGATGTATAGATGCCAGGCAGAAGCAGGGGCGGCCTGCGTTTCTGGTCCTGGTAGGGAGGAGCCTGTGAATCCCAGGGCAGAGTAAACAAGGAGGAGATGGAGGAGGTCCATGGTGGTTCTCGAATTCTTCCGTGGTTCTACACACAAACATACACACACGCATACAGGCACAATTGAATAAATAATAAATAAAAAAATTTTAATAAATAAATAATTCACAACTTCCTGATTCAATTTAGGTAAGTTTTGTTTACTTAGGAATTCATCCATTTCTTTTGTGTTATCAAATTTCACAGAGTATAAGTTTTTGAAATATGACTTTATAATTCTCTGGATTTCTTGGGTATCAGTAGTAATAACTCCATTTTCATTCCTAATTTTATTAATTTGGATTTTCTCTCTCTTTTGGTTAATTTAGCTAGATGTGTATCAATCTTATTGATTTTTTCAAAAAACCAGCTTTTTGACTGATTTTCTGTATCATTTTCCTAATCTCGATTTTGGATATTTCTCCCCTTATTTTGCTAATCTCCTCTCTTCTATTACTTTTGGAATTGGATTGCTCTATTGTCTCTAAAGCTTTAAGCTACATTGCTATTTATTTCTGATGTTTCCATTTTTTTGATGTAGGCATTAAGAGCTATGAACTTACCCCTTAGGACAGCTTTCATTGTGTCCCAAAGATTTTGATAAGTTGTTTTCATTATTGTTCACTTTCAGGAAATCTTGAATTTCCTTTTTAATTTCTTCCTGAATCCAATTCTCCTTTAGCATCATGGTGTTATGTTTCCAGGAGTTAGTGTATTTTCTGTTTGTTGTGTTGTGGATGTCAAGCTTTAGACCATGGTGGTCTGATAAGGTACAGGCTAGAATTTCAACCTTCCTGTATATGTGGAGATTTGTTTTGTGGCCCAATATGTGATCTATTTTGGAGAATGTTTCATGTGCTGCTGAGAAAAATGTGTATTCTTTGGTGTGTGGATGAAAAGTTCAATAGAGATCTGTAAGGTCCATTTCAGTAAGGGTTGATTAAGTTTAAAAGTGTCTCTGTTATATTTTTGACCTGTTGATCTATCCCATGTTGAGAGGGCATTGTTGAAATCCCTGAGAATTATCGTTTTGGGGTTGTTTTCTCACTTTAGACATTGTGGGGTTTTCTTAATGAATGTCGGGTGGCCCGTGTTAGATGCATGAATGTTCAATATTGTGAAGTCTTCCTGGTGAATTTTACTTGTGACTAAAGTGTAATATCCATCTTTGTCTCTTATGATTTTTTTTTTTTGGTTTGAAGTCCATTTTGTCTGACAGCATAATCCTACCCCTACCTGTTTCCTGGTTCCATTATCTTGCGATTTTAGGCTAGCCTTTTATTTTTAGGATGTGCCCATCTTTTGTGGTGAGATGAGTTTCCTTCAGGCAGGAGATTGATTGGTTGTGATTTTTAATCCAAGTTTGTAATATGTTTCTCTTGATCCGTGAGTTAATTCCATTAATATTTAATGTTATAATGGAGAAATTGCTTTTAATTCTGGACATTTTTTACGTTTAGTGGCTTTTGTACATGTATTGTTTCGCTTTTTTTGGTGGTATTATACTTCTCTTCTGTCCTCCTGGATATGCTTGTTTTTTTCTTCAAGCTTGAGTATCATTTTTAGCATTTTTTGAAGGCCTGGTTTGGTGGACATGTATCCCTTCAAGTTGTCTTTGTGCTGGAAAATTTTTCTTTTTCCCTAGATCATGACGGATAGTTTTCTGGGTTATATCAGCCTGGGTTAACATTTTTGCTCATTCAATACTTGAAGTACATCTGTCCAAGCTCTTCTTGCTTTTGCTGTTTCCATTGAGAAGTCATTTGTTATTTTAATAGGTTTACCTTTAAAAGTGACTTTTTTTTCCCCCTTGAACCTCTCAGCACCATTTCTTTGTCTTAAATGTGGAACATTTTAACTATTTGCCATGGCAAGTTTCTATTTTGGTCATATCCGTTTGGGATGAGGAATGCCTCTTATATATGGATGGGCCTCTCTTTTTTAGATGAGGAAAGTTTTCCTTGATAGTTTGAAAAATTTCCTCAGGTGTGGTATTTTGGGATTCTTGCTCTGGAATTCCATGAATATGCACCTTAGGCTTCTTCAGGGTATCCCATAATTCTTGAATATTTCTCTCAAGTGTCTTTTTGTTTTTAACAACCTCTTCCATTGAGCTGGTTAATACTCCCACTTTGTCTTCAAGGTCTGAAATTCTGTTTTCTGCTTCAGTAGTTCTGCTAATACTATTGAGTTCTGAGTTGAAGATAACTTGTCTTTTAGTTCAATTTTAAACTCTGCTTGAGTCTGTTTTAAGTGCTCTATGCCTATCTTTGTTTCTTGAACTGTTTTTCTCAACTCCTCCAAGTGTCTGTTGTGTTCCTCTTCAAAGTGGTTGATGTGGTTATTTAACTCCTTTGGTATTTCCTCTTTCGTAGTATTGATCATGGTAATGATCATGTTTTGAATGTCTTTTTCTTGGGTCAGGCTTTCTTGGCTATTTTCCGTGGATTTGTTCTGGTTGGAGTCTATCATTATGGAGTTAATTCCTTCAGTGGGAGATTTGTTTTCTTGGGTTTTATTTCTCATTGATTTGCAGTTTGACTTGGGCATTAGTTGTTTCATCTCTTAAGACCTTCTTTTGATTTCTGTGTTTTTTGACTGAACTGAATTATTTGGCTTGGAGCATCGCCTCCTCTGACTGGCTGGTGGGAGGAGATGGGACTAGTGGGTTACCTGGGGTTTTGGGGGGTGAGCAGGGTGTGCTTATCTAGGGCGCAGCATGTCCTGGCTGGACTGCACACGTCTGGGCACATGAGGAAAGGATATCTTTTGCATTTCTAACTTTCATAATTTGTCTTTATGTTTGCCTCTTTCTGTACATTCACCACTGAACATGTCATATACTTTTACAACTGTCATGTCTCAATTTATTTAAAGTAAGGTCACTAGTCACTTCTTTGAAGCATGAGGTCTTCAAGTTCTTCATTGCAGCATGATTTGTTCAGTAATTTTATAGTGACTTAAGAAATCACTTCCAAAAATGAAATTTAAAGAAAACTTGCTGTATGTATTGTAATACCTTTCATGCTATCTAAAACCTTTTGTGTCTCTTTCAGGAACACAAATTGGAAGATAATACTGATTCACTTTTCAAATATTACCTGTTCCATTTAGGCTACTTATTATTATTATTATTATTTATTCAATTGTGCATGTATGTTTGTGTGTGCGTGTGTGTATATATGTGTGAATGTATTTGTGTGTGTGTAGAACCACCAAGGAATTTGGGAACCACCATGGACCTCCTCCTTGTTTACTCTGCCTGGGGATTCACAGGCTCCTCCCTACCAGGACTAGAAATGCAGGCCATCCTCTCTTCTGCTCGGTATCTATATGTGGGGTCTACAATCCAAACTCAGGACCTTCCACCTGCAAGGCAGAGGCTTAACCTCTGAGCCACCTTTCCAGCCCCCCATTTAGGTTACTTTTATATCGTTGGCAGAATATTTACATTATAGACACATATTTGGGTTAAAATCACCTTCATTGAATATTTGATTTCCTACTGATATTTTAGTTGTTTTTACTCATTAAGAGTCTTTATATTCATTAATGAAAACTCTGTTTATGAATTATCCTTACTTATTATTTTTCTTTTTCACACATATAAACTTTGTAGCATAATGTAATATATCAGCTATCATAGTACAGAAATGACTTTGCAATATGGAACAAACCTACATAGAGACCTGGGCTACTGAAAGCTGTATTCTAACATTACTTATGATGACAGAAAATTTATAATCAGGTTAAATGTCTGGAAAAGGTCAGAATATTGAATAATTCACAATCTACTAGCTTATTAAATTACAGTGAATTTTTGACGATGATCTTCTTAGCAGAAAATAATTTAATAATTCCAACGTGAACAATGTAGGCTTTGAAGTCATTAAACTATCAGCTGTAATTCCTAATATATCAGCCTTAGATGCATTATTCAACAGTAATCCCTTCAATATTAGGATACTGTGAAGATTAAGTATAACTAGCTGGGCCCAACATACAACTCAATACATTGTTCAACAGTTTTCTGTAGTTCCTTTATTGTTATTAAAATTATCAACTTCTAAGTAAATATTCTCATTGAAATTGGGCTACCTATAAATAAAGCACTTAAGTTCAAATATATTAGAAATTTAATTACTTAATCTCATAAACATTAATTAATCTACTTAGCAAAAACAAAATTTGATGCTTTATAGATTTTATATAGGGGATGGAGAGGTGGCTCAGGGGTTAAGCCTCTGCCTTGCGGGTGGAAGGTCCTGAGTTCGGATCCTAGACCCCACGTATAGACGCTGGGTGGAAGCAGGGGCAGCCTGCGTTTCTGGTCCTGGTAGGGCAGAGCCTGTGAATCCCGGGGCAGGCTTCTGAATTCGTCCATGGTTCTACACATACACATACATACATACACACACATGCACAAATGAATAAATAATAAATAATAAAAAAATTTATAGATTTTATATATTGTTTAGACTAGTTTGATAGAGTTTATACATCTTGAAAGTCTCACAATATAACATATGAAACAAAATACTTTAGAAAATAAAAATGTATGACTGGAAATATTTCATTTATTAGTTCACTCAAAGATGATAAAATATGTTTGGTTTTGCTATAGTTTTTTTCGAATTAGAAACACATGGTTTTATTTCATTCAAATAAAGTGTACTTTTTCTGCTTCATAAAAATTAGTGCTGCTCACCTTTGGCTCCTCTACATGACTAGATAAACAATCTGATAATATTAAGAAATAGTAGAATATCATGAATCTGTAATCCCACAAGCACAAATTTCACAAGCCATCAGCTGTACAAACTGGTTCTAGGAGGCAAAAGTCTGCAGCACATAAATCTCATTTAAACTTTTGTTTAGACGTTCACTATTAAACAAGAATTTAAAAGACTTCATACCAATAAATAAATATCAACATCTGTGATTTGATTGTAGTAAAGAAAAATCTAACATCAACACATAATGTTTATGGTTTGTTCTCAGGTAATAAAAAGTGGAGGAACCAGAAAATGACTTTCTAGGAGATGATGTAATAATAGGAGAGTTTTTTTCTCCCATATTTTATTTTTTTCCTAATCATACAAGCTCAATAGGTACCCCTGTCCTTTCCCTCCCCCTTCTGCTCCCCTGCCATCCTTCATTGTTCTCTATCCCCTTCCCCCTTCCTTTCATTCCCCTCCCTTCCTCCCTCCCCCTCTCTTGGTACCTCCCCTTTCCTCCCTCCCATACCCTGGAACAACCTTTTGTGTGAACTCCAATTATCCCACTGAATTCTCCATCCTAGTGAGTGTTCAGGACTCAGTGGCATAGTCTGGAGCCTCTTCTTGGGCCCCCTTTTAGCATGGGGACTCTATTGTAACAGTTGAATCCCTTGCTTATAAGGATCCTACTGCCTGAAGCCTTCTCCCCTGTTATCCCTCCCACATTAGACTTAAGGGGGCTCATTGACATGTCAGCCATTGTGCAAGTCAGGCAAAATACAATCCTGGCTGCTGCAGCCCTAACTAGTGTGGAGTATCTTGTGTATCATTGGTCCTTACCATCTTTGGACTCATACAATCTTGCCTCCCTCTCTTCTGCAAGGTTTCCTGAGCTTTAGGATGGGGAGAGATTTGGCTGGTCTGGTTCCAAGTGACTAATGTAGGGTCATTGGTGTTCTGAATTATGGTTTGTTGTTGTTTTCAGTTTTTCTTTTACCTCACTGCCCTTGGCTGCAATTGGTACTGAAGGTCATCTCTTAATCAAAAATAAAAGATTAAATGAAGATCTTAATATAAGAGAAGACTCAAAGGTAGGAGTAAGATACAGCAGTGTGTGAGTGTGTGTGGGGGAAGGGGGATTCCGTGTCCCATTTGCCAGATGGTTACTGTATATCTGCCAGTCCCTATATCCTCCCTGATTGGTGAGACTAAACCTATTCAGTCCCAAGTTGATTAAATTTGTTCTTTGACAGCTAATCCAGATGTCTTATGTATCTCAGTATCTCTTATGAACTTTCCAAATCCCTTTTCCACATCTGGGTTTTTATATGTTAATCCACTATCATTCCTGGCTTAACTATCAGCTTCTGATATATAATGGGAAACAAGATATCAATATATTCAGTTGTATATCTACTGTCAAAATGGCCAGGTTCCAAGGATCGTTTTAAACCTATGGCCACACAGAAAATCCTGAGGTTTGTTAATTGACCAGAGTCCATATTCTTAACCACAACATCTTTCTTCAAAATGAATTAGAACTTCAAAATATAATATAAATAGAAAATATAAAAGGTTTCTATGATATATTAAAATAAAGTCGGCCAACTCAAAGACAACAAAGGCACTAAGAATATAGATAAAGAATCCAAAAAGATGAGTAAGAGAAAAGAAATGTAAGTAAGTATCTACAAAAAAATTGTACTTTTGTCAATAATGAAATGAATCCAATTAAGAGGAAAGGGTGTCCTTTATGGTGAAATTGATAAAAATACATTGACATCAGAAAATCCAGCATTAGGATAGTGAACAAAGAATAGTATATTATCTTATGAGGCTGTTACCATGTTAATAGATACATTTTTAGTATGCAACACTTTTGTCTGGTTCTTATCAAATATATCTTTTATTCAATATTCCTTTAGTGATTCTTTCAAAATATATGTACTGGAAACTTTTTAGATGTTAGCCAGCACTCAATAAAATGCCAATATGATGCCAATAATGATAAAAACATAATGTATTTTAATTTTCTATGCATCAGAAAAAAGTCATAAGTTCATTATACCTAAGATATGATTGGTACTTTATAAGAAGCACTTAGAACTTTTAGTTGTCATTCAATAAAAAGGCTTATTTGAACTTTGGTGTAGTTCCTAAATGTTTCCAAATTGTACCCAAAATGGGTAAATATGCCCTCACTACATACATAGTTCAAAAATTAGTAGTAAATGTAGTTACCTCATTCTTCTAAGAACCCCACAGCACCGCATGTAGTAATCATTCGACAAATGATTCCTGTAGGGAATCCAGTATCTAGCAAAGTCTGAGATTATGAGGTTCATGTAATTAAATCATTCTCAATTTCATCCCTTGAGAATTTCTTTTAAGAAAGAAATATAGCAAAACTAATTTACCATTGACACGATTAGTGGAGTGATTACTTTTTGCTAGCAACTTGCTTAGTGTTCTTAGTTTTTGTTTTCTTCTTCTAATATATTGCATTTCTCTAGAAAACATTTTTCATCATTATATTTGTTTTTCTACCACATTTTATACTCTTCCTAATCATACAAGTGTAATAGGTACCCCTGTCCACTCCCTCCCTCTTCCCCTCCCTAGTAGTCTCCCATCACACTCCCCCCTTCCCCTTTTCCCTTCATTCCTCTCCTTTCCTCCACAATTCTTGGTACCTCTCCCTTCATTCCTCCCATCCCCTGGAGCATCAAACCTCCCTCTGAGTCCTCCACCCAGGTGAGGAGTAAGGACTAAGTGGTATAGCCCTGAGCCCCTTCTTGTGCTCCCTGTTAGTATGGAAACTCTATTATGACTGTTAATACCTTGCCTCTAAGGATCCTACTTCCTATATCCCATGCTAGACTTTGCAGGGTAGTTGACATGTCAGCCATTGTGCAGGTCAGGCAAAGTCCAATTCTGGCTGCTGCAGTCCTAACTTGTGTGAAGTATCTTGCATATCATTGGTCCTCCTGATCTTTAGGCTTTTACAGTCTTGCTGTTCCCTCTTCCACAAGGTTCCCCGAGCTTTCGGATGGGGAGAGATTTGGCTAGCCTGGTTCAGGGTGATTAATGTAGGGTTTTGGTGTTCTGAATTATAGTTTATTGTTTTCAGTTTTTCTTTCCCTGTACTGCCTTTGGCTGCATTATGTTTGGCATAAAAGGGAACCTCCTAACCAAAGATAAATGACTGTTTAAATGAAGATCTTAATATAAGAGCAAATTCAAAGATAGATGGAAGAATAGGAGTAGGACACAGCAGTATGTGTGTGTGTGGGGGGGGTATGTCTCCCATTTGCGGGATGGTTTCCATCTATCTATCAGTCCCTATATCCTCCCTGATAGGTGAAATCAAACCTGTTCAGTAGCAAGTGACTAGGAAGGGAAGTAAAACTTGGCTACAACAGATGTCTCACTAATTAATACTTGACCTTGGTCTATTTTCTCTACTGAAGTGTGATCCTTAATCACTTTTATTTTGAGGTCCTCCTTCCCCTTCCTTCTTGTTTATAATCTTTGTGATTACAGTAGGTATTATAGAGATTTATCTTTGAATATGTCATTAAGTGGTTTTGGAACTTGAACCACTTATTGGGGAGTACATACAGTGTCTTAACTTTCTGTGTCTGGGATACTTCATTCAGGATTTTTTTTTTTGTAATTCCATCCGTTTCTTGGAATATTTCATTAATTCATCTGTTTTGATGGCTGAGTATTCCACTATATAAATGTATCATATTTTCATTATCCATTTGTCAACTGTAGGGTATTTGCATTGATTCCATGACTTTGCTATTGTAAGTGCTGCAAAGATCATGGGTGTGCTCTTGTGGTGAATTGCTACATCATGGGAGATTATTTCCAGTAGTGGTATATAGGGACATAATAGCATTTCAATCTTTAACTTTTTTAGAAATTGCCATGCTTATCTCCAGAGTGGTAGTATAAGCCTGGATTCCCATCAACAATGTATGAGAGAGTTCCCTTCTCTCCACATCCTCTCCAGCATTTGGTATTGTTTGTATTGTGGATTTTTCCCATCCTGATAGGGGTGAGATGATATCTAAGGGTAGTTTTGATTTGCATTTCCCTGATGGCTAGGGATGTGGACCCTTTTTTAAGATTTTTTTAGACATTTTGATTTTGTCCCTGGAAAAGTTTCTTTTGAGTTTCCAGAGCCATTTTTTAATTGGACAATTTAATTTGGTAGTTTATGGGATAATTTAAGGTGTAATGGTGTTCGTTGTTTAAATGTCTTATAGAATTCTGTGCTGAATCAGAAATTTCTTCATCAATTTCTCATTTGTTTTAGGAATATTCAAATTATTCAAACTTTTCTGATTCAATTTAGGTAACTTGTGCTTACTCAGAAATTCATCCATTTCTTTTGGGTTGTCAAATTTCACAGAGTATACGTTTTTGAAATATGACCCTATAATTCTCTGAATTTCTTGGGTATAAATTGAGATAAGTTCTAATTTTGTTAATTTGGGTTTTCTCTTCCTTGATTTTGGTTAATTTAGCTAGGGGTGTATCAATCTTAGTAACTTTTTTCAAAGAACCAGCTTTTTGTCTGGGTGATTCTGTATCGTTTTCTATATCACAACTTCCAATATTTCTTCCCTGATTTTGTGAATATGCTCTTTTCTACTGCTTTTGAAATTGAATTGTTGTTTTGTCTCTAAAGCTTGAAGCTGCATTGCTAAGTTATTTACTTGTGACATTTCCATTTTTTGATATATGCATTGAGAGCTTTAAACTTACCTTTTAGCACAGCTTTCATTGTGTCCCAGATATTTTGATGTGTTGTATTTTCATTTTCCTTCGCTTCTAGGAAATTTGGAATTTCCTGTTTGATTTTTTCTGAACCCATTTTTCATTCAGCATCATAGTGTTTAGTTTTCAAGAGTTAGTGCATTTTCTGCTATTTGTTGTGTTGTAGATGTCAGGCTTTAGACCATGGTAGTCTGACGGGGTACAGGCTATAATTTCAACTTTCCTGTATATGTGGAAATGCGTTTTGTGGCCTAACATGTGATCTATTTGAATCTATTTGTGCTGTTAAGAAGAATATGTGTTCCTTGGTGCTTGGATGGAAGGTTTGATACAGATGTATTAGGTCCATTTCAGTAAGGGTTTGCTTTAATTCCAATGTGTCTCTGTTGAGTTTTTGGCCGTAGATCTATGTCATGTTAAGAGTGCAGTTTTTGGCCTGTTGATCTGTGTCATGTTAAGAGTGCGATATTGAAATCCCCAAGTATTATTGTTTTGTGATTGATTTCTTGTTTTAAACATTAGAGTGTTTACTTAATCAATGTGGAGCTGTCCATAGTAGGTGTGTGTATGTTCAGTATTGTAAAGTTTTTCTGGTGAATTTTTCCTGTGACTAAAACGTAGTCTGCATCTCTTATGATTTTCTTTGGTTTGAAATCCCCTTTGTCAGATAGCATAAAATTGTGATCCTGCTTGTTTCCTGGTTCTACTAGCTTGAAGAATTTTTGGCCGGCCTTTACTTTTAGAATGTGCCTATCTTCAGTGGTGAAATATGTTTCATGAATGTTCTAGATGGAAGTGTTTGGATTTCTGATTCATGTTTTTAAACTGTGTCTTTTGTTGGGTGAGATAAATCTGTTGACATTTAGGGTTATAAAGGAGATATTGCTTTTGATTCCTGACATTATTTACATTTAGTAGCTTTTGTAAGTGTATTATTTATGGTGGGATTTAACTTCCATGTTGTCCTCCTGGATATGCTTGCTCTTCTATTCAAGCTTGAATATCTGTTCTAGCATTTTTTGAATGCCTGGTTTTGTGGTCATGTAAGCCTTCAAGTTGTCTTTGTGCTGATAATTTTTCTTTCTCCTTAGATCATGACCTATATAGTTTTGCAGGGTATATCAGCCTGAGTTAACATTTTTGCTCATTCAATACTTGAAGTACATCTGTCCAAGCTCTTCTTGCTTTTACTGTTTCCATTGAGAAGTCATTTGTTATTTTAATAGGTTTACCTTTAAAAATGGGGCTGGAGAGGTGGCTCAGGGGTTAAGCCTCTGCCTTGCAGGCAGAAGGTCCTGAGTTTGGATCCTAGACCCCATGTATAGACGCCTGGTGGAAGCAGGGGCGGCCTGCGTTTCTGGTCCTGGTAGGGTGCAGCCTGGAATCCCTGGGCAGAGTAAACAAGGAGGACCGGTGGAGGAGGTCCATGGTGGTTCTACATACACATACACACACGCACACATGCACAATTGAATAAATAAATAATATTTAAAATAAATAAATAAATAAATAAATAAATAAATAAATAATGACTTTTTTTTTTCTCTTGAAGCTCTCAGCACATTCTCTTTGCCTGGTATGTTTAGTGTTTTGACTATTATTTGCCATGGAGAGTTTCTATTTTGGTCATATATGTTTGGGGTGTGTAATGACTTTTGTGTTTGGATGAGCCTCTCTTTCTTTAGATGTGAAAAGTTTTCCTTTATGACAATTTGAAAAATTTTCTCAGGTGTGGGATACTGGGATTCTTCCTCTTATATTCCGTGAATGAACATGTTGGCCTTCTTCAAAGTGTCCCATAACGCTTGAATATTCCTCTCAAGTATCTTTTTTGTCTTTAACAGCCTCTTCAGTTGAACTGTTTCGTTCTTACACTTTGTCCTCAAGATCTGATATTCTATTTTCTGCTTATTAGTTCCACTGATAAGAATCTCTGTTGAGTTCTGGGTTGAGAGATTGCTTGTCTTTTGAATTTAAATTCTGCTTGAGCTTGTTTTAACTGCTCTAAACTTATTTTTATTTCTGCAACTGCTTTTCTCATCTCTTTCAAATGCCTACTGTTTTCTTGTTCAAACTGTTTGATGTGATTATTTAATTTATTCCAGATTTTCTCTTTCATTATTTTGATCATAGTAAAGATCAGGCTTTGAAGAAAACGAATAGCCATCATTCTTGGCTATTTTCCGTAAGTTTGTTCTAGTTGGATTCTATAATTATGGGGCTAATTCTTTTGGTAGAAGATTTGTTGCCTGGTTTTTGTTTCTCATAGAATTGTGCTGTGACCTTGGCATTTTTGTTTTATGTCTTATGTCCTTCTTTTTGTTTTTGTGTGTTTTTGCCTGAACTGAATTAGATAGTGTTACTACACTTGAGCAGTTATTGCTAGTGTTTGCTTTGGAATTAGGTATGCCTATCTGGTGTTGGTGTTATTTCTTAGATGAGGCTATTGGACTGTTGACATATCAATCAAGTTGGGTTGAGTAGACAGGGATTGAAGATTAGTATGACAATGCATTTTTTTAGTTTACTTCCTTGGTGATATATTAGGGTGAATGATATAGTTCCTGATGTTGTATGGGTTTTGGGGTGGCTATATGGAAATGTTAAACTACAGTTTACTTATCTTAGAGCTGGATGTGAGGATTTTCTCCCATATGATTGGATTATTTTAGAAGATGAATGGTGTTGGTCCCCTAGTCTGGTGCTTGGGTTTTGTCTTGATTCTCTTGAATTCTGAAGAACAGGGAATTTGTGGTCTTGGGCAGAAAGGCAGAGTGGCTGGTGGGGTTCCCAGATGACTTAGGGCTTGGGGAAGGGCTTAGTTGCCTTCCACAGGATCAGAAAGGTAGGCTGGTTAGTGGGGTGCACAGATGACCTGGGGTGTGGTCTAGGCACCTTACCTGCAGAGCTGAGAGTCCACTGGGGTCCAGTGTCTAGGACAGAAATGGAGAGTGGCTAGTGAGGCCCCACATAGAACTTGAGAATTGGGGTGTGGCCTGGAGCAGAAAGACAGGAGCAGAAAGGCAGTCTGGCTACTAATAGGGTACAGAGATGACCTGGGGCCTGTGGCATGGTTTAGGGGTCTTATCTGAGGAGCAGGGAGTCTGCCTGGGTCTGGAGTCTGGGGTGGAAAGCATCATCTATATTTTTATATCATCTAGCATTTTTTATTGAGTAAGACAAGCAAGCATGCATTATTTGGATAATATGAAGTTTTCTTTATAATTTACCTTTATTTTACTAAGTAGAAAATATTTTTTAAAAATCATAAGTGTATATAAAAGCTTAAAGATATAACATTAGTGTGTCTTTAAGCAGTGTAAATAATTTTACTGGAAGATACTTTGGAATCATATGCTCTTTAGAGTTTTAAAGAAAATTTTTCATCCAGTTTGAGTTCTTAAACTCATGATCCACCTGTTCCAACCTGCTAATAGGCCTTCCGAGTGCTGGGATTGTATGCATGAACCATCATGGTCTGCTTTATCTTTCCATTTAGAGATATTGAATCAATAAAAGTTAAACTAACTAAAAATTTGTGAAATTTAATTGTAACTCAGAGTGTCCAAACTGTAATTAAAAATGAATCCCTTT
The DNA here is from genome assembly GCA_023101885.1 of Typhlomys cinereus. Lineage (NCBI taxonomy): Eukaryota > Metazoa > Chordata > Mammalia > Rodentia > Platacanthomyidae > Typhlomys > Typhlomys cinereus. Next base: position 3,551,049 of record JALPQD010000159.1, read on the forward strand.
TATGTGATTCACTGAAAATATAAGGTATAGAATTCTGTAGTATCTATCTCCTTACATAATTGTTAGAGTACTATTGTCATTAAGAGAGTAGGGGGCAAATCAGCTCTAGAAAGTGACTATAGTGCATTTACAGTTATATGTATCTATTGATTTACTAAGTGACTTCTTTCTCAGTTAAATACACATTAAAAATCTTCTTAATATGAAAAAATAGAAGAAAAATCTTCTTAAATGTTAAATTGCTTTCATTTAGACATTAAATCTAAATAAAGAATTAAAACTTCATTTTTTAAAGATAAAAAACATTTTATTAGTCTTTGGCAACATCAACTATAGTACGTCTTTACTAACAAAATTTGTTCTTTGATAAATTAATACACATATGTGGTCCATTCTGATTAATTATTTTTTCAGGGCCCCTCTCATCTTTCTCCATCCCTAGACAAACCTCCTTCTTTCCTAAATATGTCTTTCTCATATTTATGATTATTTTGTCATAGTTTTGGAGACAATAGCTTTTTTGATCATGGAAGACTCTTCAACCATAATTATTTTTCTTCTTCCATGTATAAGACACAAATGAATTTTATGGTTTAAATTATATATTAAAATGAATGCACGTTTGCTATCCTTGAATCTTAATGAAATTATAAAAACAATTAAACTCACATGCATTTGTCTCTTTTCTTCCACTACCAGTTTTAAAAGAACTGGAAAGGTATAAATGAAGCCATTTTTTTCTCTCTAAGTCTGCACAATATTTTCTCCAATATTTTGAAGTAGAAGCATTGATATATTATGACAAATAGTCATCACAACTTCTCTAGCTCCATCTTGCATTTCAAGTTGAATACCTCAGTCAAAGGATAGTTGTATCCTTTTAAATGGTTATTTAACTCACACTCATAGAATTCTTTGATGACCTAGTAATTCATTTCCAGTGCAGAGATAGAGTTTCCATGATTCTCTGGTTGTTGTGCAGCAGATAAGTGAATCCCAAGGACCTGTCTAATAATTTTTCAAAGATCAGCTTGACAAAGGTCTCAAATTTTCAATGCTATCTATCAAAACCAATTTATCCTATAATTTCTGTAATTTTTAGTAATGAAACATAGAACCCTGGGTTTGTCCTTATCATAGATAAACAATTTTTCAAACATATCAATAATATTTGATTTCATTATTATAGAAAAGTATTTAATAATGTCATCATTTAGCAAATATGGCACACATTGTATTAAGTATGAGAATGAGAGGAAAAAGGCAACCTTAGGTTTCTGAATGTAGACTTCAAGATAGTTTCATAAGGTGCAAATTTCCTTGCTTTTTTTTTTCTTTTTTCTTTTTGAGTAATTGTTACCTTGTTGGTGTGTTCCTGTTTTTAGGAAGATCAAGTTAGATAATTAATATATGAAATTGCTTTCCAAATTGCAATGTATTAACACTGAGAATATTACTGTTATCACTTGAAGGCTCATGATTCATTTATGGAACCTTGCTAAAAAATAAATCATCATATTGACAAGATCCAGTAAACATTTCTTGCATTTGTTGTCTGATAAAAAAACTCATGCTGACATTATTCTAGAAGTCAGTGTGTTATTCTAGGTAGTGATGTGACATTAATAATAACATTCTTTTTGTCTTAACTTTAATCTTGATTATTGAACTTCCCTGTGTTCATTGAATATCTGAAATCATAGTAGTATTTTATAATTTACCTATAACTCTTTTGCTTGATGTACAATCAGAATATATTAGTTACTCTAGCAAGTATGGTATTTCTAGGTAAAATTTTGTACATACTTTACTTAGGTTTAGAGAGTAGGCTACAGAGAGCTTATGCTTGCTAGGCTCCCAAATGTCAGACCAAATTATGTGTGATTGATAATCACTCAGTCATAACAAACATAGGTGTCTTAGTTCTGTTTTACCCTCTGTTTTGCTTCAGAAATTCTGACAAAACTAGCAATCAATTTTCTCATTCTCACTTTACTAGATAATTATGTATTACCTGTGGGTCGGTACTATTGAATCAATTATAATTTACCATTCTACATCAACCAAAATCTTAGACAAAACTTTTTCTTCACTCTAAAAAGCTTACAAGTTTTTGATATTAGAATGATGTCTAGCATGCTTTTTTTTTTTTTTGGGTTACTTTTATTTTTCTTATTTTTTATTTTTTTAATACATTTTTTATTATTTCCGCTCATACAAACTTAATAGGTAGACCAGTTGCCTCCCTCCCTCCTCCTGACCAGGGGGTGAAATACAGTGCCCATCAGGATGGAATGAACCCGAACCTCCTGCTCCTCCTCCCTCCCTCCCCATCCCCCAGTACCTCAGACCCCAATTCCCAGAGAGTCCTTTATTGTGTATGCCTAACTCTCCTCAGGGTCCTCCTCTCCGATGACGTACAGGGACCCAGTGGCATTTCCCTGAACCCTTTCTCGTGTTCCCCTTAAGCATAGGAACACTACTGTGGCTGTCAATCACTTGCCTCCAAGGATCTTGGTGCCTTTAACTGATTCTACACTTTGTGAGGTCAGTAGTGTGTTGGACATTGCGCAGGGGATGCAAAGTCCTATTATGATTGCTTTGGCCCTAACTAGTGTGGAGAATCTTGCAAATCATTGCTCCTCTAATCCTTTTGTTCTTACAATCTTACTGCCCCCTCTTCCGCAAATGTCCCTGAGCTTCAGGATGGGGGGAGATTAGGCTGGCCTAGTTCTATGTGGTTGATATAGAGTCTCTGAAGTTCTGGATTATGGTTTGTTGATTTTCTTTTGCAGTTTTTGCTGCTCCTGCAATGCCCTTCACTCCATCCTGATGGGCACTGTATGTCACCCCCTGGTCAGAGACAAAAAGCTGTTAAACTGGAGTCTCGTTATAAGAGCACATTCAAGGGTAGATGTAATAAAAGTAGGAAACCTCAGTAGGGAGGGGTCAGTCACCCATTTGCAAAATGATTACTTTTTATCTGCCAGACTATATGCCCTCCCCTTCTGGTGAGATCATACCCCCTCAGTTGTACATGATCAGGAACGAACATCTGTGAACTTAACCAGGTGTCACATTACTTACTTGCATTCCTTGATGGAGGCCTATTTTCTCTGCTGTAACATTGTCCCCTCCCTCCTTGTGTCTGGTGTGGCCCTCCAACCCCTTCCCTCCTGTTCATAATCCTTGCAATTACTGTATTACATAGGTTTACCTTTGAGTGTCTCAATGTGGGCTGGGTGAGTTTGGTACTAGGAGCCACCTATTAGGGAGTACATATGGCGCTTAATTTTCTGGGGTTGGGATACTTCACTTAAGCAGGGTGGCAGGATACAAACTAAATGTGCAAAAATCAGAGGCCTTCCTATATGTCCAGAATGAAAGAAGTGAAAAAACCTTGAGAGAAACAATCCCATTTACTATAGCCCCTAAAAAAAAGAAATACCTTGGTATAAACCTAACCAAGGAGGTAAAAGACCTTTACAATGAAAACTTTAAAACCCTAAAGAAATTGCAGAAGAAATCAGAAGGTGGAAAGACCTCCCATATTCCTGGATTGGCAGAATCAACATTGTAAAAATGACCATCCTACCAAAGGCAATATACAAATTCAATGCTATACCAATTAAAATCCCAAAGCAATTCTTTAAAGAAGTTGACCAAATAATCTCAAAATTCATATGGAGGCACAAAAGACCCAGAATAGCAAAGACAATTCTGAGTAACAAAAACACTGCTGGAGGTATTACCATACCAAACCTTAGTCTATACTACAAATCCATAGTTATAAAAACAGCCTGGTACTGGCTCCAAAATAGACACACAGATCAATGGATAAGGGTTGAAGACCCAGATATAAGCCCACAAAATTACAACCATTTGGTCTTTGACAAAGGGGCCCAAAGAATCCAATGGAAAAACAACAGCATCTTCAACAAATGGTGCTGGCAAAAATGGATCTCCACATGCAGAAGATTAAAGCTGGACCTGTACTTGTCACCATGTACAAGACTTAATTCCAAATGGATCAAGGACCTTGATATCAGGCCAGAGACTATAAAAACCATAGTTGAAAGGATAGGGATCTCCCTCGAGCTGATTGGGCTAGGCCAACATTTCCTAAATAGACACCCAAAGGCACAGTCACTGCAACCAACTCTCAACAGTTGGGACCTTTGAAATTAAAGAGCTTCTGTTCAGATAAAGAGATTGTACCACAGAATGGGAGAAAATCTTCACTAACCACATATCTGATAGAGCTCTACTGTCCAGAGTGCACAAAGAACTTAGAAAACTAAACTTCAAGGAAAACAATGGCCCAATTAAAAAATGGGCCCTGGAACTTAAAAGAAATTTTACCAGGGATGAAATTAAAATGTCTAACACATATCTCCACTTCCGTGGCCATCAGGGAAATGCAAATCAAAACTTCCCTGAGATATCATCTCACCCCGGTCAGGATGGTAAAAATCCACAATACAAACAACAACAAATGCTAGAGAGGATGTGGAGAGAGGGGAACTCTGCTACATTGCTGGTGGGAATGCAGGCTCATACAGCCACTCTGGCGAGCCGTCTGGAGATTCTTAAAGAAATTAAAGATTGAAATGCCATATGACCCTGCTATCCCACTTTTGGCAATAACCGCCCATGCAGCAGAGGTTCATCTCGATAGCAGAAGCTTTTGAGATTTAATCAGGATGTCTATTTGCTAATGAAAACATTCCCCAAATTAATCATGGCTTCTCATAATTTCTTAATACCATACATTTTAACAGTTAGGGAAACACTATTCTAAGGCAAATGATTACTTCTAAAACCATGAGACTTGGTGAGGAATTTATTCAAAATCCCATGGACCAACTGATTATTCAATGTTAGTACTATTGGGAACTAACAGAAACATTTATACACATTCAATTTGCTTTTCTAATTATTGCAACTTTTCATCATAATAAACCAATTCTCAGAATATTTGAAATACTCATTCAGAGTGCCTATTGTTAGCCTTTATATCTAGCTTGTTTCTTTTGACTTTAGGTAATCATAAAATTGGAACTATTTTAACTGAATCTATCCATGTGTTTCATATATAAAATTCAGTCTACATAATATTAATGAATTATTAAATAGTTTTCTGGTATTTATCAACAGGTATTAATCCGTCTGAAGTGCTTACTCCTCTTAATACATGAAGCCTATCAATTTCTGGAAGAACTTCATTGATTTCCTAATTTTACTGCAAACATGGGACATCATGTGTTTGCTTCTGCAAATATCAGTTTTTCACATTCTGATAATATTTATAAATGTACCCTTTTCAGCCACTGGACTCATTCATTTTGATGTTTAGGACCCATAAGTAAGATGTAGAGATACATCCACATGTTACTTGGGTGAATAAAAGCATCATTGGAATCAAAATGTAAATTCATAAGAGGATAATTCTAAAAATAATGTAACACAAATAGCTCATTAATTTTTTTCCATTTGATAATTTAATAGTCAAATATTTGGGGATGTTTTAAAAAGTGTTTGATCCTTGCTTGGAAAGGTGTATATGTGGATAAAAATAAGATGAGAATTTCTTTTTTTACCTGTGAATTTTTTCTGAAATTGAAAGGAATATAAATTTTCATAATTACAAAGTATTTTGCAAACTTTTGAGGAGTACCATAGTCTAGTAATGATAGAATCTGAATGGTAAAATGAATTAAATTGCTAATTTTAGAATTTAATAGTTCTATAATTATAACTATTAAGTATAGCATGATTATTGTAGATTTTTTAGAAAAAACTTCAAAAGAGGAAATATTTTACCTGGTTTAAAAGAGGTAGAGACATTCTTCCATCTGCAAAGAATAAGACAAATTTTGCAGAAAGGAAACAGTCTAGATAAGTATGATAGCATATGAAAATTATCTAGGTATTTCTGACTGTTAGTAATAGCTGTCAACCTGACACGTGGGCAGTAAGACTCCTTGCACAACTGAAAGAAATTCTCTAGATTAAGTGGTTTTTAGAAACCTGTAGGAGACTGTCTTGATGGCTTTGGTTGAGGTGGGAAGTCTTACTCATTGTGCATGGTCCTATTTCCATATAAGAAAGGGAGTTGAACACTGGCAACTTGGAAGGCATGCACACAAGCAGTTATGCATTTCTTCTTGCTCTCTGTGTTCTGGTTGTGGATGTGCAATGAAGAGTTTCTTCTGTACCTGTGGCTGTGACTTTCATATCATGAAGAGTGAAAACGAAAATATCATTTCTGTGTTGGATGTATAAATGTATAGCCAGTGATGACTTGCAAAGGGTTATTAGATATAAAACTTCACAGAACATAAATAAATAAATAAGAATTTTGATGTACTTGTTATTTGAAATATAATTAATTTATAAATATTAAACTGAAGACAACAACTTAAAAGTGTAAGTAGTGCTTAAAAGTGTTTAAAAGTGTAAAATAGTCTATACATAGCAAGATATTTACCATTTTTAAGCTTTTGGGATTGGAAATGTGTTCAAGTTCCTACAAAGCCAGAAATATTCTGTCCACAGTATCTGTGACCCCAACATCATTTAAGGCAAATTTCATAGTAAACACTGTGCTATTTCAGGACTTTGGCCATGTAGTTGAAAGGTTCATAAATAATAAATAGGCAGTGTCTCATTATCACATACTTCAAGGGAGAAAATGACATCACAAGTCTAGGTTTGAAAGTAATTCATAGTTATATATATAAGAAGAAGTAGCAAGGAAGTCTAGGACAAAAAGATAAAGGAGAAATTAATAATGGTAATGACAAAAATAATGAAGCTATAGACTAATCATTATGAAACAGTCATTGTACAAACTACTCTAAATGTTATCATTTAACATTCATCAAAACTCTTAGAGACAGGGCCTTTTTTCTACTGTGCTCATTTTTCAAATATGGAAGGATAATCAATTATCCCTTAGCAGATTGAAACTTAACCCTAAATGTCTTGGTTTATATACATACTGTCAGTCCATTTCAAACCAATATAATTTTCATGCTCAGTGTTTAATTGATTCAGTATTTTTTCAAATAATAAGCATATGGTCAAGGCAGATTTTCAATTCAGAAAGTATGACTTGGGAAATATTATTTAAAGTATTTTATAATTTACTTTCTTTAAGAAAAGTCAGACCTAACAGAGTGATTTGTAGAGTGATTTCATAATGAAATGATATAAATCACATTAATGTTTATGTCAATGTAGTGAATATCAAAATGCTGAGTTTATTTTAGTCATTTCTTGATACTTGCTTGATTTATTTTACTTGAATATTTTTATGGGAAAATAAAAGAACAGTCTGACAGTGGAGAACAGATTGAATGAACTGAGGCTACATATTTTTCAGGAATTTCTTTTCTGACTTTATTATTTCTTCTTGTAGCTTTAGAGACTTGTGGTAGTTCCACTAGCTTAGGGAGAACTTAAAAAAATGATTTTATTTATAAGAAGTAAGATTTGTGATTTGACTCTTGATTATAATTTAAAGAAGATATTCTCTTACAATTCAGTGTTTAGAATTTAAAATAGCAGAATATATTAGTGGTGTCCTCAGTATGTGCTCTTACTCTCTTCCAGAGTGTTAGTAGTGGAAATGTTGCAGGCATCTTTATAAGATGTGGCAATTTCAACTTAATGCCAAACTTAGTAGAGTTTTTCATTTTGTTAGCATTACTGTTGTGTTAACTTATCATTTGGCACAAGATTTATTCCCACAAATACCACTCAGTAACAAGGAGTCAGAAGACAAAAAAGAGAGCAGGAAGAGAGTGCTATGACAGATGTAACTCAAACACTTTCCAGAACACATACACTCACTGTAATTATTTTTTTGTTGCTTCAGAAGCTCATGATAAACAGGTAACTTACTTGATTACCAAATCTGTCTCAGTAGCTAATATCTGTATGCCAAAAATATCTCTGAAATGAAAGTCAATGAAGCTAAAAATGTAAAAAGAGCCATTTAGATAGCTGAGAATGCCATTTCTCAAAGGGATGCATGCTGGTAAATTCAGAACTTCAGCAACTGTAATCATGTAAATGTTTCTCTTTAGTTTGAATTTCCTTGATGGGAATTTTGTTAACTTGGCAGTCTATTTTAAGGGTCATAGTACACTTATTCGATTCAATATTTCAACTATGTATGGATCCTGACTCTGTCCCAGATGTTTAAGTGCTGTGAATGAAAATTACCAGAAATTTAAGGATGTCAGTTTCCTACTCAAATTCCATCTGATGATCATTAAGAAAAGGCACTAAATAACCCTAATTCAGCAAAATAGATGCCAAATCAGAAGGTGCATAAGCAAAGTAATTATTTCCATTGAAGAGGTTTCCCTTGAAGATGGTATCCCATTTTATTTATCTTTTTTTAATATCAACCTCAAAATCGGTACTCTCTTTTCCCCCACAATACTTACACCATCATTTTGAAGTTTTTTCCCATAAGAATTGTTAGATTTGCATGTGATCATTTTTTAATGTGCACACATATTATTAATCTAACTTCAGCTTTATTTTTTCTACTTTCTGGATTTTTCTGTCTTATATCACTTGCATCACATGCACAGATGTTCAAATTGTGAGTAAATGAATGATAGATCTCTTATGTATTGGTCTACATAAGCTTACCACTGACATTCCCCCAAACACAACAGGAAACCTACTCTAACTCAGCCTATTCTAGGAATGTGTCATGATGTGTTTCTGGTAATAGATGTTTCTATATCATTTCACTCTTCTGCTTTGCTACTTCTTTTAATTCATTTGTATCTCTGTGGTTTTTCAAACTTTCTCTAGATATGTTGCTCTATTTTACCACTTCCAAGATTTAAAATTGCCTATTCCCTGCTTTTCACTGAAACTATTTAACTTCCTATGAATTATCTGGCATTTGTCTTAATTTGTATCACTTAAATGTCTCACCTTATTCTTGAAACAAGTCAGTTTTTAATGTGCCTACTGATTATTCAAGTCTCACAGGTAATAGACAAGATACATACAGGTCTAATGTATTTGGGGAAGTACCTTATCAGTCCTTTACATGCCACAGATTGCACAAAATTCTACAGACATTATCTCATTTTAGTCTCATTGAACTGAAGTCACTTACTTTGATGAGAAAATGTAAGTCTATTAAAGTGAAGGTAGAAAATCTTATATATGTCATTCTACTATTCAAAACTTTTGAAACCTTGTAATTAAAATATAACCCAATCAAGAACTTTTAGTTTTTCTGTCAAATCTCATTATTTGTTCTGAATATTTCTTAATGGAAAACATTGGTCTTTGATGTAAAGGAATATTTCTAGAGTAAAATTGCAATAGTGTTAAGTTTTTGTTGAAATTATCTGGAATGTTTTATAATTTAATTATATTGCATACACAATGACCAAAGTTCACTTTCTTAAAGATAATTTTAAAAACGAATATTGGATACTATTTCAAATTTTTCTACATATATTTTCTGAGTTATTCTATTTATGTAATGTTGAAGTGATAGTCAGGAATGTGATTACAGTTCTTAATCCAAATACAATGTTTTCAGTAAAACTAGGTGGTAATCAATGATCTTACGGAATTACTTTAATTTCCCTACTGTGGGGTGGGAAATCACATTTCGAGAAACATTAGTAAAGATAGACTATAACTGAACTTGGCACAGAATATCCATTTGTTGTTATTAAAACAGCGTTGTGATTAGCCTTTAGTTTTCTTATTTGCTCTGTATTGGGTGTTTTCTATCTATGTTCAGGCAATCCTCTGAATTGATTTCTAACTAGGTGACATACTGATACACATTTCTCTCATCATTTCAGAGAGGAGAGTGAGGCACAGAGGTGTACCAGACACTTTCAGCTGGAGGCTCCAAATGAGACTGAGTCAGCTTTGCTGGAATTCACTCCTCATTCCTTAGGGTCTATAGTTCAATTCTGCCTGACAAAAACGAGGGAAGGGAGAGAAGAAAATAATGCTGGGGAAACTTCTGCAGCATTATATAAAATGTGGACACTTTGAAAAATTTTGTGTATTTTTTAAACAGCAGCTTACATTGAAGTCTAGGGCACTTTATCTTTTATCCATACAGTTCCTTTGGGTGAGATTATACTCGCTCATGGTTTCAATAAAATGTGAAAAATTGGAGAATTCTTTCACCAGTCATGACATATAGAGTACAAAATAATATTTAACACATCAGTCCCCAACAGAAACTCAAAATTAAAAAAAATGTGAGAGCACCATGGAATTAAGTCAGAACAAAACTTTGCTGAACATATTTGATACCAAATTCCTGTCTAATAATAAAATATGCCACATACTTCATGGAGCACCTAGGAAATTACTGTCCTCATTTTTATTATGCATTACATCATTATAGCTTGGCATAAAAACTGCCTATCCTTAATATGTTAAGACAATGCTAAATCATCTTCTTAAGTTACTTTTGTTATGATTATGGTTTTCCTTTTTTTCTAAAATGTTTATATAATTTACTTATTAGGATTCTAAAGTCAGCTTTGAAGAATTATTAAGGTCTACACATATCCTAAGTATTAATCAATTATGTAAACTCTAAGTCTTTCGTTTTATTTTGATTATAAAAATCAACTTAATTTAGTATGTTTTATACTTTGTCCTGTCATAATCCAAGTTCTTATGGCTTTCAATGGGGTCTACTCTACAAGAGACAGTGCAGAGCAAGTGGAAAGAGGAGGACCGGTTCATGAACATCTATCCTCTAAAATTTCTGACAAGAAACTCCAGCATGGGCTTTGACCTCAAGACTTAGAATGTAGTCTATCCACAGAATCTTTCAGCATTTCCCATAATAGCTTCATTTTCTCCTACAGTATGTTCAAATCTAGCAAAAATACCTTCTTTCCCAAAATCTTTGCACTTCTTCCATGCATTTAATTTTTCAGTTCAAGACATGAGATCTGCTATCAATATATCAACTCTTATTATCTATTTCATCAATGGTCTGTATTTTCTTTCTGCTCAAAGTCCTAGTAAAGTTTTTATGTTCATAACTATATTCAAGCTGTTTTTTTCATAGAATCTGTTAAAGAAGGGTTAATAAACATTCATAAGAAATATTTATTAAATGTATTTTGAAAACCTTTGAAATGTCAGTACACAGTTAATTTCTAGAATTATTTAAATACTAAAATTTATCTTTTTGACTCCAGAATGTAGCAGAGTTTAATATTTAAAATAAATAGAAAGAATAGACATATAAACATAAGGAAATACAGTGTATAGAAAGTCAAGGAGTTTTTCTTTTTTATTTATTCAATTGTGCGTGTGTGCCAGTGTGTGTGTGTGTGTGTGTGTGTGTGTGTGTGTGTGTGTAGAACCACGGGACAATTTGGGAACCACCATGGACCACCTCCACCTCCTCCTTGTTTACTCTGCCCCAGGATTCACAGGCTCTGCCCTACCAGGACCAGAAAGCAGGCCTGCTTCCTCCAGGCATCTAATCCTAGGGTCTAGGATCTGAACTCAGGACCTTCCACCTGTAAGGTAGAGGCTTAACCCCTGAGCCACCTCTCCAGCACCAAGAAACTTTTTTTTAAGTAGGAGTTGAGAGGGCTGAAGAGGTGACTCAGGGGGTAAGCCTCTGCCTTGCAGGCAGAAATTCCCAGCATGTGGAGAGAGCTAGAATCTTTTATAGCCTGTGTACTGCTAACCATTGACTCAGAGTTCTGGGAACTGAGACAAAGAATGGAGGTAGGCATGGTTCCCACAGGACCAGGATGTTCTTTACTGCCCTAGCTGTACAATAAAAATTAAATTACTCTCTCAACATCATAATTAATCTCTTATCAATTTGTTTTTGAACAAAATATTTAAAGTGCTCAATTGCTTATCCAAAAACTGTAAGTAACTCAAGTGAAAACTTACTGAAAAAAATAGAAAAGGTTAGGGATCGTAGAAAACATTTATCATTAATTTGAATTAAATACAAATCCTACACAACAAAACTGTTTGATTAACATAATTATTTATAAAAATAACCAATAATGATGATCCTCTAAAAGTAGCATCACATTAAAACAGTAATGTTAGAAATTTAACTAACATATACATTAAAAATTTAATAAAATACACACATGTATGAAATATCTTGAAAAATTAATTGTGTAAAGGTAATTTACATCTAGGTCTTTGGATAATTATTTAGATTGTACAGTCTAGGATATTTTATTTAACAATATTTATTATTTGTTACTGAAATATATTAAAGCTAATATTATCTGATATAGGAAAATGTATTAACTAACTGTGATAATTAACCGTCTCTCTCTAGATTTAAGTAAGCAAAGTCTAAGTCTAGATAAACACTGTAACTACAAGGATATAAAAATTATCCACTTGGTGATAAAAGCTAAAAATGCATCAGAGTATTTTTATATAATCATAAATTATTTGTCTGGGAATAATAATTATTTTTCCATGATCATTTCATAATATCTTAATATTATCTTTCTTAAATATTTGAGTTGTGTGGTCTTAGAGAACATCACATCAATTTTCTCTTTGGCTCTGGCTATTTGTCTGTTAATGTGCTTGTTTTTTTGTTTATTTCCTCATAGACCACCTGTAAGAAACATCTAATTTCTTCACTGACCAGGCAAAGGGTATTCAGGAGGTTTATCCATTCTTTTAATAATTGAATTAGTGCTCATGTTTTGGGAATTTTCCATCTGCTATGGGTATGGATAGTTAGGCTGGAGTTTGTACCTCAGAACCACACACTGGACTCAGACCCTTGACATTAGTAACTTTATCTTTTGCAATTTGTGTGTGTGTGTGTGTGTGTGTGTGTGTGTGTATCAGAGGGTATTGTGTGATCCTGAGGAGGACCAAGAGTGACTTTGGGAATCATCCTTCATTGCTTCTGCTTCCTTTTTGCTTTGTTCTGTGATTTCCCAGGCTCAGCCCACCAGGGCAGAAGTGCGTACTGTAGTCATTTCCACCTTAAACATGGGACTGAGGATCTGCACTCAAGAGCTTCTCAATGTGAGGCAGAGTCTTAATCTCTAAGTAATCTCTCTAGTACATCTTTTGCAATTTTATATTCTTTCTTTTTTTTGCAAAATGAAACTCACCAACAGAATAAATATCAGATTTTAAAACTCTCAGTCTATCACTGATTCTTTGACTATCCTTTATTCTCCTTATTTTCTTTTTTTTCATGTATTCATGTTTCCTTTGAGAGAAGAATGTATAGACCTATATAAACTGCTCACCTAACTTTATGAAAACCACTTTATTGAGTCCTTTCCACAAGCTTTAGAGAAACATGTTAGTTTACCTGCAATGCAAACATTTATATCAAAGTGTCAAATAGGAAAAAAAAATCTCAGAATAATTTGACAGCTTTACTGAAGAAAAACGTCTGTTTCTGAAGTCAAGAAATGTTGTGTGAGTTTGGCATTTGTGTAGGGAGATGGGATTTGGATATATTCCTAGCTGAAAGAATATCTCAAAAGGGCCTGAGGGGAGAAATGAGAAACAGCCTTCTGAGATCTCTCTCTCTCTCTCTCTCTCTCTCTCTGTAATTGTTTTATTTTAGACTGCAAGATGTCAAGACTGTTCACTGTTTACTAGTTTCTCAGATTCTGTATCACATTTGCTCTTTGCGTCACAGTCATGAAAGACAACATGTGATACGAAGCATCAGAGTTACAGGGAACTTAATTCTGTGATTTTTTGATTTGACAGGCAGTAAGGCAATTTATCCTACCATACACTTGCTGTTCTTACAAAAATAGAAATAGTTTATAACATGCTTTTCTGTTTTGCTACGAGCAGTTATTTTTGGGACTGTTGAGCTTTGACATTGGACATACGAATGAATTGTGGCAGATTCTCTATAAAATCAGCAGTAGTAACTCTTCATCGGCCATTGTAGGAACACTACAATTGTATTGACATTCATTTCACACAAAAAAAACGATTACAGAGAAACTCATTTTCAATTATTTCTTCTTTTACTTAATTACTAAAGAAAACACACGTGTTTGGCGTAGATAATTAAACCTCTGGTATGTTCAGGACAACTTATAATTCAGATCCAATGCACACAATGCCATTTTATCCAAACATTTTGAAAGTCCTCTGTAAAGTTAGTGACTATAAGCAAATTTAAAGTAACTAGGAAAACATACTTTTTTAAAGATAATAATGCAGTGCAATAAATGTGTGATAAATAACTTTTCCCAGATGAGGTAAAATTATAGCCTAAATGGAAATAGTTCAATGAATGTGGGGTAAAGATTTCATTTACATAATGATCAGTAAAGGAGAAAGAAAGATACTATTAATAGTTAAAAATAGTCTAAAGAGCTGACACAGACAAGGAATATTGAAGAGTTTGCCCATGGAGAAACAGTTGACTTTTGCCACGATGGGGGTGGGAAGTGAATCAGCTGTCTCCTGGACAGTACCAAATTTGCATGTGCATAGAAAGAGTTACTTTGCATTGCTTCCATCATTTTCTTCAAGTTGCAAACTTGGAGCACAGCCTCCACAGAGTAGAACAAGAATCTGATTAACTTGAAATACAAACTCCAGCAAATAAATAATGCATGGTTTTTCATTAACTCAGGAATTCCTCCTACACACTTAGAAGAACTGAAGTACAGTCATTGCTTTATGTGTTTTAGCTGTGAGAGAAAGCTAAGCCTGTCCAAAGAAAATAACATACATAAAGTTCCTGGAATGAGACTAATTATTGAGTCAGAATATTGTTGAAAAATAAAAGAACCTGGAGCATTTGAAAATACAGTGAATTCCATCCCGTTTCATAAGCACTACTTTGTGTTTGTATTACTGTTTCATGATTTACTTACATGCACACCAGGCCTTCTTCCTCATTCTTCTCAACCAACCTATGACACAGTCCTCCTTTCAATCTTCCATCTCCCTGAATCTCCTTGATTTGCTCCCTTGTCAGAGCTTCCTTCCTATACCAAGTCTGTATGCTGATTCTCCTATCAGTCTATGACAATGTCTTCCTCATATTTTTATTGGTTTATTTACTGTTTATCCAGTATCCAAAAGGTGTGCATGGATTTTATTAATTCTCAGAAAATTGTTTAGAAACAAGAATATTTATCAGCTAGAGCCTTTTCCTATTCCATGTTCATATAAATCCATTCATGTCAATATACGTGTGCAAATGGATTTATGATATTTGTACTTTACTTACTTATCTGTGACTATAATCAAATCCTCATGCCCAGTTTTTTCCTACCTTTCAGCTGTATAGGAAATGTTATTATTTTATTCCTCAAAACTTGAGTATGTAGAGATTCAAGTAATTAACCAAATTCTGTCATGGATTACAAGCAATCTTACTCAGAAGCACTGCAAACAGTGTGTTTTTCTGTTTCAATTCTTCATGTAGTTTCTACACTTTAGCCTCTTATGAGGGACTTTTGCTAATGTAATGTGCTAACAGCATTTCATGCCACACTCATTGGATCTCTCTCTCTCTCTATCTCACTCACTCTCACTCACGAGCACACACACATGTACATACATACCACTTACACATATCTTCTCAACATGGGTTAAATCATTATAAAATGCTCTCTGTAAAGAAACATCTGAGCAGTTCCTCCTTGTGGATCTTCTTTTTGAAACCACAAAATATTCAGCATATGGAAATTTCTAAATGAGCTTCTCCACAGCAAGAGCTTCATTTGACTCTAGAAATGGCTTACTGTTACTCTTGGAGATCTTGACAAATGTTATAATTCTCCACCCTAACCTTGAGTGATTAATATTCTCTCGGAATTAAACAATGTATTTTCTTTATATAACCTATCATTATTCACAATTAAAGTTTTTACCTATTTAATATAGTTTTTCCTCAAGTAGAATACATGTTTTGACTTACTATTTTATTCTGAGGTCTAGGCTTAAGTCTGACACTGAGAAGACTCTAGATCCCCACTTGAACAAGGGAAATTTTCAGTACAAATACTTTGATGGATAAACATCCTAGGTGTCTGTTGGTAGCTTTACTTCTGTGTTCACAAAAACTTATCTCTGAGTATAGCTGGTGAAATTAAGTAGCATGACTGCAGCTCAAAGGTGGTGGCACACCTCTACGAAGTTCCTTAATGACAGAGCCTCTGTTCCTGTAAAATTCTTATTTTCTTTGTCTTATATTGTGTACATCAATACTCAGTCAGAAAACTTGTAATATATGAGTTTTGGACCAAAAATATAATTCAAATAAAAACTCAAGTATGATGCAGTTGCTTCATACAAAAATCCTTCCTGAACTCCTAGTAAATACTAACTTTTTGTTTCCTGAAGGATTGTCTTTTGGCTTACAAGCATCTTCTACGAAGTAATGTGAAATAGCTGCTCACTTTTTTAGAAACTGGTTGAAATGGAATAATATATTTGTTTCTATGTATACATATTCATGCATGTATGTGTGTATAGACTTACAAACACATAAAGGTTGAGGTAATTTATTCTTTTCATCATTTGAAAAACATTTTGGGCTTGTTTGGTTTGAGGTGGTTAAATTGCATACATATGTAAGACCTTGGGTTTGACCCAATCATAAAGAAAATAAAAATATAATAAAATAAAATGAGACTAAAGAAAATTTTCTTAAAATGAGATGTAATTTTAATATTTTGATTAATTATAAATCAAATTATTTGATGAAAGAATGAAAATATATGGTAGATAGAATTTGTCGCTTTTTAGTATTTTCCATTTAATTTTTGAAAATATACAATTGAAAATTTTGTGCAAAATATGTTGGTAATGATATTTAATCAAATAAATTACTTGGACAGAAAAACAATTTAAACATGGATTTATTTTTAAATCTAATATCAAGAAGTATTAATGATGGGTCTCTTATACTATATATACAGAAAATACTTAAACATTAGGTATTTATTTATCATATCAATTAATATTTATTCTTCAAAAACTATGAAAATAGTTTTTATTTTCTTCAAGTACTTACATTTTTGGTATGCACACATGTATTGCCCTTTTACTTGGCTCATTGAATGTAAATGCACATGTTTAAATAACCATGTTTAAGTCTATATTTATAAAGCACAATGAGTTAAACTTATTAAAAAAGGAATTTACATAAATATGTTTTAAACCAGTTCTGAAAAATTTTAGAAACTCATATATTTGTCTAATGTATTTTAAACATTATATTCTATTTCATATTACCATGGAGCTAAGATGTCACATCATGAAAAACATGTTAAAAAGTAATATTTAAATTTTATTTAAGAAAATAACTTTATATGGGGTGACTCACATACTTTTCCATTTCTTTAAGAATCAGGATACAATTCTTAGGGCATCAACCAAGGAAACTGCTGCAGACACATTTTCAAGAGTTTAAAATCCTCTCTGTGTGAATCCTGAATTTATCAGTGAATATGAAATGATACTGAATCTTGTTTGCAACTTACCAAGGCACCAAAATGTAGTTTTCAAAAAGTTAACAGTCTTACAATACGCTCATAGAATAAGCACATGCTACAATTGTATGCAATTCATAGACTCCTTTAAAAATAAACCTGATCAAAAAAAAAAAACATTTAAGATCATGAGCATTCCTATTCATTGAAGAAAACTGTTGAAATAAGATTGTATAGAAGTTTCAAATAAAGGACTAGGAAACTGAAAGGCAGTAAAGAAATTAACTCTGAAGACAGAAAATAATTTTTTCTTTACTGTCCAGTCAGTATTTTTAACATAGAATCTGCCATTAATTCCTAATTAAGCATAGATACATTGTGGTCATGTAAATAATTAAATAAAATATGTGAATCACTTAGTATTTCAGTAGGACATTGAGATGCACACAAAACAATCGTTTGCCTTATTTCTAAACTTTTCATGAAAAGAATCTGTTTTAATAAAAACAAAATACAATATATTTATATGTTATTCTCCTACTTATTTCAAAAGTTTCCCTTCTCTAGGACATTCATGAAGACCTTATCAGAGCTCCTTTTTGAAATAGCTTGCTCCTATTTCATTCTCAGGATCTTTAAATTCTTTCATAAACTGCCTGAGCTATATTATATCCTTATGCAAGCAGCTCCTTATTCATGTCAGCATACTTTTTAAAATAACTAACTCATTAATTTTAATTGCTGAATATTCTGTATATAGCAAGCAGTGAATTTCAGTAGGTAAAAATCTTTCGTGCTTAATTTTTTAATTGTCTCTCTTTGCTCTGATACTAAAAAAAGATGGCTTCTTTTGGTATTCTTTGCAGTCTTAGAAGTTCTTATTGTCCCAGGAGAGCTAGCTCTATGTATATCTGTGAGATAATATTCAGCATTCAATTAGTCTTACTTTATACCATTCTCCTCTGAACTCTGCCTATTCCTTTTGATGGAAAAAGTTGTAGGCAATAACTTCCAGATCACCTTAAAAATTTGTAGTGTACTTTTCACATTTCAAATATATTCTTTTCAATTACTTACACCCAGAAGGTGTTTCAAATGTATTTGTTGACTTGTTGATAGGAAATGTATATCATTTAGTTTATTTTCTGGTTTTATTATTTTCTTTTCATAGTCAATATCAGAAATTATTTGAAAAAAAACATGGAAAAATATCTCATATATTATCATTATTCCAATAGTTTCTCTTGCTAGGATGACATCTATTCATATCATTGTCTACAGACTGATTTTTCTTTATACCTCTGTGTGTGTGTGTGTGTGTGTGTGTGTGTGTGTGTGTGTGTGTGTGTTGGTGGGTGGGTGGGTGGGTGTATGTATGTATGTGTGTGTGCACGCACACATGTGTGTGTGCGTCAGAGGACACTGTGTGTGCCTGTGGAGTCCCAAGGCTGACTTCAGGAATCATCCTGGAATAATCCTACCTCCTTTTTGATTGACTCTGTGATTTCTAAGGGTCCATACACCAGTGCCTGAAGTGCAGGCTACTGAGATTTCTACTTGACATTTTTATGTGAAATCTAGGATCCAAACTCAGGGCCTTCTGCTTGTCATGCATTGTCTTAACCCCTGAGTCCAGTTCTACATTGAACTTCAGGATTTTATTTTAGGAACTAAATTTCTTATTAGAGGTTAATAAAAGATTTAGCAGGTGTAAGTCTAAGTATTATGAAATAAAAACAGCAACATTTTCCCATAGGTCATTACAGAGAGGTAAACAGATAAACAGAGAATTTAGATAAAGAAAGATCATTCAAATATTTCTATTTCTGTGTATATAATTTCTGTGAAATGATTTCTATTTTAACACCTGAAAGAAGATAGGAGTACTATATACTCAATCAGAAAAGCAATATGCAACAATATATTCTTGACTTCATTTTTCACTTTTTATGCACTCAAAGTTCATGTTAAGGTTCAACTTTGATCACTTTCTACCTTATTCCTTCAGACACAGTTACTCAGTCAAAGAGAGAAATCATGCACATAGCTGGTCTTGCTAGTCAGCTTGCTCTGGATATCTTGTATATCCATCTTGTGAGGCTAGGATTACAGGTGGGAATGAACACCCACTTGTTATTTACATGATTCTAGTGATCTGGACTGCAATTCTCATGCTTACATGATAAACATTTTAACTACTGGGATATCTCCCCAGCCCTATACCAGTAGGTTTGATAATTTCATTGTGAATATTCTTTTATATTAACATGTTTTTTAATGTCTTTTATTTTCTAGTTGTTGGATAGTACAGGTTTTCAAATATATGTTAGTTTCTACGATATTTATATATAGATGCAAAGCTACATGATTGTTCTCTGCTATATAACTCATTATTAGAAAAGTGTATTTTATGTAAGAACAAGAGATTTGAAAAAGATATTTACTTAGGCATTCATATGTATTTACTATTTATTAAGGTAATAATCCTAATACAAATATATATCAATAGTTTATAGACATGTTTAAATGTAAACATTAACTTTTACTGTAGCTTTACTGAAATGAGACTTAAGGCAGTTAAACTGAGAAATTGAATGTCTTAGTTCCTTATCATGTTTCTATGATTAACAATGACAAAACATACACAAATATAAAATAAATAGAATTTAATGGAAAAATAGATTCTTTGGCTCACAGTTCCAGGAAATCATCCATATTGATAAGGAAATTGGAGCATCAGTAGCTTGGCAGACTGGTCACATTATATTCACTCTTGAGAGCAGAATTCAAGCATGCTTGTGTTCTTAGCTAGTTTTCTCTACACAGGCCAAGATCACTGCCTGTTGAATGACATGCCCCAAATTAAAATATATGTCTTTCACATCAGTTTAGATACTCAGAATAATTGCCAAAAGATCTTTTTCCCAGGAGATTCTAGATAATGTCAATATGGCAATTCAGATTAACCAATAATTTGATCCCTTGTAAATTTAACAGTCAATCACATCGGTTTTAAACTATCATCTTCCACATCTTTTTCCCAGTGAACTCATAACCTTCTCCTGATATAAAATACATCCATTCCCTCTTTAAAAGTCACCATAGTCATTAACAGTTTTAACACTTTAAAAGCCCAGTCTTTTAACTATTATCTCCTGTAAGATAAAAAACAAAGCCACATGCTTACAACAAAAAGTACTAGTGAGTAAAGATTCTCATTTCAAAAAGAAAGAATCAGCGAATGGCAGGAAATGATCCAATTATGGCAAAACTAAACCAAAGAGAGCGGATACAAAGTCTATAGCTTCATTTCTGACACTGGGTCTCATAACTAACAGTGCAAAAGGCTGGATTGCCCCATACCCCAGACCTATGACACACACAGCTCCTTTGTGAAACTGGCTCCACATCACACCTGTTCTTGGCAGGTGTTCCATAGTCCTGTCTTCTCCAATATCCTGAGTTATCCACTGTAATTTACATGTTACCTTCACAGTTTTATGTAAGACTTCGAGGCCCTCTTTGCAGGTTATTCCAACTCTGCCTCACAGTGCTTTTCAATACTTTCCAAATTCTGCATCTGTGCCTTCAAAACCATTACAACATGCATGCCATTGTAAAAATGAACATAGATACATTTTTCTTATGTTTTTGAATGACAGAGTGAGAGAGAGACAGAGAGAGAGAGAGAGAGAGAGAGAGAGAGAGAGAGAGAGAGAAGGAACCCAGCCAAAACTCAACAGTTGTGTGCCAGGATCTGCATGCTTCTTTTACTCTACATATAAACGCAGGACTCCCCCTACTGGCTGCATACCTGTCCCATTGGCATTAAAACCAGTCTTCAATGCATTTAGGAAACAGTAATAGATTCACTACATCTATGTGTATGTACACAGGATCTGAACAGGATTTTTTTCTGTCCACATTTTTCAAAGGAAGGTGAAAGATCTCAAGAAGCCTCATGTCTCCCTGACAGACTAGTGAGGAAGAATCCTGATGGGGGGAGGGAGGGAAGATGCTTTTCTCAGTTACATACCCACTGATTTATTTATATTTATGCTCCAGCAAGTGCTAAGTTGCATACTATCAAAGGCAACCTACGAGATAAATCAGTAGATAGACCACACATGTGAAAATGTATGGCAATTGTTATAACATTTCATAGGATTTTGAAATTACATACTTTGAGCAAACAGTTCGTCTTTTACAATGGACATTACTTTACGAAATATTTACAGTATTATTAGAAAGGTGTACTATCAGGTGGACCTGCACAGTACTATATTCTAAGTAAATAAGCAGTGTTTTTATATCTTTTCCAAATTCTAATTTTGTTTAATCAGAATGGGACTGTAAACTATCTTAGGTTTTACTAAAGTTCATACACATCTAGATTCCTTCATGGTATTCTTTTTTTTCTGTTCTACCTGCTGTCAATTTGCTTTCACTGGAATTCTCTCACATGAGCAATTTTTGTTCATTTATGTGAAAAGTGTAAAGCTGTTTCTTGGCTTTTAACATTCTCAACTAATAACCGTGATTCATTCAAGCGCTCCTCAAAGAGACGATTTCACAGTGCTTTAATACCTTTGCTGATCTTTTTGGAATCCCTCGAGTGTGTTTATTTCCATTTCCAAAACTATTCTTCCTTGTCTATGGTTCACTTTACAATTCTAAAATGCAATTGATCCGTGCTTCTTTTCCTGTCTCTCCTGTCCTTTGTTGCAATAACCTTGTACTGTCATTGCCTCACATAAAACTAATGAACACCCTGGCTGAGTATTAAAACAATGATTCTCTGGGTAACCGATAAACCAAGATAAAATAATAATGATAGGGCTGGAGAGATGGCTCAGGGGTTAAGATTCTGCCTCACAAGCAGAAGGTCCTGAGTTCAGATCCCAGGTCTCACATAAAAATGCCAGCCAGAAAAGGTAGAAACCTGCACTTCCCACCCTGGAAAATCCCAGAGTGAAGCAAAAAAGAGATAGAAGCAATCTTCACGTCACCCTTGAGTCTCCACAACTACATTCAGTGCTCTCTAATACACACACACACACACACACACACACACACACACACACGCACGCACATGTGCGCGCACACACATTCAGACACATGCTAAATAAAGTTTAAAAAATAATGATGAAAACTTTAATGCTAAGTTGCATACTATCAAAGGCAACCTACGAGATAAATCAGTAGATAGACCACACATGTGAAAATACAAGAAAATAGGAGGGTAACCGGAAGGAGAGCAAAAGGGTTGGACTGAAAACAGCAAAATGGGACAATAATGGGAATTAATATGAAAAATATGATAAATTCACCATATTTACCTCCTAAAAATAAAAATGAAATTAAAAATTTACTCCAGCCCCACTCATAGTTTGTTTGAGGAAAATGATGCCCAATCTCTTAATAGATTAGGAATTATACCAGGACCCTAAAATATCTAAAGTGCATGGAGTAACTGAGGTTACTAGCATTAAATTAGCTCCTCAAATAATATGAAATCCTGACTCTGGTGAAATTCAGTGTGCCACACAGACACAAAACGATATTAAAGAAAGAGTGAGATTCATTAGGAAGAAGGATTTTTAAAAATGGGAATGGAAGGGTAATATTAGGTAGAAATTACTTAAATTCATGGCACATAAATACAAAATGAGATGAATGAGAGTAAGTTTGAGTTCTATGGACTATGAAGGCTAGTAAATCTAGCCCTGTTGTCATTTGTGGTACTGTAAGGGGCCACTCAGAATACAACATGCACAATGCATATATACTTAACATTTGTATTTCATTGTTTGCAATTAGAAATGATAACTATAAAGGTAAAAGTCATATTGATATTTAGATTGTCAACTTAATGTCAACTTTGTTTAGAAGGTGTTTGATGAAAAAAAAGAAGGTGTTTGATGAAAAGTTTTTATTCAAAGAGAGAGAAAGAAAGGGAGAGAAAGGAGAATTAAAGAAAGAGAGAGAGAGAAAGCTGGAATACATTTAACACTGCACACTTGTGAGAGATGGAGGACAACATTTAGAAGTTGGTTCTCTTCTTCCACTACCTGATCTAACTTAGGTGGCTATATTGTATGCAAATATCTTTATCCACTGACACATGTTACTTCTCCTGATTAAAGATCTTTAAGATTATGAATTTAAATTTAATTGTAGCCTTTATTTTCATAAGAATAGAGGATGTCAACTGAGAATAAGGATAGGTAACCATCTGAAGGTAATAAGAAAAGGGCACATTCATTTAAGCATAATCTTAATAGGGAGAAAATGATATTAACTCTGAAGAAATTACTTTTTACATAATTACAAATAGCTTCAAACCTACTGTCATAGTTAGGCACAGATGAGCTTGACATTGAGGGTTTGGGTCTGGGCACATTTGTAGAGACTTAATGGTTGAGTTAAGCTCATAGCAAACATGGAGGAGATTATCTGGCTGATGGGAAAGGACCAGGCTATGGTGGACAGGACTAGGCCCTGGAATAAAATACTGAGAGCTGATTGGGAGAGTTGGCACCCTTGTATACACTTGGCTAGATATGCTGGTCTGGCAAGTAAAGATTTTTCCTCTCTCAGCCATTATGTAGAGATGGTGTGGCCAGTTCCCTCAGCCCTGATGTTGACGCATGTTCTTGTATCAAGATGGATTAAGAACTGTATGCAGTAATCATAAGAGAAAATAAACCCTTTGTTATCTTAAGCCGTTTGATGATCATTTCTCAGCAACCATGCAGGCTAACTTCAACACCTACACAAATAAGAGAATATAAAATACTTTATGCCTATGGAGTCATAATGAACATTAGGTCACTGTAATTTTATGCTCATGGTCAGTCTTGTTTTCCAGCCATTTGCAATTACTCTATCTTTCCTTTATATCATTTTGTAAGAGACCATATGATTAATAAAACATTATTCTGCTGGAGTGACATAATAGTGTTTAAGTTCATGATAATGTTCAAATATTTAGATCTGAATTTTTTAATGTGAATGTAAATTTTACAGTTAACTTAGAAGAGACACAAGAATAGGATTTTTTAAGTGGGAGATCTTAGGGCACTTGGATAAGAATGTATACATAGTAATAGAAGATTTAGAAATATCTTGTCAGGAAATTAGAGTGAAATTACTCAGAAGTCAATGGAGGTAACATATCGAGAAAGTCCTTAATAATAAAATTAGAAAAAGAGAGTTGATAATGATTTTGCAAAGCAGGATAGAAGTGGCAATGAAGGGCTTTGATCCCACACTGGAGTCTGAAGTTCTACCTAACATAAAAAGAAAGTACGTGTTTTCAAATTCACTTATGCATTTAGCAAATGATTCACCATGATCTTTCCTTTTGTGCACTTCTGTGAAAATTACCTTCAGTAACATTTTCTTGATAGATGAATTTTAGATCCGGGCGTCTTCAAAGTATCTTGAAGACTTGAAAGCATGTTTTAATTATTTTCATCTACTGACCAAACTAGTTTGCTAGCCTATTACATGATGATAATAGTCCAAATGTTTGTCAAACAGGCAAATCCCTTCAAAGTAATTTGGTGCATATATGTGCTGGATGTTAATGATCATGTGATATGGCTGCCTCAGAAAAAATCAGCAGTAGGAATAGATCTTGAGGCTCATAGCTTCTTATCTTCTCCTGGAAATGGAGAAAAAACTATGTGAATGAAGATGTCAATTAGCTTAATTGCAGTTATCATGAAGAAAATTAAAAGAGAAGTGGGATAGTCCCTAAAGAAAGAAGAAATCTATGTTAGATAGTACAGTCTATGAAAGCTACTCTCTGAAAATACAGTATAATTTGAAGCTTGAGTGAACAAAGAAGACAATAATGCAGCATTGAGGAGATTGCAATATCTCTTCTGTGAAGAATAATGAATGTGAATGTCATGACTGGAAGAATCACCTCACCTCTCCAGGCAGTTTAGGCAAAAGAAACATGGAAATACTTGGCATAAAACTGAAATATAGAATGTGAGCCTAATCATGGATTAGCTTTTTCATCCATAGTAAAGAGTTTATATTTTATATTAATTGCAGTGCATGAGCTTTAAAACCTCAGAGGAAAAATGACTGTGATTTAAGATACAATTGTTAAGTGTGTATACAAGACAGTAGGAAGGAACATCTGGCTCACAGGAAAGTCTACTACATAAAGAAAAAAAATCTCTGAATATTGGAAGCGTTGAAAGATGTGTGTGTGTACAATTGCATACTTGTCTGCACATGTCTGTGTAGGTGCATGAGCACATATGTGTTCATGCATGTGGAGACTTGAAGTAACATGTGAATTCTTTGATCCTTCTCCATTTTTATTATTACAGCAGATCTTTCAATTGAACCCAGAGCTGGCCAATCTGATGTACTATTTTGTCAGCTTTCATGAATATTCCCTATTTCCTTCCAACTGCTGGGATTACAGGTCCTGCCATAGTTTAAACAATGGCACCATATGACATGGAACCATATGACATATTTCCTTGTCCTGTGCTTGAAACTCTCCCACAATCATAATCAACTACAACCTGAAATCATAAGTTTGGATGAAAATACATTCATACCCTAAATTGTTTGAATCAGTTATTGATTATAGCAATTGAAATATAAAGCTAAATATATTTAATATGTTCTGTCAGTACAAAAAATGAGCAAAGAACTTGAATGCACCATAGGCATAGTTTAAAACCTTCTCAGTGTTTTAAGTGCAGACTGGGATCTGAATTCTTGTCCTCATACTTGTAGGGCAAGTGCTTATTCACTGCTTCATCTCCCAAGATCTTGATGGGTTCACTTTATTCTCTCTATTATGGAGTGGGACTCTTCATGAAGAATGTACAGAAATACTATATGACAATTCATTTTCAATAGCATAACTGTGAGTAATGGAACAAAATAGTATGGAAGTATCAATTATTATAAATGTGATGTTGACTTTTGCAAACCTTCAAAGACAACTATGCTAAATACTTGGTTAAGACAGTCCTCTAACAAGCCTATAGGATGTTAGCTAATTGGTGTGAGAGGACTAGTCCACAGTGAGCAAGACCATTCCCTGAACAAGATGGAGAACAGGCTGTTTAGATGTTGACAATTAAGCTGACCTGTGAGAGTGCAAATACATAGCACCGGCCTTTGTCTCCTCTGTTATTTCTAGAAACCATATGACATATTTCCTTGTCCTGTGCTTGAAACTCTCCCACAATCATAATCAACTACAACCTGAAATGTAAGTTTGGATGAAAATACATTCATACCCTAAGTTGTTTGGATCAGTTATTGATTATAGCAATTGAAATATAAAGCTAAAATATATTTAATATGTTCTGTCAGTACAAAAAAGGAGCAAAGAACTTGAATGCACCATAGTGTCTGCCTTGAGTACCTAGGGTCTGTGGTTAGTGTTCTAGCAGCAGCAGCAACAGCAATAACTACACAATCAGAGAAAGGAGAAGCTTCTTTTTCGGTTTGTTGAGGCATTATCTAACCTTTGGAAACACTTTACAATCTGATTTCATTAACACAGACACATGTTGGAAACCTTTAACTTCAACCTTAAAATTCACTGATATCAACATATTTTTAATGCTGATTTGAAACCTTACCTTGGAGGGACATTCTCATTTCAATATTTATGGTTTGGTTCTATGCTTAAATACAGTGGGGAAAAGATAGCCTATTTGCTTCAACAATGATATACATAACCATAGTTCTTTATATTGTAATAATTGTGTAAATATAATGCACTTATGGTTAACATAGTCCCAAGGTATGTTTGATATTAAGGTGGAATGTGTTCCTTAGTGCAGTTTATTGAAAATTTCTGGCTTAATTTTTATATTGAAAGTGAACGAATTTTGTCACTGTCAGAACTGCACATAGTAGAAATTAAAAGAGTAGCTTACTCAAGAAATCATTTCAGAGACAGGGAATGTATTTCAAAAATGCATTGAGAACGTAATTAACTGTTCTGATTTTGAATCTAAGCCAAGAAGTAGAAACTTTGCATTTTTAAATTATCAAGTGTGGAATGGGAGGGTGCACAAACATATGTATTGTAATTATGTCATGTAATAGACCAATTTTATAAAATAATGCTTCAATTAAATATTATAATTTGGTTTTTTACCCGTAAAGTATCTCCAGGTATTTTTCGTTTCATATAGGTAAATTTACAGATAGAAGGCATTGAGGTACTTGATAAGGAATGATATAGATAGTTTAGCAGTTGATGCCTCTATATCAGATTCATCATGTTTGTGAAAAGTGTCAGACAGCTCTTTGGTGCTATATGAAAATTAAGATCAATTCTTTTTTTATTATTTATTCAATTGTGTGCATATGTGTGTGTGCACGTGTTTGTATTGTATGTGTCTGTGTGTAGAATCACGGAAAAATTCAGGAACCACCATGGACTGCTTCCACCTCCTCCTTGTTTACTCTGCCTGGGGATTCACAGGCTCCACCCTACCAGGACCAGAAATGCAGGCCGCCCCTGCTTCCACCTGGGGTCTATACATGGGGTGTAGGATCCAAACTCAGGACCTTCCACTTGCAAGGCAGAGGCTTAACCCCCGAGCCACCTCTCCAGCCCCAAGATCAGTTCTTTACAAAGCACTTCTGTCACTTTCAGAAGTAGAAACAAGCAATCCAATATAAAAGCAGGTACAAATGGTAAACAGGCAAGACAAGGCAGTCTATGATGTGGATATACTTTTTTAAACAAATGCTAATAAGTTCTTCCAAATATGTTTTATTTAGATATAAAAAATTGTTCGATTAACACACTAGCTATCATATGTGTGTGTGTTAAAACAGTTCTTCATACTCTAGTGGAATTTGCAAGTTGTTTATGCTGATAAATATGTGTTTAAAAGGGAGTAGTTAAAGTGATAATTGGAAAGCACTGATTATATGGATCGAGACAAATATCCCTCTGATACCCTGACAATAGGCATAATGCAGTGAGAACATTCTTATTACTAGGTAGACTTTATTTATGGGGAGTTTTTGTGTGTCAGGTTTCTGAGAAGTCAGGTGAATTTACCCCCTTTAGAATTCGTTCAGATAGAAAACCTGCATTCAGGTGTACTTTTCTTTGTCGTTGTTTGCAAACATTGAATACTTTTTTTTCTGCAAAGTTATGGAAAAAACATTTATGCAAACCCTTCAGTTTTGTTAAAAATGTATATGAACTTGTTTTTAAATTGAATGCCATAATAAGACATGCATTTTTGATGCAGATTTTTAGCATGTTAGCAAGATTTCTATGATTTCTTTTTTTATTTATTATTATTTTTTAAACATTTTTATTATAATTTCCGCTCATACAAACTTAGTAGGTACACTGGTTCCCTCCCTCCCTCCTCCTCCCCCCGGACCCCTCTACTACCCCTCCCCTCACCCCTCCATCCCCATCCCCCAGTGCCTCCCCCCCCCAATCCCTGGAGAATCCTTTAATGTGCCTGCCAGTCTCTCCTTTGGGCTTTCCTCTCTGATGACATACAAAGACCCAGTGGCATTCCCCTGAAGCACAAGAACACTACTGTGGCTGTCAGTACCTTGCCTCCAAGGATCTTGGTGCCTTTAGCCAATGCTAGACTTTGTGGGGTCAATAGTGTGTTGGACATTGAGCAGGACATGAAAAGTCCAATTATGATTGCTTCAGCCGTAACTTGTGTAGAGTATCTTGCATATCATCGTTCCTCCTATCCTTGTGCTCTTAACAATCTTACTGCCCCCTCTTCCGCAAATTTCCCTGAGCATCAGGATGGGGAGAGATTAGGCTGGCCTAGTACTAGGTGGTTGATATAGAGTCTCTAAAGTTCTGGATTATGGTTTGTTGATTTTCTTTTGCAGTTTTGCTGCTCCTGCAATGCCCTTCACTCCATCCTGATGGGCACTGGATGTCACCCTCTGGCCAGAGACAGAAAGCTGTTAAACTGGAGTCTTAGTTATAAGAGCACATTAAAGGGTAGATGTAATACTTATACCAAAATTGGAATCGCAGGGTCATATGGCATTAGGCAATGGGTCATTCACCCATTTGCAAATGGTTACGTTTTATCTGCCAGACTATATGCCATTCCCTTCTGGGAGATCATACCTCCTCAGTTGTAAATGATCAGGAACAAAGTCGGTGAACTTAACTAGATGTCTCATTACTTTACTTGCAGTCCTTGATGGAGGCCTATTTCTCTGCTGTAACATGGTCCCTCTCTCCTTGTGTCTGGTGTGGCCCTCCTACCCCATCCCTCCTGTTCATAATCCTTTGCATTACTGTAGGTAATACAGAGATTTTTCTTTGAGTGTCTCAAGATGGGCTGGGTGGGTTTGGTACTAGGAGCCACCTATTAGGCAGTACATACAGCACTTAATTTTCTCAGTCTGGGATACTTCACTTAATATAATTGTTTCTAATGACATCCATTTCCCGGCAAATTCCAGTAATTCATCATTTTTGATGGCTAAGTAGTACTCCATTGTATAGCTGTACCACATTTTCCTTATCCATTCGTCAACTCTTGGACATTTGGGTTGATTCCATGACTTTGCTATTGTAAACAGTGATGCTATGAACATGGTCGTGCTTGTGCTATCGAGGTGAATTTTTGCTGTATGTGGGGTCATTCCCAGAAGTGGAATAGCAGGGTCATATGGCATTTCAATCTTTAATTTCTTTAAGAATCTTCAGATGGCTCACAAGAGTGGTTGTATGAGCTTGCATTCCCAACAGCAATGTAGGAGAGTTCCCCTTTCTCCATAATGCTGGAGGTATCATCATATCAAACCTTAGTCTACAAATCCATAGTTTTAAAAACAGCCTGGTACTGGCTCCAAAATAGACCCATAGATCAAATGAATAAGGGTTGAAGACCCAGATATAAGCCCACAAAATTACAGCCATTTGGTCTTTGACAAAGGGGCCCAAAAAAATCCAATGGAAAAAGAACAGTATCTTCAACAAATGGTGCTGGCAAAACTGGATCTCTACATGCAGAAGATTAAAACTGGACCCGTACTTGTCACCATGTAGAAGACTTAATTCCAAATGGATCAAGGACCTTGATATAAGGCCAGGGACTATAAAAACTATAGTTGAAAGGATAGGGAACTCCCTCGAGCTGATTGGGCTAGGCCAACATTTCCTAAACAGACATCCAATGGCACAGTCACTGCTACCAACTCTCAACAGTTGAGATCTTGGGAAATTAAAGAGCTTTTATTCAGATAAAGAGATTGTAACACGAGCTCAAAGGCAACACACAGAATGGGAGAAAATCTTCACTAACCACATATCTGATAGAGCTCTACTGTCCAGAGTTCACAAAGAACTTAGAAAACTAAAAACCAAGGAAACTAATGGCCTAATTAAAAAATGGGCCCTGGAACTTAAAAGAAACTTTACTAGGGATGAAATTAAAATGTCTAACACATATCTTAAAAAATGCTCCACTTCCTTAGCCATGAGGGAAATGCAAATCAAAACTTCCCTGAGATATCATCTCACCCCGGTTAGGATGGCAAAAATCTGCAATACAAACAATAATTTTTTTTTATTTATTCAATTATGTGTGTATGTGTGTGTGTAGAACCAAGGGCGAATTCAGGAACCAGCATGGACCGCCTCCACCTCCTCCTTGTTTACTCTGCCATGGGATTCACAAGCTCTGCCCTACCAGACCAGAAACACAGGCCGCCCTGCTTTGGCCCAGCGTCTATATTTCTATACATGGAATCTAGGATCCCAACTCAGGACCTTAACCTCTGAGCCACCTCTCCAACCCCTGAATTCTATGATTTCTTAAAAAACTTTTGGACTAAGTTTTTCATAAAGTAACAAGACTATACTTTCAGGGATTATTTGTATAGTTTGATAAAGTAATATAAAACTGAAATATTTAAGTAAATATTTTTCCCCAAAGATTATGTATGTCTTTAATCTGATTGACTAGATTGCAACCTCAATTGTGTAATAGTACTTTTAAATCTTATAATACTCCTCAAATATGGAAATATATTTTTTTCAATATAGCAATTTCATGAGTTGTGTTTGACGTATCTTTAATCAAAGTTTAGTGATCCATTTATGAGTCTTTCAGTATCAAATCCTCTATAGGAAATTATTTTTCAGCTCTTCAGTTTGATTGCTTTCTTCCATGTTAAAACAAATTGTTTAAAATGTCTTTTTGCTTACCTTCATTCTATCATAGTTAGAAGTCATAAGCTCTAGTGTATTCCTCATAGGGAAAACTCATCAGATTCTAGTCTTGGCATTCTTATAATTGTGGCTTTCACAAAGATGGTTTTCTGAGAGAAAGAGAATTATGTTATATAAGCATGGAAGTGCCGGGGCTGGAGAAGTGGCTCAGGGGTTAAACCTCTGCCTTACAGGTAGAAGGTCCTGAGTTCGGATCCTAGACGCCGCGTATAAACACCAGGCGGAAGTGGGGGCGGCCTGCGTTTCTGGTCCTGGTAGGCTGAAACATGTGAATCCTGGGGCAGAGTAAACAAGGAGGTGGAGGCGTCCATGGTGGTTCCCGAATTCACCAGTGGTTATACACACACACACACACACACACACACACACACACACGCATACATGCACAATTGAATAAATAATAAAAAAGTAACAAAATTAAAAAAAAATGGAAGTGCCAAGTATTCTCGGTTTGAGGAATTTAATAAACTATAAATTGTTATACTAAAATACTTATAAGGTTTATGGAGATGACTCTATGGATAAGTTTTTCTAATTTTCCCTTTGGAAAAAATGACAGTATAAATGTAAAGGAAAAATATTATAAAAATAATATTTTATCAGTTACAACTAAATTTCTCTGGATTCCATGATTTTTTTTTATATAATACATTTTTTATTGTTATTTCAGCTCATACAAACTTAATAGGTACACCAGTTCCCTCCCTCCCTCCTCCCCCCCCAAACCCCTGCTCCCCCTCTCCTCACCCCTCCCACCCCATCCCCCGTGCCTCCCGCCCCGATTCCCAGAGTCCTTTCTTGTGCATGCCTGACTCTCCTCTGGGCCCTACTCTCTGATGATGTACAAGGACCCAGTGGCATTTCCCTGACCCCCTTCCTGTGTTCCCCTTAAGCATAGGAACACTACTGTGGCTGTCAATCCCTTGCCTCCAAGGATCTTGATGCCTTTAGCAGATGCTAGACTCTGTGAGGTCAGTAGTGTGTTGGACATTGCGCCGGGCATACAATGTCCAATTATGATTGCTTCGGCCCTAACTTGTGTGGAGTATCTTGCAAATGATTGCTCCTCCCATCCTTTTGCTCTTACACTCTTACCGCCCCCCTCTTCCGCAAATGTCCCTGAGCTTCAGGATGGGGAGAGATTAGTCTGGCCTAGTTCTATGTGGTTGATATAGAGTCTCTGAAGTTCTGGATTGTGGGTCGTTGATTTTCTTTTGCAGTTTTGTTGCTCCTGTAATGCCCTTCACTCCATCGTTATGGGCACTGTATGTCACCCCCTGGCCAGAGACAGAAAGCTGTTAAACTGGAGTCTTATTATAAGAGCACATTCAAGGGTAGATGTAATACTTATACCCAAAATTGGAATCGCAGGGTCATATGGCATTAGGCAATGGGAGGGGTCAATCACCCATTTGCAAAATGGTTACTTTTTAATCTGCCGGACTATATGCCATCCCCTTCTGGGGAGTTCATACCTCCTTAGTTGTAAATGATCAGGAACGAATTGTGAACTTAACTAGGTGTCATATTACTTTCTTGCAGTCCTTGATGGAGGCCTATTTTCTCTACTGTAACATGGTCACTTCTCTCCTTGTTTCTGGTGTGGACCTCCAACCCCATTCCTCCTGTTCATAATCCTTGCATTACTGTAGGTAATACATAGATTTACCTATGAGTGTCTCAAGATGGGCTGGGTGGGTTTGGTACTTGGAGCCACCTATTAGGCAGTACATATGGCGCTTAATTTTCTGGGTTTGGGATACTTCACTTAATATAATTGTTTCTAATGACATCCATTTCCCGGCAAATTCCAGTAATTCATCCTTTTTGATAGCTGAGTAGCACTCCATTGTATAGATGTACCACAGTTTCCTTATCCACTCGTCAACTGTTGGACATTTGGGTTGATTCCATGTCTTTGCTATTGTAAACAGTGCTTCTATGAACATGGTCGTGCTTGTGCTATCGAGGTGAACCTCTGCTGTATGGGGGTTATACCTAAAAGTGGAATCGCAGGGTATTATGGCATTTCAATCTTTAATTACTTTAAGAATCTCCAAACGGCTCGCCAGAGTGGCTGTATGAGCCTGCAATCCCACCAGTAATGTAGGAGAGTTCCCTTCTCTCCACTTCCTCTCCAGCATTTGTTGTTGTTTGTGTTGTTGATTTTTGCCATCCTGACCAGGGTGAGATGATATCTCAGGGAAGTTTTGATTTGCATTTCCCTCATGGCTAAGGAAGTGGAGCATTTTTTCAGATATTTGTTAGACATTTTAATTTCATCCCTGGTAAAGTTTCTTTTAAGTTCCAGGGTCCATTTTTTAATTGGTCCATTAGTTTCCTTGGTGTTTAGTTTTCTAAGTTCTTTGTGCACTCTGGACAGTAGAGCTCTATCAGATATGTGGTTAGTGAAGATTTTCTCCCATTCTGTGGGTTGTCTTTGAGCTCGTGTGACAATCTCTTTATCTGAACAGAAGCTCTTTAATTTCACAGGATCCCAACTGTTGAGAGTTGGTAGCAGTGACTTTGCCATTGGATGTCTGTTTAGGAAATGTTGGCCTAGCCCAATCAGCTCGAGGGAGTTCCCTATCCTTTCAACTATGGTTTTTATAGTCTCTGGCCTTAAGTCAATACATTTGGAATTAAGTCTTGTACATGGTGACATATGGGTCCAGCTTTAATCTTCTGCATGTGGAGATCCATTTTTGCCAGCACCATTTGTTGAAGATGCTGTTGTTTTTCCATTGGATTCTTTGGGCCCCTTTGTCAAAGACCAAATGGCTGTAATTTTCTGGGCTTATATCTGGGTCTTCAATCCTTATTCATTGATCTGTGTGTCTATTTTGGAGCCAGTACCAGGCTGTTTTTATAACTATGGATTTGTAGTATAGACTTAGGTTTGGTATGGTAATACCTCCAGCTGTGTTTTTGTTACTCAGGATTGTTTTTGCTATCCTGGGTCTTTTGTGCCTCCATATGAACTTTGAGATTGTTTGGTCAACTTCTTTAAAGAATTGCTTTGGGATTTTAATTGGTATAGCATTGAATTTGTATATTGCCTTTGGTAGGATGGTCATTTTTACAATGTTGATTCTGCCAATCCAGGAATATGGGAGGTCTTTCCACCTTCTGGTGTCTTCTGCAATTTCTTTCTTTAGGGTTTTAAAGTTTTCATTGTAAAGGTCTTTTACCTGCTTGGTTAGGTTTATACCAAAGTATTTCATTTTTTTAGGGGCTATAGTGAATGGGATGGTTTCTCTCAGGGCTTTTTCACTTCTTTCATTCTGGGCATAAGAAAGGCCTCTGATTTTTGCACATTTATTTTGTATCCTGCCACCCTGCTGAACTTCTCAATTAGTTCCAGGAGCTTTCTGGTGGAGTTTTTGGGATCACTCAGGTATAAGATCATGTCATCTGCAAATAGGGATAGTT
Source organism: Typhlomys cinereus (assembly GCA_023101885.1). Lineage (NCBI taxonomy): Eukaryota > Metazoa > Chordata > Mammalia > Rodentia > Platacanthomyidae > Typhlomys > Typhlomys cinereus. Next base: position 3,586,194 of record JALPQD010000159.1, read on the forward strand.
TGACTTCTTCCTTGCCGATTTAAATCCCTCTTATGTCCCTTTCTTGTGTTATGGCTTCGGCTAAGACTTCAAGTACAACATTGAATAGAAGTGGTGAGAGTGGACAGCCTTGTCTAGTTCCTGATCGAAGTGGGAATGCTTCCAATTGTTCCCCATTGAGCATAATCCTTGCTGTGGGCTTGTTGTATACAGCTTTTTTTTATATTGATAAAGGTTCCTTCCATTCCTACTGTCTCTAGCGTTTTGATCATAAAAGGCTGTTGGATCTTGTCAAAAGCTTTTTCTGCATCTATCGAGAGTATCATGTGGTCTTGGACTTTGGACTGGTTTACATGATGAATTACATTTATTGATTTGCGTATGTTGAACCAACCTTGTGTGCGGGGGTGAAGCCTACTTGGTCCCCGTGAATAATCTTTTTAATATGTTTTTGAATCCTATTTGCTAAAACTTTGTTGAGAATCTTTGCGTCTGTGTTCATAAGAGAGATCAGCCTATAGTTTTCTTTTTTAAGTGAGTCTTTATTAGGTTTTGGGATTAAAACGATATTAGCTTCATAGAAGGAATTTGGTAGTGTTCTTTCCTTTGCTATTTGATGGAACAGTTGAAGGTGTATTGGTATTATTAACTCCTTAAATGTCTGGTAGAACTCTGTGCTGAATCCATCTGGTCCAGGACATTTTTTGGTGGGAAGATTCAAGATTACTTCCTCAATTTCTTTATATGTTATAGGACTATTTAAATAATTCACAACTTCCTGATTCAATTTAGGTAAGTTGTGTTTACTTAGAAATTCATCCATCTCTTTTGTGTTGTCAAACTTCACAGAGTATAAGTTTTTGAAATATGATGTTTTAATTCTCTGGATTTCTTGAGTATCAGTAGTGATAACTCCATGTTCATTTCTGATTTTGTTAATTCTGGTTTTCTCTCTCCTACTTTTGGTTAATTTAGCTAGGGGTGTATCAATCTTATTGATTTTTTCAAAGAACCAGCTTTTTGACTGGTTGATTTTTTTCTATCGTTTTTTTAATCTCGATTTCAGATATTTTCCCCTTATTTTGCTAATCTCCTCTCTTCTACTACTTTTGGGATCAGATTGCTCTAGTTTCTCTAAAGCTTTAAGCTGCATTGTTAAGTTGTTTATTTCTGATGTTTCCATTTTTTTGACGTGGGCATTAAGAGCTATGAACTTACCTCTTAGAACAGCTTTTATTGTGTCCCAGAGATTTTGGTAAGTTGTATTTTCATTATCATTCACTTTCAGGAAATCTTGAATTTCCTTTTCAATTTCTTCCTGAATCCAGTTCTCATTCAGCATCATATTGTTAAGTTTCCAGGATTTAGTGTATTTTCTCTTGTTTGATGTGTTGTGGATGTCCAGCTTTAGGCCGTGGTGGTCTGATAGGGCACAGGTTAGAATTTCAACTTTCTTGTATATGTGTAGATTCGTTTTGTGGCCCAATATGTGATCTATTTTGGAGAAAGTTCCGTGTGCTGCTGAGAAAAATGTGTATTCTTTGGTGCGTGGGTGAAAAGTTCGATAGAGATCTGTAAGGTCCATTTCTTTCAGGGTTTGATTAAGTTCCAAAGTGTCTCTGTTAAGCTTTTGACCTGTTGATCTAGCCCATGTTGAGAGGGCGGTGTTGAAGTCCCCAAGAATTATCGTTTGGGGGTTGCTTTCTTGCTTTAGACGCTGTAGGGTTTTCTTAATGAATGTGGAGGGGCCCGTATTGGGTGCATATATGTTCAGTGTTGTGAAGTCTTCCTGGTGAATTGTACCTGTGACTAAAATGTAGTATCCATCCGTGTCTCTTATAATTTTCTTTGGTTTGAAGTCCACTTTGTCTGATAACATAATGGCTACCTCTGCCTGTTTTCTGCTTCCATTTGCTTGTAGAATTGTTGACCAGCCTTTTATTTTTAGAGCGTGCCTATCTTTTGTGGTGAGATGGGTTTCCTGCAGGCAGCAGATTGATGGATTGTGATTTTTAATCCAAGTTTGTAATCTGTGTCTCTTGATCGGTGAATTAAGTCCATTAACATTTAGTGTTATAATGGAGAGACTATTGTTAATTCCAGACATTTATTATGTTTAGTAGCTTTTATAAGTATATTGCTTCGCTTTTAATGTTGTTATATTTGCCTTCTGTTTTCCTGGATATGCCTGTTTTTTTCTTCACGCTTGAGTATCATTTCTAGTATTTTTTGAAGGCCTGGTTTGGTGGACATGTATGCCTTCAAGTTGTCTTTGTGCTGGAAACTTTTTCTTTCTCCCTGGATCATGACTGATAGTTTTGCAGGGTAAATCAGCCTGGGTTGACATTTTTGCTCATTCAATACTTGAAGTATGTCTCTCCAAGCTCCTCTTGCTTTTACTGTTTCGACTGAGAAGTCATTTGTTATTTTAATAGGTTTACCTTTAAAAGTGACTTGTTTTTTCTCCCTTGAAGCTCTCAGCACCAGTTCTTTATCTTGAATGTGGAGTGTTTTAACTATTATTTGCCGTGGCGTGCTTCTGTTTTGGTCGTATCTGTTTGGGGTGCGGAATGCCTCTTGGATATGGATGGGCCTCTCTTTTTTTATATGAGGAAAGTTTTCCTTGATGATCGTTTGAAAAATTTCCTCAGGGGTGGTATTTTGAGATTCTTGCTCTGGTATTCCATGATTACGCATGTTAGGCTTCTTCAGGGTGTCCCATATCTCTTGGATATTTCTCTCAAGTATCTTTTTGGCTTTAACAACCTCTTCCATTGAGCTGGTTAGTACTCCCACTTTATCTTCAAGGTCTGAAATTCTGTTTTCTGCTTTGTTAGTTCTGTTGATAAGACTTCTGTAGAGTTCTGGGTTGAAGATAACTTGACTTGTAGGTCAGTTTTAAACTCTGTTTGAGTCTGTTTTAACTGCTATATGCCAGTTTTTGTTTCTTGCACTGTTTTTCTCAACTCCTCCAAATGTCTGTTGTGTTCCTCTTCAAAGCAATTGATTCGATTATGTAATTCCTCCTGGATTTCCTCTTTCATAGTATTGAACATGGTAATGATCATATTTTGAAAGCCATTATTCTGAGTCATGCTTTCTTGGCCATTTTCCGTGGGTTTGTTCTGGTTGGAGTCTAGAGTCACGGGGTGAGGCCCGGCTGGACTGCGCGCGCGACCTGACCGGCAGAGCAGGGTGGGGTGAAAGGGCTGCATTCCATGATTGTTAATGCCGCAAGCATTACAGGCTGTGAATCTTCCTTCTTTAACCTTTATTAAAATTTTAACTGTATTATCAGCATATTTAAGATATTCATGTGCAGTCAACTTTGTGGAATCAGTTCTCTTCTTCAACCCTTATGTGTATCTCAGCGATCAGCTACAGGTTATCTCGCTTGGTTAGCAAATTATTGCCTCTACTTGTCCATCTCGTTGTCCCTCAACTTTCGTTAAATTATAACTTTTGCAAGAATTCATCAACAAACAGATCTAGTATAACTTGACTTGTAAAACTACATGAGTTTTAAAAAAAATTTTGAAAAAATTGAATTTATGTAGTTAAAAATTAAGTTCATCAATTTATAAAAAATAATTCTTAATGTGAAGTGAAAATCTTTAAATTTTCTGAAAGTAAACTTGTGAGAAAATTTATGTAAACTTTGGTTTTAGAGATCAAGATCTTTTTAGATACATTTCCAAATAGCACATTAAAAAATTGCTAAACAGAATGTCATCATAATGAAAATCTCTGCTTTATCTAGCAGTGCGATAATTTGCCTCTAGAATCATGAGGATCTAAACCTTAAAATCTATAAATGCAACCTCTGCAAACTCGAAAGGAAAACATGTAGATCTTCTTCCATAGTACTCACTTAAGAATTATGGCATACAACAGTGCTTAAACCTAATGCGTTAGAGGCAGAAGTTCATTAAACATACAGAAGGAGATGTGTTGATGGAGACAGACGTAGTGAAGCTCTGAACCCCTTCACGTCAGTCCAAAATCTAACAATGTCAGCAACTATCAGGATCTGTAATTCCTGTGACTCAAACTGTCTTCTATAGTTTTCACAAAAAAAGCCTAGTGAAATAAAAGCTAAATCTCTGCTTTTCAGAGGTATATCAAAAAGGAATTTCTATTTTTTTATTTAATACATTTTTATTATTATTTCAGCTCATACAAACTTAATAAGTACACCAGTTCCCTCCCTCCCTCCTACCCCCAGAACCCCCTACTCTCCTTCCCCTCACCCCTCCCTCCCCATCCCCCAGTGCCTCCCACCCCAATTCCCAGAGAGTCCTTTCTTGTGGATGCCTGACTCTCCTCTGAGCCCTCCTCTCAGATGACGTACAAGGACCCAGTTGCATTTCCCTGAATCCTTTCCCGTATTCCCCTTAAGCATAGGCTCACTACTGTAGCTGCCAATCCCTTGCCTCCAAGGATCTTGGTGCCTTTAGCAGATGCTAGACTTTGTGAGGTCAATAGTGTGCTGGACATTGCGCAGGGCATGCAAAGTCCAATTATGGGAATTTCTATTTTTAAGCCATGGTAGAGTAATAATCTGCTCCTGAAACAACCAGGAGCAAACAACCTTGTGAAAAACACTGAAAGAGACTCTTTATGGTTGATATTAGACAGAAGGGGAGCTTCTTTACCCTACAATTTACTAATTGATACCCCACCCAGTAAGTATAACATATTGCCAGTAAAGGCATCCTCGAAGAATCCTAGTTTGCCACACATACAAAAAGTAGGAGGAAAGTTGACTGAAAAAGAGAAAACATGAGTTGGGACAGATGAGAGGTATGAAAGAATATTAGGGACTTAAAACTCATAAATTCATTGTATTATGTATGAAAGTGATAAAGAATTAAAAAAATAAAAAATGCAACAAATCAAGGAATGGGAGAAAATACTTATAAAACCTATGTGATAAATGACTCATCAAAATATGGAAATATTCATATAAAATATATCAAAGAACCATAAAATATGTTTGTGAAATGTATATGGGATGACAGGTAAAAATGTATACAAATTATTTTTAAAAGAAGCTAATTATATATCTAATGCACTGCTTAGGGTAATTTCACTGGTACTTCAAAACAAAAATATTTCAATCCATTAAATGTATATATATATGTGTGTGTGTGTGTGTGTGTGTGTGTGTGTGTGTGTGTATGTATGTGTGTATATGTGATCAATTGTTTTAAATAACTTTGCAACTTAATGAACTTGAGCACACTCAAAATACACATATATTTAGGATCACTTAATTTACCACTGTCAGGTATTAATTTTGTTTAACTACTTGCTGAACTTCTCTAAACTGAAACTTTAACACTTGTAAAAGGTTAGGAAAGCAGTTAGTTTTCTTAGCAGATGGTAAAAAACAAGTTTTACTACATAAGAAGTTTAAAAGTTCTACTTCATAGCAAATCATCGATACTATTAATTATTTCAAGTAAGTTAGTTAATACATGTTGTTTTCAATCATTTTAGAAAATCGGTCAAATTAAAGTAAAATTACCAAGTGTTAGTTTCAACTTTACATGGCCAGCTTTAAGGGAGTCATCTATTTTATGGATTCTGACTTTTGGATGGGTTCTAGTTTATGATGGCACTAGATTCCAGAGGGGGGGTACCTTTGAATTTCCTGTTATACTCAAAAGTTTTCACTTGAGTGGTGAGAGGAATTTATGCACGATTAGTTCATTTGCATTTATTCATGTATTGTGCTACTAGAAATAAGATAAAAGGTTAATTAGTTTCCCCTATGAAAATCAATTGAACAGATTTAGCGTCTCATGAATCACAAATGTTGCTTCTGCATGGATGGGTTGCTCATTAGAGCTGCAGAATTGTTCAGATTCTATTAATGCAGGCAACTTCTTTTGGAGAACCAGAATCAGAAAGCATAATGGGATGGGTCTTCATCTTTGCACCTGCACATTTTTTGTGTATTTTTGGCATGGATGAGTCCATAGAAGCTACTTGCAGGTTAATGGAAGTAGGCCTGCTCTAAGCAGTTGCAGGTGTCTTGGCCATGCAGCCTTTGAAAGCTCGATGTCCTTGCATGACAGAAAGTCTTTAAGGCAACTCATTATTTGCTCTCTGAACAGTTTCATGAAATGAGACCCACAAAAGATTAATTTCTTTCACAATGTTATAGTTGAGAAAGGAATGGCCATGATGTAGGGAGGATGGGCATAGTTATGGCACCACACTGTGTTAACTGAGGATTCTATTTTCTAGTTAAGGAAGTTAAAATGAATGACAGTTTCTTGAAATGAGAACTTCCACCTGCAACATATATTTGCTTCTCATATTAAAATAATTTTAATTTTTTAATTCTAGATACTTTCATACATTAATAGAATCATTTTTAATCCCTTATTACCCAATCCCATGTCTGCTTCTCTTTCACTTTATACCTTCTCCTTTCTAGCCAGTGCTTCTCTCTTGCTTACACACTTCTTCATATGTTTTCACTGGTTGTCATGTGGAGAAGTCAGTACTTGCTGAAGCATGGATGACTTATCAGTTAATAAATTGTTCAATAAGGAAGCTCCCCTTTTCTTGTCTGGAATAGTTTTAATTGTTGATCAGAGAGATATGCTTTGCCATCATTACACTTGTGGCAAGAAAGCATTGATAATTTCATTAGAATATCAATATTAGTGACTGTGCAGGTTTTGTTTATTTACATTGTAAAAATGGAAAGGGCTTTGGCTGCAGATTTTACAAAGTTCCCTTTTGTTATTGTCTTTTGTTGTTTATTTTAGTATTCACTTAACAGGTTTCTTTCCTTTATTAAAATTTCAAACACATATGTATCATCAAAATATGTTATTTATTTTGAGTTTTAGGAGACAAAAGCTGTGGTTGTGGTATAGCTCAGGATTTGAATGCTTGCCTAGAAAACCCAAATTGCTGTGCTTAGTCTTAATTATGCCAAAAAACATTAAAGTGTAATCTAAGTTCAGAAGCACTAATCCATGCATTTATCTTTGTCACACATCTTACCTTAATATCTCATCAATCCTTCTTCAAGAGACAGCTGGCACTCACAGTTCTCATTTGTTTTTCTTTTACTTGCAAAGGAATTCATTTTTGCTGCATTTATTTATTTCCCTTTTATTTTTGCTGCTTTAATTTTTGATGATGAAATCAACAAAATATGTACCATTTAAATATATTCTTGGTTCAGAACTTTTGCCTTTTTATTATTGATATTTTTGTTAATGCAAGATTATACATAATATTTTTTTCATTCAAATCATTTAGTCTTTTTAATTGTATCATTTTATCTTAATTTTCTTTTTCAATAACATATGTTATGTGCATGTGAGTATGCTTCATGTGGGAGGGTGAATGTGCTTGTGAATGTGCATTTTTATGAGCCCGGGACTCTAACCTAGAGCATGCCAGTAGAGCTCGTCTGGCCAGTCAACCTGCTCTGGGGATTCCCAGTTTCTGCCTTTCAGGATTAGAATTACAGAAAAGCCACCATGCTCATAGGACATTTTACATGGGATCTGCAGATCTGAACTCAGGTCTGTTTTCTTGTGAGGCAACACTCTGAGCACCATCTCCTAACCCACTATTTGCCTTTATTTAATTTCAGTAGGATCGGTCAGATACATTTATGAAACTGAAAATATTGCTTGTGTTTTCATCATGCAGGTGGATTAAAAATTTTTTCAACTCTTCACTTTAAAAAATTGCATTAAAATTTATGACATTGCTAAAATCTTCTTAAATGCATTTGTGTACAATTACTGATTGTATGATTTTGTAGAGTTGATTACAAATTTCCCAACTGCAGTAATATATAATTCTAACAATCATTATTCATATGATATTATAACTAATTTTCTTATACTTCAGTTTTATGTCAGCATTTACTATTTGCAATAGTTTTCAAGCCATTTTATGACTTTTACCTGATATTATTATATATGTCTGTAACAATATTTAAATTTTTGCCAGAAAAAACTGTAAAGATAGTTGCAACAACATAGAATTTTTGCTTTAATAACAGAACTACAACTTTATGTAAAAGCAGTAGCCATAATCTAGGGAAAAATCACAGAAGTTTTAATACAAATGACAAAACATCAAGAAGACTTAAAATACTTTTTATTTTATTAAATAGTATTTAAAGAATAAAAATACTTAGAAAATGATTATGCCTATCAGTTTTCATCAAGTGTTATAAAAATAACTAAACAAAACCTCCAGAAAATCTAAGGTACTAAATCTCACCACTGTGCTGTAGTTTCTTCATTTCCTGGTCAAAATATGCATTTTGATGTCTAACCCTTGAATAAATTAGATTTCCAGGACTGAAATTTTCCTTATATTATCTCACTCAATCCTTCTTAAATCAGAATTTAATCCTCCTAAAGAATATAGGCTATAGTTATGTTACCAGCCAGACTCCAACTCACATATATAAAAGAAAAAAATTTTTTATAATTATAGAGTTTATGAGAGTCATAGGTTCGCAGACAGGTTGTTTGAGGCCCCTGATAGAGCAGGGTCTTTCTCTCAAAATACTAAGAAGTAGTGTCCCAAGATTCACTAATATTATCTGTATACATTTGCATTCACATATGCAGGCATTTATGAATCTAAACATGCATTTGCATCTTTATTATAAATTACTCATCAATTTCAATATGTTTTTCCAAGATTGAAAGCAAATCATTATCTTTGAAATGATTATTATCTCACCAAAAAGGTTTATGGATTAGCGGAAATCATAGCCACCATCAAAAAGTTGGACACAAGACAGAAATTTCCCAGTTAAAATAGCCGGGTAGGAGAACATTTGTCAAATCTGCATCTTTTTATTATCCTACTTTTCTTTATTAATAGATTGTTATCTTTGACAATTTCATATATGTTTACAAGCATTCCGTTTGCTCTCTGTAAATCTTCACTTCCCACTTTCCACACTCCCCTTTCCACTATGCCCCTTTCCCTTCAAATATTCCATCTACTTTCATTCATGTCCTTTAGTGTAAAATGGGTTTAGCAAATCCACCCTATGTTAATATACAGGATGTAGCAATGGAGTCTATTTGGCTTCTCTTCATGCACAAACTGGAATATTTTTTGTGCCCGTCCCTGACTGCTGGTTGTTAATTAATTGTTCATTAGTGCTTTATTAGGCCCTGTGGGTTTGTCCTGAATTTATAACAGGTCATTGGTCATGTAGGTCCCCAGTCGGCTTAATCTCTCTCCACCTCACCACATTATTGTGGGTCTATGATTACTATAGTCAGACCAATTTTGGAGGACTGCATTTAATAGTCCTCTTCTGACTCTTACATACTGTCAAACCCTTTCCTGCAGATGTAACCTTCATGGTTAATATCCATGCCATGGTGAACAATGAATCCTCAACCTTCATTTATTCTTGTTATCTTGTGCAACACTAGCTGTCTTCATTCAAGTTCTTTCCTTAAGGATGCAAGTTGCCCTTGTATACACAATCTACATCTTCTTAATATGAGGGATTAAATGTAAATACCAAAAATGAGAAGATTTTTGAGAATTCTGCCTTTAAATTTCATGTCAGACAGGAATAGATTAATTACTGAGAAAAAGGGAAGATCTCATACATGTCAAATTTCTCAGATTAAGCCTTTCTTCTTTATTGACAATAAAGAATGTTGTATTAAAAGGGGACACTTGTCCTACTGTAAGGAAACAGATATACAATGTTGAAGAAAATGTGAAGTATAGAAAAGCCTCTGAAAATGGAAAAGTAATCAATAAAGAGAGATGTTTGTGCCCAAATGGATTGCCTTTGGCTCAAAAGTACTCATGATAAAAGTCAATACTATTTCATAGTGTGGCTAAATTCTTCCCCATGGGTATGAGGAATGGCAATTTCTAGTTAGATTGAAGATGGCTTCAAATTATGATTGTGATGCATGCCATTTGTTATGTGACTATGTGGCTTTGTGAGAGTAGGAGTAGAGATCAGAACTTGACATAATGTATCTTTTTCTATCACTCTCTACAGTTTTATTTTTGAGTTGTAGGTGGCTGTTTATGTGTATGTGGGCATTGTAAAATATAAGGAGATCTCTAACAGGTGCAAGAGGGAATAATAGGGAGAAATGTTTAAAAAGAAGGAAAATGATGAGATAGGGACTAGGACGGAACAGGGGAATAGCAAATAGCACTAAAACTAGACAGAGATCTCCTATATTATAATTAGATAAAAATTACTTGCTTTTCATAAAAGAACATGGACAGATATACTCTACACAAGAGAACACAGAGAGAAAAAAGGTAAGGCTAATGAAAAAATGTCCAACGATGCTCCTGTCAGAAGTCATAGGCTATAAAACAAAATTCCCAGTACCATGCACATGATAACTCCTAATTAACTATTGGTCAAAGAGGTCTCAAAAGTCCTCAAAAGAGTAGAAGTGTGTAATGATACAATCAAAGATAAATCTCTGTAATATCCACTATAATCATAAAATATTATAAACAGCAGGGAAAAGTAAAGAAGAACTAAAAAGAAATGAGATAAAAGAACACTATTCAATAGAAAAATTGGGCCACGGTCATGTACTGCATGTAAAAAGCAAGACATCTGAAGTAGCTCACTCTCACTTCCCTTCCTGTTCACTTGGAACTGAACAGGCTTGATCTCCCCAGTCAGGGAAGGGATAGGACTGGCAGTGAGATGGAAACCAGCCGGAAAATGGGAGACTGACCGCTCTCACTGCTGTGTCCTATTCTTATTCCATCTACCTTTGAGTTTCTTCTTATATTAAGATCTTCATTTAAACAGTCTTTTATCGTTGGTTAGGAGATGACAACCAATCAGGACACAGCCATGGGCAGTGCAGGTATAGCAAAACCGAAAACAACAACAAACCATAGTTCAGAACACTAAAGACCCTACAATATTCACCCGGAGCCAGACTGGCCAATCACTTCCCATACTACAGCTCAAGGAACCTTGAGAAGAGGGGGCGGCAAGATTGTAAGAGCCTAAAGATGGGGTGGACCAAAGATATGCAAGATACTCCACATAAGTCAGGGCTGCAGCAGCAGTGATATAACCACAGTGTGATTGGACCTTGCCTGACCTGTACAATGGCTGACATATCAACATATCCCCAAGTCTAGCACTGGATCATAGGAGTGAGGGCTTCAGGCAGTAGGATCCTTAGAGGCAAGGGTTAAACAGTCACAATAGCGTTTCCCCAACCTATGCCACTGGTCCTGAACACCTACTAGTATAGACAACTCAAAGGAAATTTCGGTGCCCACATAATCAGACGCTCTGGAGGATAGGAGGGAGAAAGCAGGGAGAACCGAGGAGGGAAGAAAATGAGTTGAGGGGTGGAAGGAGATGGGAAGTGGGAACAATGGGGAAGGGAGGTGGGAGGGAGAAAAAGGGGAGTACCTATTGAGCTTGTAATTACAAAAAAAAAAGGAATAAAAAAGAGTAGAAGTGTGTAGAAGATAGCACGATATATGCCTGTGGAGTCCTATGGATGACTTTAGGAATTATCCTGGATTGTTATTGCTTTGATTTTTGGTTTTCCAGGCTCTGTCTTATAAAGACATCTGAATTCAGGTCCTTTTGTTGCAAAACAAAGGCTTTAACCACTGAGACATCTTTCCAGTCCCCATCTCCTTTTTTTAAGATAAATAATTTGATTTTTTAAAAAATTTATTGTGCATGTGGGTTGTGGTGGCTTATGCATGCAAATATACTTGGGTAGAGCTAAAAGAATACCTTTCAGGAGTTACTTCTCTAACTGCACAATGTGTGTTCCAGGAATTGATTCCAAACCACCAAATTTGGTGGAAAACATCTTTTCTTTCTGAACCATCTCACTGGCCTTCCACCATATGTTTTGTGTAGGAGTCTGTCACCTGACCTAGAACCTATCTATTAGACTAAGCTCCCATGGGGTTGTTATACAACTAGATGATTGAGAACTTGCATAGCTTGCATGAGGTCTTAGGTTCAATAACCAGCCCTTTAAAATTAAACTGAAAGCAGCAAAATTCAGGTAAGTACCAATAGGTATATTATGTATCCTTTTGTCTTTTTCCATTGGCTGACTCAAGAGCTTGATAGATTTGCTAGTTCTCACTTCTTACAATCTCCATACTTGCAACCAGCACTGGAATCACAGATGTGAGACTTTTGTACCTCCTCTGGGATCCAAAGTCAAGTATTCTTGTTTGTGCAGGAATTGCTCTACTAAGTCAGTCCAATCATTAGCTCCAGTTTCAATTTGTATATAAATATTTTATTCTTGAGAGACAGGCTAGAAATGCCATTTTAGGATCAAATGACCTTTATTTTTGATCATGAAGTTACACTGTAAAGGAAATACTTCCAATTTCCCCTCTACTTCTCTGTGGCATAAGTAATCCATTTCTAAATCCAATTGCTGCAATTTTAAAATCACATTTTTACACTTACCATATTCCTTGCCTTTAGGTAAGAAATCATGCCTAAAGATGGTGAATTTCTGGATCATGTTTCATTTGTCATGCTATGTCCCAAACCCAAACTGTGGTTAACACATGGTTTCTGTTCAATGATTGTTTCTGGTCAAAATATTTAACTAGCTGGACATCTGTGTTCATCTACAGCTTAAATTCCAGTTCTCTAATTTATTTCTTGGCTTCAATGACATTTTATTGGATGTTTCTGTGAGAGTCACAATTAACTCTGTATCCATTTTAGCCAATCAAATCATACATGCTTATCAAATTTTATTTCTGCTTCTCAGATCAATGCAATCCTTAACAAATATTTAAATGAAAAAGTAGATATAACATAATACATGTCTAAAATGGTTTATGGAACATTCTGATTTCCTTGTTCAGTTGCAGAAACTTGAAATTGTATGTGCACAAATCTACATGTCTGACTGATAGACATGGGTCAATTTATTCAATATATGTGAGTTCAGTGGTTTATTAAATAGCTAATACATTTTATAAAATACTCCCATGGGGTTGTTATACAACTAGATGATTGAGAACTTGCATAGCTTGCATGAGGTCTTAGGTTCAATAACCAGCACTTTAAAATTAAACTGAAAGCAGCAAAATTCAGGTAAGTACCAATAGATATATTATGTATCCTTTTGTCTTTTTCCATTGATGTGATTAATCTCAGTAATTTAAGGATAACTTAAAAAGTACCATTGTTTTAAAATATGGGTTTATTATTTAATAATTTTTTCTCCTAGTGTTTTTGTTAATAATAAATGCACTATGATTTTAAAATTCAAAATGTATCATAAGTATAAAGCTTGTGATATAGATATATTTGTGTGCAGTTGCTTTGAGGGGATAGGAACTATCAGAGGGAAATGTGGATGAAAATGGATTTGCAGTGAAGTCAATAACTGTAGGAACATTCTGCTATTATGTACAGTTCCTGATTATGACTGTCACCTAAAGTAAAATATCAGAATCTTAGACATTTCAAAGTATTCTTTCATACTCAAAATATTGATTCATTTTTTGTAGCATGGTGGTGTTTTATGGAAATATTTATCACTTTATCACTTATGTATATGTAATATCCTACCATGATCACATAAAAAGATAAGATGATCGCTTTAAACATTCCTGCTTATTCTCCCATTACAATTTGCATGTTTGTATAATATATGCAAATTACCTACAGTATTATACTGAGATTCATAAATTATAAAAACTTATGATTCTTTGGCATCCACTTGAGTAGTAATGTGTTTGTATACACTAGTGAAAGCAACTCAGGCATTCAATATGTATACAGCATGGCAAACACACATTAAGTTTAAAATTAAATGTAGCTACTCAGAAATACAATAAAGTTTGCTTAATGGATAAAATAGTTTACATTTTTTTAATTTAATAAGATCTAAATGAAATTAAACAAAATAATTTCTCTGCTATATTAGTGAAATTTACAGACTAATACATTAAATTGTAATTCATGGATGACATTTGAGCATTTATAGGTTTAGAGAACACAGATTCAAGGAACAAGTATATCATGTTACTACCATAGGAAATTTACTTTCTAATCTCTAAATATTCTGGTTATTCTGTTAGTTATTAGTGTCTATGTAGATAGATTCTTATTTGTCTACACTTGCCAACAACATGTGGAACTTTTTAAAAAAGCTAGCTTTAGATCGTACATCACTTGTTTGTCCTAAAGCATTTTATTTTTATATTGAAACTGTAAATTTCTTTAAGGAAATTCACAGTTGTTTCTGCAGCAGCAATAATTGGGCATATTAGTTAGAAGCAAAAAATAAAACATTTAATGGAGCATGGAGACTATAATTATTAAAGAAATAATTTTAATATGCTTTATTACTGTGAAATCATATTCTTATAAGAATGGCCATCAACAATCTGCAATACTTACTCTGAAAATGTGAAAGTTATGTATTTATATATATAGATTTATAGATCTATATATAGATTTAGGCATATATATAGGGATATATATTAGGGAAATATTCTCAACATCTTTCATTGCCTCACTCTTTCTCATATAGTCCAAAACTCTTCAAGCCCCATTACGTATTTTATTTTTTGCTTCTAACTAACATGCCCCTTTATTGCTCTGCAGAAACAAAACAAATTGTGATGTTCCTTAAAGAAATTTACAAATCATCATGAAACCATTATATTTGGCCAGGGATGAAACAGAGATTAATGAATATTATGGTTTAATCAGACATTGGAATCACAGTTTAATATTTACAAGTAGTCCTGTTCACCAACTACTAGAGGTTTTTATTCTTAAAATGAGCAAATCTTCTTATTTCCATTCATTAACATAAACTTTTCCAAATTTGCTTCCAGTTTTAAATCATCATCTTTACTCTCCATATTTATGGATTCCACATCCATGGGTTCAGACATTTCTGAGCTGAAAGTATTTGGAAAGTAATTGTGTCTGTATATTTGTTTTATTATGGCTAATAATTATAGTTATTCCCTTAATTCTACAACAACTACATATGTAATATTTTCATGTGCAATTAAGCACAGTTTAAAGAGTATATGACTGTGTGCGAATATTATGACATTTCATGAGTTACTTGAACACCCATGAATACTGTTGTAGTTACTGTGCATTGTTGTTGATAAAATTAGGACAAAACAATTTAAGGGATTTCTGCTTGTCTCAGTGACAAAGCTTTGGTTTTCAAAGCTTTCCTCTAACTCTAACATGTGATTTATTTTTGGGCTACGATAGTCCTCTTACAGTTGTTTGTCCAGCTTGAGAAGAAAGCCTACACCAATACCGAGGGCTGAGCAAACTTTCTCCATCATATCCACATAAAGGCTGAATGAGGAATGATCTCACTTACCATACCAGCATATCTAGCCAAGTATCCAGAATAATGCCCTCTACGTTATTTATTTACCTAGGAACTTGTCACCCCCATCATGGAATGGGTCTTTTCCATATACTAGACAATCTTCTGCATGTTCTCTCTGGGCTTAAGTAAACTACTAATTCTCTACAAATATGCCCAGAACCCACACCTTCAACTGTCAAGTTGGTATATGTATCTAACTATGAGAAATATAATTAGAAATGTTTAGATTTTCTCATCTTGGAACTCATTTCCTACAGATATTGAGGGGTGATTCCATTTCTTTTCCAATAAAATGACTTAATAATTTGTCATTTCTTGTTTTCACCATGATCTCATTAAACTTGAAGTAAGTTTGTTCATCCAGATAAATAAATTCCTGCTGCAATTCTGACTTTCCTCTAACTCAATTTATCCTTTGCCTAGAGCATTTAATTCAGGCATTCATGAGTGCCAAACTAGTTGAAAAACTTGAAAAGCACCCTGTTGTAATAATTTTGTACTTTGGAAATGAGATAATTATGTAAGGAGCAGAAGGCCAAAGGACTTTTTATCTCTCTTTCCCACAGTGAGTTCTGATTTTTATGGGACTTCTTTTCATATACGTTTAGAAGTCATTCATTAACTTAGGTAGGTAATTCATGTACATGAAACAAAATCTTAAAATTTTATAAATTTTGTATTTCTTTTCTGATTAGACAACAATGAAGAAGACTTTTGCTAAAGAGGGAAACAGATCATATGAGAAAAGAGAGGAGATAAGAGGAACGAGTTAGAGGAAAGCTTTGAAAACCAAAGTAGGTCACTGAGACAAGCAGAAAATATACAATATCTTTTTTTAAAATGAGCTAATTCCTACAAAATGTACTTTAGCTACTGATTTTTTTTATAGAAAGGCATAGGACCCAAATCACGAAATGCTATTTATAGAGTAAGCTATTATATGATTCACTGAGAAAAATGTCCCCTGTAGTAAGTGTTAAAAACTGATAAGAAACCTTTTCCAGAGTCTGGTTCTCTTTAACAGAATCCATGCAAGGTCATTATGTAGAACTAGTGAGAAAGGAAATAAACATTTCCCTGAAACAAGGAGAAATTGTTTTGAATAAACTCACTTTGAATAAAATAATGCCAGATTTCAAACAAATCTAAAAATGTCTTGATGCAGGGGATGAGCCTAAAACAGGCACATAGTAAAAAGAATGTGAGGTTAACAAATTTGAGGCAATTGAATAATTTAGTGTTTCAGTGTTGTGTATAATTACTGCTCTTTATAGTCTAAGGGATATAAACAGCTCAATTGAAAATTGGTCTTGGTAGAAGAGAATTTAGTACAAAAATCCTTTATCTTCTCTTCTCCCTACAGCCTCTTTTTTCTCACCATTGAAATGCAAAATATTTTAAATTTATGGCTAGGCAATCATTATTCATATATGCAAGAGTCTCTTCTTGCAAACATCATTTCTACATTCTCCCATATCTTAATTCTCTTTGAGGCTTTCTGTTCCATTTGCAGAGGTTTTAGGTGTCACTATTGATCCTTTTCTCAAACCTAGTTCATTTTTTGCCACGAGTAAAGCCTCTGCAAAGTTCATCATCAAATGATCTTAATCTTAATCTGTCATCTCTAGAACTACTCATATAACCTCTACTATGTATATTCAAAAGTTGTTTGTTTACTCGTGTTGCATCAACTTTCCTAAAGAGATGTAAACACAAGTCCTTCACCTCAGATGAGGCACCTATCTAGAGACAGACCAGTTTAGGGAACCAGTGAGCATATTGAGATTACTTACAAGAATAATGGTGAGGAATTATTTACACTAGGATGATGACAACAAGGTAGTTGTATTAGCAAAAACAAAATCAAAACCCAACAAAATCCAAAATACTTACCTATTCATGTATAAATACTCATAAAACCTTCATTCTTGCATGTCTGCAAGACCCATCTCAACTAGGCCGATTAGTCTCCTCTCTCTAGAAATTCTTCTCTTTTCAGAAATTCTTAACTGCTTGTAGAACTTTATAGGAGGGAATTCTGGAACTTGTAATTTCAGGAATTTCCTGAAATTTTCAAATTCTTCACCCTTACCTTTTTAAATTTTGTTTATCTCCTGAGTCTTAAGTATATTTTCTTGAACTTGAAATATTTTAATATCAAAGAACTTGCAAGACTATTTTTAGACTGCATTCCTCCAGTACTTTCACCAACCAATAGATTTTCCACATATATTAATTAATTCCCCCTTTTAAAACTGCAAACTAATACCACATGCTCTTCTGCTCTGCTTTAGGACACACTTTTGAAACCAGATGTTAGATCATTTTGTAGACTTCTGTTACACAAATAATTCAATCCAAATACAGTGATTATCTGAACAAGTCTTTTCAGATGTCAGTTTTTTTCTGGTGTCCTATAAGCTATATGATGTCTGTAACCCTCTTCCTGTTGTATTTTAGCTGAGCTGGTTTATTTTCTGATTTAAAATATTTTTGAAGTTCTCTTTGGTTACAAATTGTCATTTCCATCCAATATTTTATTTTTCTTCCCTTTTAGTAGATGCATTTCCATAATAAGGAAGCCACTTTCTCTAGAAAGCCACACTAGTGATTGTACCTAAACAAGGTACATTTAGCATTCTCCTTGTAGAGTAATGTCAAAGCAAGTGTTCGAAAGTAAGTGAATTTCGATTTGCTTCCTAAGGAAATCTTATTACCACAAATTTGGTGGATTAAAACAAAGGAATCTAAATCACTCAGTGACCTAGAGGCCAAGAGTCTGCAAATTAAATTAAGCAAGGTCATGTTCCTTCATAAAACATCAAAGAACAGTCCTGAATGGTATGTTTCAGCTCCAGTGGGGTCATGGTTTACTTTGCATATGAAGCAGTAATAGTGTGTTGACTTAAAGGAACTTCTTTATGTACCTCTGAGTGTCTTCTCCAATTGCACCTCACATGGGGATGTTCATTCTTGTATTTCAGATGTACTGCCTTATGAACTATTCTCTTCTGAAAATCCTTACTAATAAAAAAATTGAGTTTGTTCAATAGAATTCAGAATGGCCATTATTTACTAGGTAATCTATTATAGTTAGAGTTTTAGAGCAATTTAATAGTGAAGAGGAGTCCCAAAATATGTTAGGAACCTGGATTTTTCATTTAAATTGGCAGACATTCATGGTAGCAAAAAAACAAACTCAAATCACAGTATGCCAAGTTTGGAAATACTTTAGAAATAATAAAATAATAATAATAACAATAACAACAACAATAACAAACCATTAAACAAATTAAGTGATATAGGCTTCTGAAAGAGTCTTGTGTTTCAATATTGCAGGATGTTATTTAATGTTCATTTTCATTGAGAATATGAAATCAGGAGTTTAAACCAGAAATATGGCAATACTGTTGTTAGACCTGACTGTGTCACATGAATGAACTCTAATTTCTATTCTTGAAAAAAAGTGAAAAATCTTCCTAGTTTTTTTCTATCAAAACGGGTAATTTCTACAAGTAGTCAGTATACTGCCTAATACTTAAAAACATTATACAGATGCATCTTAATATTTTCTCATTTTGATAAAGTAATTTGATTCTCTGATTAAAGGAAATATTGCCTTATGTGATTTAAGTGCATACCTCTAATTTTATCCACTATATTTATTCCAATTTTAAATTTGTCACTCTCTTCTAAATCATTTCTTAAACTGTCATGATCAAATTGTAAATAAGCCAATTGTTCTTTTCGATATTTTTAATGTCTATGAATAATAGTGTGAATTATTTCTATATTTAAGAAGCAAAAAAAAAAAAACCCTAGGCATACCACTGTCATTCTTATATGTAATCATTTCCTTTTCTGTGAGATATATTCATTTAGCTGCTTTGTCTTTCATTTCATTTATATAAGAAATATGTGTAGCTTGTTGTGGCACAATCATCAAAATATTTGCAAAGCACTTCAAGCTTCATAAAGCACATTCCCATGAATTTTCCATTACATCTATTATTTACCCATTACCAACTTAATGTGATACATTAAGTTGAATTCATGCCTCTGAACAGTGTGTAGGATAAAGAGTTGAAATGTCTTTTCCATCACTTAGGAAGCATATTAATGGTGTGAGTGTGGTCAGTGCTAGAGTTGACTGGTGTGCCTAGTGGTGAGGTAATTTAAAGGAAGATTAAATGTGACTTGGTCACAGGGTGATTAGAATTGTTATCACTTTACTCTGAAAATATTTGGAAATAGGAATTAAGAGGTGAAGGAATGTGAGGCAAGAGGAACAGTATGAGTAAAGGCAAGGGACATTCTTATTTCTAGAGTCTGGGTCTGGATGAAGGAAGAAACAACACTAGAATCACTATCAGAAGTATGGAAAATTATGTGGTTGAACATAATGCTTAATGCTAATGGGAAGCCACTGAGGACTGTCATTCAGAAACTTGATCTATCTGTATTTTAAGAAACAACACATTAGAAATTAGAAATAAAATGTGGGCTGGAGAGGTGGCTCAGGGTTTAAGCCTCTGCCTTGCAGGCAGAAAGTCCTGAGTTTGGATCCCAGATCCCACGTAGGCGGAAGCTGGGGCAGCCTGCGTTTCTGGTCCTGGTAGGGTGGAGCCTGTGAATCCCGGGGCGGAGGAAATGAAGTGGAGGCGTCCATGGTGGTTCCCGAATTCGTCTGTGGTTCTACACACACACAGACACACACGCGCGCGCCCACATACATATGCACACACGCACAATTGAATTAAAAAAAAAAGAAATTAGAAATAAAATGAAAAGGCGCATGGTGTAGTGAAAAAAGAAGAATTCCTTCTAATAATTTTTGGGCAAAAATCAGTAGAATTTGTTCTTTATCTTCTCCATGTTATCATTGTGGTTGAAAATAAATGACTAGCTTTAAGTAAGGGATTAATATTTAGCCCTAAGATAGATCACATTTTTTAAATAGTTAGGGTATTTATATGCATGCTTTTAATGATTATTTGCTTTATAAATAAATCTCTTTCTAACTTGTAACAGTAGCTTTTGATTTTTTTACATTTTTACTATTGCAAACATGAATATAGTGAATTTATGATATTTTTACCTCTTATTCCTCAATATTATCTCCCCTCTTTTTCACCTTATGACCCTTTATTATTTCTTCCAGACTTTAACCTCTTTTTAAATCTTTTTATTTATATGGCAAACTGTGTTTCATATACTTTGTCTTTGGATACATATGCCTGACATGATTCATAGTATCATAGATCAAGTATCATAGATAAGAGGGTATACCACTGAGGAAAACATTTTCCTTTCCTTCTCTATCAGCTACAGTCCTCATCAGTCTCTCAGGGAGATGCAGAACTTCTTGAGATCTTTCCTCCTTTATCCTCAGATGTTAATAAGACAATTTCATGCAATTTTTTGAAAGTATACATATGTGCTATGAAATCATGTGTACCACAGCCCTGACATGTAAAGGAAATAGAATCTGGCTTACCACTGTTCCACTTGAGGCTCTTGCAATCTTACAGCCTCCTGTTCCATGATGGTTCTGGAATCTTGGTGTGGGATTTGGTGTAGATTAGATATCCTGTTTAGGGTCAAGCAGTTCACAACCACTTATTTTCTGAATGTTGGTGAGTTAAGATTTTCTGTAGTAAACACCTGCTAATGTAGATGGGAGCTTCTAGGTTTAGTGTTGAATGCTGCTCTTCTAAATCTATGGGTATCATAACTGGTGTTTAAAGGGCGCTTGATGCAGTTTCTACCTGTTCTTCCTTTGGGACCTATATAGTAATAGGAATGTGTTCTTTTCTGACAAGTAGGCTTAAATCTCATCAGAAATCTGTTGTTTGATGTCTTTATATTCATGTCACTGTTACACTAAAGGTTATTCATTACCAGGCTGATTGTTACCAGGCTGTTCAGTTTGTAGGTCTCTCAGGATGAGACTTGATTATTTTTCTTCCTTGGAGCTTCCACACTACTCTCTGGTAGTGCAAGGAGGAAGCTTCCAGATATGTTGCAACTGGTATTTTTTGACTATGTCTTATGACCCACATATGCTGAATCTTCAGTAATAGAGTCTTATTGTCGATTTTATGGATGGTAACCAAGAGCAATGGAAAAAGCTGATTTGTTTGACAGGCCTTTGAAACTCACATAACCAACAACTTACCAGGAAGTATCACATGGCTGTTACTTCTTTTTTATTATTAATACATTTTTATTATTATTTCAGCTCATACAAACTTAATAAGTACACCAGTTTCCTCCCTCCCTCCTCCTCCCCCCGTACCCCCTGCTCCCTCTTCTAACACTGTTAAAATGCCTGTGGATTCTAAGTGGAACATTCCAGTGCTTTTTTTTTTTTTTTTGGCATATCTTCCTTTCCCTGTCTTCCTCTGTACAAGTGCTACTCATTCTTGTTCTTTTTTAAAAATTATAATGTTTTATTTTTTAATTGCACAAATCCCACATGGTGTGGCTTTGAAGAAAAGGTTGCATTTTCAGTTTTGGAAGAGAGTTGAGGTTGATTTCTTACATTCAGTAATTTATCCATTTTCTTTCTTTCGCCATTGAATGCAGGATAGGCAATTATCCCCAAAGCAATGCTTTCAAACAATAATATGCCAACTCATACCACTATCAGCTGGGTGGATCTTTTCGGTGCCATGTTGTCTAGTGTCACTCATGGCTTGAGTTGAGTCCTCTCTGGGGAATTTCAAAACCCCAAATTTCTCAATTTCTCTGGACATCTCAAGATCTTGTGACAGGACTGATTTGAAATACTTTCTGCTATCTTCCACTGGGAGGAGAAAAAAACATTCACATTGTTTAGATTCAAGGAGGGAGATGTAATCTGTCAATGTAAAATACATATAAATGTGAGAGAACTTAATGAAGTGATTTTCCATATAATGTTATTGCATCTAATCTGTCTTTTAGATTATATTTGAATGTAGGAATTCATTTTTCTCTCACAATTGCTTGCATTGTAAATACATCAGTATAATGCCATGAAGAATCATGCAGAATTTTGTAAGACAGATTTTTCTATCATAATGAAACTTCAGATATGGAATAAAAGTTGAAAAATTATTAGTTTTTGAGGCAATCAGAAACTTCTTCCATAAGCACTGTCAGCCATGAGGCTTTCAGAATGGGGTATACAAAGGGATGGTTCCTGTGTCCAAAGTGTCTAATGCCCTAATAGGTGTTTGATACATATCACAATACAGTGTGGTACTGATTATTGTGATTCTCTTTTTCAGGACAAGGAAACAGAGGCAGAAAATTCTAGAAAACCAATAAAAATTTAAGTACCAAAATTGTAAAATTCAAACAGCATTAAATTTATTTGAATTAAGCAGATTTAATTCCATATTATTTTAATGTGAATGCACTTCCACTGGTGAACATGTGGAAGATTCTGGATGATTCACACAAACCTAAAACTGAAGAAGACACATTGTTGTACACCTCAATCCAAAGTTAAAAACAAAACAAACTAAAACAAAACAAAGCAAAAACTAGGAGATAATGACAAACAAACACATGCTGTTATCTTCATGATGCAATGGGTAATTATCTGTTCAATTCCATGCTTTGGGTGTTCAGATAAAAAGCTATCTATAAAAGTGAAATGAATCTGGATTCAGATCCTCCTCTATGAAAACACATATGTATATACACCAGACTCAAATATACCAACATATCCTTAATCTCTAAGATTCATTATATCTTCTATATTATTTCTGAATAATCATGTATTTTTGATTAACTTCACCTCTTTCCAGATCTACTTACTTGGTTATAACAAAGTTGCTTTGACATTTAGATTGGATTCAGGTTTTTTTTCCCCTTATTTACGTGTGTATGGGATTTGTGCTTATAGTACTCTGTGTGTGTGTGTGTATGTGTGTTTGTGTGTGTGTGTGTGTATGTATTTGTTCATTTTACATATGGGTGGGCTTACATATTATATGGATATGTGTAAGAGTGCACTTGAGTGTTCATACTTGTGGATGCCCAAAAAATGACATTGGAAATTCTCCTGTATTGTTCTTTTTTTGTTCTTATTGCTTGGCTCTGGGATTTTTAGGTAAAATTTGGGGACAGGACCTCAGAAGCAAACTACTGAGCTAGCTACTGGTTTCAGATTTTGTACAGAACTGTACTCGAAATGTCTCATAAGGCCTTTTGGTTCGGATGGCTTGAGTCTGATTACATCATATTGCTACCTTAGGCAAACCTATATAGCTTGGAAATTATATGAACTCCTTGTGCTTCTATTTCTTTTTCTATGTAATGAGAATGACAACAGTAGGTAACATAACTTTCTAGCAAGCACATTATGCATTTGAAGAGAACCAGCATAAATATTGTTTAATAACTGTCTTCAGTCTCTTTTGAGATGATGCATGTTCCCAATGAAGATATCAGGAGTTGACTGAGTACACAATGTGGCCATTGAATCTGAAAATCACCCCATTATTCCTCTTTTCTCTATTTTTCTGTTTACTGATTCAGAGGTGACTATTGTTGGAGTCTGTATACTTTCTTGTGGACACTCATCCTTACAAACCCCAGCAAAGCTCTAAGTAATCCTCCCTTTTAAAGATATATTCTTTCTTGCAGGCACAGACTCCTAGTACATTACATTATCTGTCCTCTGCCAACTTCTACCCTGCTTTCAGCTCTCAGATACTCTTCATACAATACGAGTATTAAATATTGCTTCTCTTTATTTTCTTCATGCTTTGAAATGTTGTTTGAAAAAAGGTTGTTCTGTGAACATGAAAGCGTCTATCTTGACAGTAAGTCTCCTCGATATCTTTTTGCTAGCAGCCATCTGTCAGCAGGTTCAAGCTGTACTGTCACTGCTGCTAAGCTAAAATATACCTTCAGTGGTGTGAAAACCATTCAATGTCAATTTATCTTTCACCTTCTTTATTTCCCTGCACAGCATCTCCTACAGAATAGTGTCCCCCAAATGGTAATGTCAACTTGGCTGTCACTCACATTTTTTGCTTTCCAAAAATCTGTGAGAAAGCAAACCTGCCAGAGAATGTGGAAGTCTGTGGTTTGTTTGCTGATGTGATAAAGGATTTTAACCTCTGCATTTTGAAATCCTGAGAGATTAGATTTTTTCCTTCCAAGTTTCCATGAACCATTCCTTCTCAAGTAAATAGTGGCTACAGCCTAAGGAAGAGGCAAGGAGGCTTGGAGGGAGATAGTCACCAGAACAGCTATTATTAACACTGAGTTAAGATGTGTGCAATAACAATACAAAGGGAGGGAAAATCACATTATAGCTGCTGCTTTCAAGAAAAATAAGTGTCAAAGGAAAATAAGTTGGAAATAAAGCCATGAAGTGCTTTCTGCGGCTTTATTCATGCAGAAATAAATTTCCAGCCTCTTACAGCTCAGTACTTTCTTTCCAAGGTTTGTTTGTTTGTTTTAAAATAGATATGTTCAAAAAGAAGCACTGCAGGCTGCTTGTGCCTCACCTTTGGGTTTTGTAACATGTTAGGAAAGGGTGATTGAGTTCACAGTACCCCAAAGAGTCATTGAGATGCACTCCAATGGATGGAGGATTTTTATTTTGACATAACTAAGTGATAGAAAAGGAGTTCAGTGTTGTACATCACAAAATATAAGGGTTTTTTTTGTGTCCAAAGTGTTGGTTCTTTACAAAGGATCCTAAAACTATTTTTATATTCTTAACGACAAAATGAAACTATCAGAAGAATGGTGTTCATTTCCATATTTTTCTGTATATATGCATGTGTGTTTGTGGTGGTAGGTGGATGGGTGTGTTTGTATCAAAGGGTACTGTGTGTGCCTGTGGAGATCCAAGAGAAAAACCAGGAATCATCCTGGATTGTTTCTACCTCCTATTTGCATTGCTCTGAAATTTCCCGAGGTATGCCTTCCAGTATCAGAAGAACAGATCACTGCATTTCTACCTGGAGTTTTTATGTGGGATCTGGGATCTGAACTCAGGACCTTCTGGTTGTGAGACAGAGGCTTAACTCCTGAGCCATCTCTCCTGTGTTCATTTCTATATTTTTGTAAGTGATCTCATGCACTTATGCTTTGTTTTTATGCTTTTATATATTCCTAACAGATATATTTAAAAACTTAATATTTGATTAAATTAGCATGGCAAGTGACTGGGACAATGTCTCAACTGATAAAGTTGCACAAGGATATGTGTTCACTGATAGCATCAATATGAAAGTAGGGTGTGATTCACATCTGTGATCCAGCATTGAGGAGACAAAGGAAAGAGAATCCAGTGAGTTCATTGGACAGCTTGACTAGCTGTTGGTTAGACACAGGTTCAATGACAGGCTTTGTCTCAAAAAATAAAAAAATCAGTTGAAAGCAGTTGAGTAAGACACATGAATTTGGCCTCTACATGAATATGAACACCCTTGTTTATAAACCTGAATTCACAAACTAACCAACATGTGCATACACCATGAGAAAACACATACACACACTACACACAGTAGGATGTTGAAAAATATCTAGATAGGACTAAGTTCTTTAAAACAAGCAACTTTAAAAACTATAAAAGTAATGATTATGAAAAGAAAGAAGCTCCCTTAACTTCTAAAAATGTAGGTTCACATTCAGAACATTATTGCTTTCAAATGCAGTCATTCTGATACTACTCAGTTTCATTGCATTCAGCAACATCTTCATTTGAAATGTGAATGTATAAGAATCAATTTTGTTTTGATTTTTGTTCTGAATCAGCTTTTGAACCCCTAATCCAGAACATCTTTCAAATCAGTGTATTTTAGGATACATACTTATCACATTTCTTCTTAGATACTAAATTAACAGAAGAAAGAAGTTCAAAACTCAGCAAGTCAATCCATCAACAATAGTCAGCTACTAAAGTGTGAAAGGGGGTTTGAAAGGTCAGGAAGTTAATCCAACATGTTTTTCCTGTTTCCATAAAATGAAATACCCTGGCAAAACCAACTTGACAGACAAAATTCTGTCCCAGCTCAAGACTCATTACAACATGGTGGGGAAGTCAGGACAACAGGAAACTGACCTAGCTGGGCACTTTACAACTGCAATAAGGAAGCGGAGTGATAAATGTTTTAGGCCCAGCTTATTTTCTCAGTTCCAGATTTCCAGCCAAAAAATTGCTCTTTCTCTCTCTCTCTCTCTCTCTCTCTCTCTCTCTCTCTCTCTCTCTCTCTCACACACACACACACACACACACACACAGAGTTACAGACAGGTTCTCTCCCATCAATTTAGATTACAAAGACATTACCAGACATTACCATTGGTGATTCTAGATTTTCTCAATTGGACAACACAAACACCAGTTCTTAAGTGTGGAAAGAAAGTGATGATAATTTACGAAATCCTAGAATTTGAATAAGTGTGAGAACTGAGAAAATTACAGGAACCTGGGAAAAAGGGAAAGGACATAGGAGTAGAGTATACTAGATGAGGGTCTTCAAAAAAACAAGTTAATTGTCAGCAAAATATATGTATGTGTATGGCATGTGTATGTGTATTGTGTGTGGTGAGTGTGTGTGGTTTTTTGTGGTATGTGTGTAGTGTGCATATTTATGGTAAATGTATGTGTTATGTATTTGTGTATGGTGAAAAGTGTGTGGTGAAATTTGTGTTTGTGTGCTAGGTATGCACATACTCTTGTGCCGTGTCCTGTGTGTGTGTGTGTGTGTGTGTGTGTGTGTGTGTGTGTGTGTGTATGTGTGCATGTTGTGTTGTGTTTTAATCCTGGTTCTTGCCTCCTGATGCCTGTATCATCTCTCATATTAATTTTGATACTTTTGTCAACTGCAAATTGAGAATTAGGAGTCACCCTAGGAGGCATTTGGAGAGTCTTAAATGAATCATTTCAGTTAAGCTGCTTGAATAAACAAGTAAATTTCAAAACCAGGTAGTTGTCTGTCTTATCTAAGGACATATATATTAAACATGAGAGCAAAGTCTTTGAGAAATCCAACTGGATTAAAACATGTGGGTTTAAGTTAAGGAAAGCATTTAAGATGACTTTGTTACTGGGTAATTACCTTATATCATCAAAATCTGTATTAATTTCAATATGTTTTTATCGTTAGAAATTAAATAGAAAGCTTACATGTCAAACATAATATTGATATATCTGCTTATATTATTAGACAGCTAACTCTCCTGACTATGCAATTTTTTGTTTCTGACTTCTCTCACATTGAATAACTTAACTTGGAGGTTTAGAAGGCTGAAGGGCTAAATTAGGCTGACGATTGTAGCCTGAGGTTGACATCTCAGCACACAGGAAGGACAAAATAATTGATAAAGATGTGTGGGTTGGAAAAGCAATAAGTTTAGAAATAGTACAATTTTAAATTTCAGCCAGGTTCTGTAAATATTACATGTAAATGAAGGACATTACCTCAAACTCTAGCATGATAACATAAAATGACTCATTATCATTAATTATAAAAGGTACAACCTTACTCATTTACAGATATTAGAAATATTGTGCAGTAAGCATAACTCAGAAAGTTAAAAATAGAGCTATCGTGACCCAGCTATACAACTTCTGGCAATATTCCCAAAGGACTCTACATCTAAATACAAAGACACTAACTAGTTCATCCACGTTCACTGCAGTACTGTTAACAATAGCAAGAAAATAGAATTAGCAACATGCCCATCAACAGAAGAAAGGGTAATGAAAAAGATGACACATAAACACAATGGAATACTATTCAGCCATTAAGAAGGATGAAATTATGGAATTTTATAGAAAATAGAAAAATGTAGAAAATATATTAAGAAAGGTATCTCAGACACAGAAAGGCAAAGTCACTTGATCATTAAACTTGAAAAGAAACAATGAACAGTGTGGAGGCGAGGAAAAGTTGATATGAAGGCTTTGGAACAGAAAATATAGGATACTTCAGGTGGTGGGTGAGGTTGGGAATAATTGGGAAAAAATAGTATAGTAGGGACTGAGAGAGTAATAGAAAAAAACTTAAGAATATGGGATTCTACAAGATAGCAACCCTCTTTGATATCAATATCTTAAAACATTTTAGTGAAAAGGTAAAACGAAAATGGACAGTCTCTGTATAGAGGAGCACAGAGAAAGGAAGATGGGAAAATAAAAAAATGCCAGGATGTGCCAACCTAGAACCCAAAGGCAGTTAAATAATACTAGAAATAACAGGTATGTGATAAATATGGGAAGAAGACTTGAAACCAGACAGGGACACTTCCAGAAGATGAAACTTCAGGTCCTTGGACTATCCTCTTTGTGCTTCAGAGGACTCGTCTCTAATTCAGAGTCAAGTTTGGTCATCCTAAATGTAAACGTAGCTATGTCCTTGGCCCCACTTTCTTTTTTTTTCCTTCTTCCCCAAACTAATCTCCTCTCTGCTACAAAGATGACTTGGTAAACACAATTTTTCATACCTTTAACAACTTTTAAAATCTGTAGACTGTGATAAAACACTAGACCCTCACTCTCACCTGTCTTGTCCTTCTTACCTTTTCTTTTCAAAATTATCTTGTTACTTAACCTCACTCACTAAGTCACAGAAATCCATTGCTATCCGTGTTTTTCCACCCAGTCCATTATAGGCCTCCATACATTTTACTCGTTCCCCATATACCCACCCCAGTTGAGTCTTCAGTCCTTTACCACTTTCCCACATTTATTTTACCCCTTCCTTGCAGCCATTATAACTGGGCAATCAACCAGCCTAGAACCTGTGGACTCTAACAAACTAACTCTTTCCTGGCACATAAGTTTGAAGGCAGTTGCAAGACAGGTCCAGTAGTGAGAATTTTCTGTGTGGGAAAGGAATTTGCTGCAAAGCACTAAACCTGTTCTATTCTTCCAGAAAGCCTTCTGTTTTTCACAGCTACCATGGTTGCGAGCTTCCTAGTTTCCAAACTTACCAGAACAAAGCCAAGAATAGAAATAATTTTAGTTACAATGCTGCAAAACCTGCTGTTTGAGAGTTACTGCAGATATTATTGCAAAAATACCCCTAAAGTTTTTTGTGTACTTTTGATACAGATCAGAGTACTAATATTTTTATTTTGATCATTAAGTAATATATTTTGGATATAACATAAAAATATGGATATTTATACCCTGACATCTTTAATTATCAATAATACATTTTACTCTAAAGAACAATTGTTTGTTCCATTTATGAAATGATTATTGTAAAGGAAGGAAGCATATTAATATAGTTCTCATAACAGGAAACTCTCCAGTTAATAAGCTAAGTTAAATTATAAAAATATTATATTCATAAATGATATTTTTAAAGACTATACTTTTTTAATTTAGCATTTTATGTTGACAATTGGGGCAATGGGAAATACAACTGTAACTTGGAAATTTTGGAACTATACAATTACAGCTAACATAATCCAATATAATATTCCTGATAGTTTTAAACTTTGGTAAACCTAGGAAAACAATTTTTAAGGTTTATTTTCATTTCCACCACTAATGACATCTCTTAATGAGTTCCTCTCAGTGTTTTCTTAAAATATATTAAGGTAAACTGACTCAAATATCAAACAGTTTGAAGGTAAGAGACTTTAAATGTCATGGGCTATAAACCTGAAATGGGGTGTAAACCTTGGAAATTAACTGTCTGAACTTTCAGACATTATTTCCTCTGAGGATAAGGGTCTGAAACCACAAAGTCAGAACATAAATGTGCACAGCAGAGTTTATGTAATAGCATTGTATAATTTGTATAAGTTAATATTTCTGAAACCAAGAAAGAGACTTATATTAATAAGTGTAGAGCTTAAATGCACACTCAATGCATGCTTAATCATGTCTGTAAATACTAACATTTAGGAGTTGTAGAGAAAATAATTTGACTTAAAGATCAATATGTGCTATGCAATGAATTCAAAAGTAGCTTGAGCTACATAGTAAGACACTGTATTAAAACACATAAATGAAAATAAAACACACAAGAAAAAAAGAAAAACAGTCTCATGTATACATTTCAGCCATAGAATTATTAAAAGTGCTTCTCTGCAGATTTGCTAAGCTTATTATCAATACTAAATAAAATCATAGGTACCTGGAGATTGGGGAGGTCATGCTGAAATTTGTATGTTTTATTTTGTTGTATTTTAAGACTAGTCAGTTATTCAGGTTGAAAGAAACTGTGTGACTTTACTAGATCATATGCTATGGTCAAGATACCAAGAAAAAAGTTATATTACAGGAGTTTTGGGTTAGTACTATAGAATAGCACATCACAATCTTAAAAGTGATAAGATCCTAATTAATGAATTTCAAATTTAGAAGGGAACACAATGCAGTAATCTAGGGAAAGATAACATCAGTGTTGGATGTTTACCACTAAGGAGAGCCAAAGAATCCATTTGAGGAGGAATGTGCCAAGATTGGACCTGTGTTTTACAGAAACTGTTAACAGCAGTGCAGAAAACTCATGGTTACATAAGAACCTGTAGTAAATGACTGTAGGTAGGATTATACTCACATATGTTAGGCAAAAGATGAGGAGGAATTAAGCATGGTGTGAAAAAATGAGGATTGAATAATGAAGAAGGGATAGAGAGATTTAAGAAACAGAAAAGAGAGTTTGAAAGATGGGGGAGTGTCTTATTTTCATAACTTTGTTACTGTAGCAAATATGTGGCCTAAGCAATTAAGAAGAACATGGAGTTTTTTGGGGGCTTGCCATTCCAGATTACAGCCCATCTTGTAGGAGACTTACTAGCAGAAGTCAAGGGAACTGGCCATACCATGTCCAAAATCAAGAGCAGAGCCAATATATAGCCAACTGTATTAACTTTACTTTCTTGCTTGTCACAAGTCAATTACCACACTCTTACTTTTTTATCTACCTGTCTAAGGAGCAGTCACACTCACTCTAGGTAAGGATTTCTCAAACAAATTGTATAACTTTTTTTCAAAATGTTAAATTAAGACAATCACCTGCAGGCTTGCTCAGAGTTTGGTCTTAACTAGATAATCCCTCAAAGGAGTGCACACAAGTCTATTGCTATAGTGCCAAGTTGGCATTTGAATCTTACTGGAGTAAGGAAAAAGTGAGTTATCTCAAGAAGAGTCCCAGGAGACTAATCCAAGACACAATGTGTTTCCTTTGCACAAAAATGTGTGTCAGGGAAATAGCATGTCTACATTAGCATAAAGCCTATTCTAGCCAACAATGGTAGTAACTATTATGTCAATGATTGTTGAAATTTTTGAAGAGAAGCTCAAAGCAAAAAGATAGTAGTAAAGGGATGATAATGCAAAAGAAGTTCATGAAGAAAATCTATTTTATAATGAGAAGTGAATGAGTCATCGTTCAGGAGACATGTCAACACGATCAGACATAGAAAGCTAGTTTGAATGGCTTATAAAGATGACTGCAAAACATAAAGCAGACAAACAAAATACAAGCCAGATACTGTGGCACATTCTGATCATTTCAGATCTCTGAAAAATAATATGGAAGGATCATGAGTTTTATGTCAGCCTGGAACACAAAGAATTTCCTAGATAAGGTGGGTGACAAGAACAAACACTGTCTCATAAACGAAAACACAGAACAGAGAGGAAACACCCATGTGAAAGATGTGTGACTGTAATTGTGTCATGGACCTCAACTAAATCCTGCAAAATATGTCAGTGTCAAAATATTATTAAAAGAATGTTGCCAATGATCAATTTTTTCCTGAAAGTAGATATGACCATAAATGCAAAAGAAGAATGAAAGAGATCAATATTGTTAATGAAGTGATCATTGACCAGGAAAAAATCCTGTACATTTTCATTTTATTTCTAGTGTCAGCTGAAGTTTTTATTTTCATCAGGAAAATAATAATAGATGCTGGGAAGGATACAGACCAAAGGGAATCCTTATATTTTGTGATGGAAATGTGAACTTAATTATCCAGTATGGAATTCAGTTTAGAGATTCTTGAAAAAATAAAAATAGATCAGGTCAAATGACCCAGCTATATTCCTCCTGAATACTTCCTTAAGGAACTCCAAGACAATATTTCACAGAGAACATGTATTCTATATTTATTAAAGCACTATTCACAAAAACTCTATTATGGAACAAATTTAGGTATAAATTGACAGAGAAAGAGAAATTAAAGTTGATTTATTTAAAAATGTACAATTTTCAACTCTATAAATGAAACATTGAAGTGATACTTTTGAACGGTAATGGATACAGCCAGACTAAATTATTTGCTGAGCATTAAGATATAATCAGATAGACAAATATTGGGTGGTGTCACTCCTCTGTGTTTTATAAATGCATGAAATGACACATGTACAGATTATGCAAGAACAGTAGTAAAAGCCCCTAGAGAAGCAAAGGCACTAATGAGATGTAAGGGAGGGGCCAAGAGAACAACTATGGTACTATTGTTTGGGGTAAAAATATCAATGCATTTTCTGTTCTTGCATGAACAGAGCAATATGTAAACCTGAAATTTTTATAATATGGAAAAGTACAAGCTAAGACATTAAGCATTTCTCAGTCATTGAATCTGTGAAAACCTTCAATGCCAGGTTTAAGAGGTTTTTCTGCAAGCCCCTGTAGTGGTTAATCTTAATTGATAGCTAGAAGAACTATAAAAATTGTTCTCTGAGCAGGATTTCCAGGATTATCTTCATTAGTTTAGTGTATGTGGGAGGTCCACCCACAATGTTGTCACCATTCCATGGGCTGTAATCCTGTACTGTATGAAAGCAATCATGTCTCATTCCTTCCTTATTGAGTGTGTGATATGACCAGCTTTTTACAAGTTCCAGCTGTCCTGATTTTATGACATGGTGGAGTATAACATTGATTTGTGAGAAAAATACACACTTCCATTAGCTGTTTATTTGTCATGGCAACAGGAAAAGTAACTGAGACAACCTTATGTTTATGTATCTACATTAAATTTGTTTTCATGTGTCCTCATAACAGTGGTACTAGATCATAACCTTTCCAAATTATGTAATAAAGAGTTGCATGATAATTCTGCCTAATATATGAATTCATCAGTTCATAGAACAATGTCACTGCTGACATTTACTCCTTGGCAGGATATTTGTGATTACTAGATAGAGGAATAGAGATGGATCATTGCCAATATGAAATTAGGTATAAAGTATAATGAAGGTGCATTGTTCTCAAAAGCACTTGTAAAGGCCAAAAGAGATTATCATTAAAGTACTAGTAACCTAAATTATTATGTCCTAGATGAAGGATTCAGGAAGTCATTGCAGCTATTATGTTGTGGAAATGATGTTCTAAAGCAATTCCTAAAAGGAGACTTATAGAAGAATGAGAAACTTTGACAGGATATGATTCCAATAGTTTTCAGAGAAATTATGAATATAATAACAAACTACAGTTAAAAAATGAAGAGTTACCAAAATTGAAGCTGGAATGAAAAACATTCACATTATAGTCCATGGTAGTAGAATAGATATCCATTCTTGCTTTATAATTCTCAGTAACTACAAAATGAACTTGTAAGTAGGAGACTATTGCAGTGCATCATAATTTTATCACACTGAGTACTGTGTTGATATGTAGGTATTAAGGAAAATATAGTAGGATATGTCAGTTTTAGATTGTTGGACTAAGACATTTGGAAATCTGAGCTACATTTTTACCACTGAAGCAAAAAAATAGCAAATGTTTATATCTACACCAGAAGAATATTAAGTATCACTTTATTATTGTAAGTAAACATGGGGGATTCATTTTATGAAAATATACCCAAATACATAGAAAAATGCAACTGTATACATCTGGATAGAGAAAACAAAAATGTAAATGCTTATTTAACAACAGCAAATTAGTCATAAGTGATTGAGAAACTATTTTTTTTTACATTTGTGGAGCTATTTCTTATTTTACATTATCTTCAGTGAAAATTTAAGCTTTAAAAAGGTATGTTATTATGGAAAAATTAAAAATAAATTAAGAATAAAAATAAAATGAAGAAAGTGTGTGATTTCTAATTGATCAACAAGAATAAAAAAGAGAGACAGAAAAGATTTGCAATGTGTGAATCAGCAGCTACCAAAAAGAATGAGCAGACAGAAATGAGAATGCTCTTTTTAGAACATGTGTCTTTTCTCTGAAACCATAAGGATTATGGGGCTTGAGAATACATAAAACTGCCCATAGATCAGATTGTAGCTGAAGCGATTCATACTTGCATCCTACTATGAAGTTCAAATTGGAAGCTATTCAGGCAGAAAACTAATAGAAATGGGTGATATCTAATTAACCTAAGGCTTCAAAGTAATTGCTCCATGAAAAGCAATTTACTGGGGACCTTTTAATTTGTTTATTTATTTAATTTACTTTTGAAAATCATAAAATGCCTTATTTGACTTTTGATGCATGAGCACAAATGTGATCCAGCTATTTCATAAATTTTGAAGAGGCAAAAAAATGACCAAAATTTGCATCATATATAATATATCGTATTAGAGTTTTGCCAAATATGGAACTAAAAGAAGTGGATCCCGAAACTACTAAGAATGAGAGGAGAGGTCTGTATTCATTACTCCAGCCCAGAACCACAGTAATCATGGCCAAACATCTCAGCCTTGTACAAAATCTAGAGCAAGTAGCTGTTCAGGAAAAAAGTGAGTCAGGAGCAAACACCAAAACTGCTGTGATTGGAGCACGGCATGAATGTGCCACATCCAAATATAGTCTCTGTCTGGCACACCCACAGAATTCTGCTCTGAAGTCCTGTGTTGCTTCCTTTTTAAAAGTATCTCTTTCTCTATATTAAAATAAAGTAATTCCTAAAGATATAGCATAAGCTGTCAAGAAATCTTTGAATGCTGTGTTCAGTTGCGCAGTGATCTGAGTTTCCCACAGAACTTGTACAAAAGTTGTTCAGATCATTGTTGTCAACTGCCAATTAAGTAGACAATGCATTTCTTCCCTGCCTTTTGGATTATCTTTGCTTTAGTCAATGTCATGTTTCTCCCAAATTAAGAATCTCTATAATAAGAAATTCAAACATTTATACAGATGTTACCTTCTAAATCCTTTCTTTCACTGCTGGAGAAAGTAAACTTTCCTAAACCATATGAGATACACATATGAAGATGTATGTTTCAAAGCATGCTTTGCCAAGAAAAGGTGAGCTTAAGTTCTTCATATTGAGCTTGCATAGTATTATCATAAGATATTCAATGCTACTTGTAACATTCCACAATTCTTTGGAAGCTACTTGAAGAAAACTTGTAGGTTTGAGAGTTGTTAGTGAGAAATTTGCATAAATAGCAAATCAGATAACATAAATGAATTTATTTTAATAATTTCTTTATGATTGTGACTTCAGTGTAACATATGATCCTAATACTGTTTCATATACTATGTATCAAATTTCACTCATATGTTTGCAAACATGCAAAATTTATCCAATTCTTAAAATATCACTTGCAAAATTATTGTAAACATCACTCTCAGAAGAGGAAGAATTTTTGTAATAATGTGTCTTTTGGATATTTTGTTACATGTAACATTGATATGTCTTTTTCTTTTTCTTGTTCCAGGATTTATTTATACATGTGGTGGAACTTTGAAAGGACTTAATGGCACTATAGAAAGCCCTGGTTTTCCGTATGGATATCCAAATGGTGCAAACTGTACATGGGTAATAATAGCAGAAGAACGAAATAGGATACAAATTGTCTTTCAGTCATTTGCACTAGAAGAAGAATACGATTACTTATCTTTATATGACGGTCATCCACATCCTGCAAACTTTAGAACAAGGTTAGTGTGTTTTTAGTGGAATGTGGGAGGGAAAATATTTCCTGGGTAAGGTTTTTGCTTCTCAAAGAAAGCTTAACATATTTTACATTGTAACAAAATCACATTCAACACTGAAATATTTTTCATTTGGAAATAGTTTATCAGTCAATTAATCTCCATAGCTCTGATATTGTTTGTGTGAGTTTATATTCTCTGTTGATTCTCTTGAAAATAAAGAAACAATATTATTTTTTCCCTGCATTTTCTAAAAACATCTCTGGCCTGTTAAATAATGGAATTGAGAAAATTAATTTACCACCATTTTTCTGTTATTAGTGTAAACAACATTTAATTTTCAGGTTTTATTACATTATACAGAAAATTCAATAAATCAACATTCAGAATTTAAATTTTACTCTACTTAAACTTTGTGAAATAATTGACATTAATAAAGTCATCAAGCTAAATGCTCACATGGCTAAATAGGTAAAATCATGCCTTAAGTTCCGTCCCTAGAACCCACACAGAAGTAGATAGAAAGTAAAGATTCAATAAATTTGTCTGACAACCTCCCCACCTCTAGGGCATCTGAACAGCACCTTCATTATACACAATCCATGGTAATGGACAAATAAATAAATACTAGAAGTCCTCAAAAAGAAACTTAGATGACTAGACCAGGTTTCACATTGCTGAAATTATCAGGAAGAAGAATTGATTTACCTGGTTAACATTTAAAATTAATAGGTATAGCTCTGCAGAAAAATCATGGTGAATGTATTGAAGTCTAAAGTAAAGACTATTGTTTTAAGCAATAAGTTATAAAACAAAAAGCACTAATTACCAGAGCAAATAGTTAATGTCTATGATTTAAAATATAAATGGAATGATTAAAGTGTATTTGCTAAGCTGTACTTCTGAATGGTAATATATTCATAACTGTTATAATTGTAAGTTTATATGCATTTATTTTAGATGGTTGCTTTAAAAACTAGATTTTAATACATATTTTTGATGTTTTCCTCACTGAAGAAGTTAAATGCAATCGACTGATGTTTGTTCGAAGTGTTTGAAGAAACAATTTGGCATGTTTGTACAGCAGGAAATGATTTAATATTCAAACTAATCCCCCTTTAGATTGTGTTTAAGTATAAAACCTGCTGCTGGAAGTTGTAACTACTATTTGCAGAAGTGAATTCTGGTTTCCTTCGTTTCTTTCACTCACTGTGTCCTTGCTTTTATTTTACCCTTTGATGTTCTACTTAATTCATGTCCTTATTGTATATCTGCTATTTTCTTCTTTCTAAGAAATGATCCTTGTATTTCATTGCTTTACATTAGTTTCAAATATTTTTAAAAAATTGCTTAATGCAGATGTCTTTAAGCATTGCAGAAAAGATAGCTTATAAATATTATCAATAATGGTACTCAACACAGAAGCATACGTGTATTTTTCACCACAATACTGTATTAGTAAAATACTTCTCCTGAACTTTAATTATTGATGATCCTGTTTGATTTCCTATCAGTTTTAATTTGTTACATAAAATTTTATTGGTAGTTAAATGCCTACTTTTGGCATGATGCATATGGGTTTCTTTCTTGGTTATAATGGTACCTTTGAACGTATATTTGAGTCTTTAATAGGACTAGTTTCAGTCTAAAAATAACCATAAACTTCAAACAAAAAAGTAATTAGATTAAAATAAGAAAAGTAAATCAAATCATCTATGGTATCAAGATGCAGAAACAGGTATTAGGTGGATAGTACAATCATTATATATGTTCTATTTCATAGCTCTTTCACTACTTCAATATTAAAATAAAATTTCCACATGTGATAATTGACATAAGTCATGTAAACATTAATTTGTTTTCAGTTATATACAATTTTACATAATGTTACAGTTATATAGATATTGGACTACAGTTCATTTGATGATTCTCAATTGAGATGTGGTCAATTGTTCTCATATTTACTTCATACTACATGACCATCTTCATGAATATACATATATTGTATATATTTTTGTATGTCTTCCATTTTCAGGTGTGTATGTGTATGTGAGGCTCATAAATGCATGTATGAGTGTGAGAACACGTGCACCTTTGTAATCATGCATGTATGTGGAGGTCCAAATATGACTTTGGGTTTCATGTTTGTTGTTTACTTCGTTTACTAAGAAAGTGTCTGTCCAGGCAGGAGGGTGGGAGAGAGTGGGATAGATTGAGGAAGGGAGGGCATGGGGGATGAGTGGGAGGGAGATGGAGGGAAGCAGGAATGTGTATGCTTATAAAACTAGAAAAACAAAGGGTCTCTCAACTGAACTAAACTGAAATTAGGGTAGCCTAATTGGCCAGCTGGAGCTGCACATTCCCTGTCTTTGTCTCCCAATTGCTGAATTTACACGTGGCTGCTGAACTTACATGTGGTTGCAACACTTGCCAGATTTAGGATCTGTGGCTCTAAAATTTGGGCTTCACATTTATCTGTCAAGGTCTTATTCACTGAAACATCCCTTCGCCACATGTTATATTATTTCTTTAGAACAAATGGCTTGATCAAAATCAAATTATATTGTTGATATTATTATTCAGTACACCATCTGTTAAAAATTCCCTCAGTGAACATAACCATAAACGGAAGCAGAATATTTTGTCCCCTTAATTGTATCTATCATATGTCTTTGATATTTGTTTAATTAGTATAGATACCTCACACATTTTAAAGTTTGAGAACTTCTTTTTTCCTTGTGAAACTATTAGTTCATACATGTACATACACAATTATAATATTGTTTATTGTTAAATAATTAAGTATCTGTCCTTTTCTGTTGCATATTTTCCTAGAACTTATTGGTTCCTTATCAAATCCTAGCATTTCCTTATTTGCCAGTGAATAAATATTTTAATTTTTTCATCATTATATATAATATATATAATCTTTCATTAAAAGTATCTCTGATTCTTTTAGCTTTAGGAAGACACCAAAAGTAAATATGTCACTATTTTTGTCTTTTTTTTCTTTTTGCAAGTAAAAGTAATCTTTCTGGAAACTCATGATGTATTTTCAAAAATGACTATAGGTAGAAGAATGATGATTATGCTAATAATAAGAACAAGAATGTATTATAGTTATCTTGAAATAATGTTGACCACAAGAGCTTCTGTTTTGTGTGTTTACTGAGCATATCAGAGTGGTCTCCTCCTCCCTGTGTGGCTATAGCAGATTGTTTTGATGTTTGATTGTTAAAGAAAATCTGATTCACAGTTGTATATCTGAAGGGACTTTATTTCTCTCATAAGAAAAACTACAGTTTTATGCAACTGGTGAAGAAAACTAAAAGTTCTTGGAAGATTTCTTTTCCATTAATATTGGCCACTACTATTGACTACTCCATAAAGAGAATTTTCTGGAAAGTTATATTTTGTCATATGCACTAGTTATTTAAAGAACCCTGGAGAAGCATGAGACCCAAACAACTGATCATCTGTCAAAATTTATTAGTATGCTAATTAGCACTAATTTTAAAAAAATATTGCTTTCAATAAAATTATAGTTTTAAGAATATTTATCCATCTAAACAAGTTACCCAACTCAGCTGAAAGAAAGGAATAAATCTGAGTTCCTAGTTAAAATATAGTAAAATACCAGTACAAATTAAATTGAGGTTTTAAGAATTTTTGACATTTTAAGTAACTTATTCCTTAATTCCAGCTGAAAAAAGAAAATAAATCTGAGTTCATAGTCATAGTGTAGTAACATCCTACAGAGCAGTTGATCTTGCTGAATTGTAAATATGCCTATAAATAATATCAAAAGTGAAAATGAAACAAAATTTTACAAACCTATTAAAATATAGAAGCAGATATAGACAATTGCATAGTAAAACACCTAGTGCCCAGAAGTAACTGTGGAGAGAGTTTGTTGTTTTAGATACAGATATTCAGGATAAGCTGACATGGATCTGGTGACATGTGGAAAAGAGGTGAAAGATTTCCAGGTGAAAGTCACAGGGTGGTGAGATCCTCATTCTACAGGGGCATATGAAAAGAGACTATGAGGCAGTGAAGGATGGGATAAGGTTGTATATTAGGGGGCCTGTGGTGCCCTTAGCAAGGCTCTCAGGAAAGATTCTGGTATCCATGAGGGGGTTCAGCAAAAATGCTGCATAATGTGTACGACCACCTACAGGTCAAATTTTCTAGAGCTGTATCCAGCCTTTTAGTCTGAATGAGCATGACCTATTTGATGCCCCTGAGCACAAGTAATTCCCACAATCTGTGATAACTGTGCTAGTACTTTAAGTTGCAATTAACCAGAAGATTTTGAATATCCCTACACAAATAAGGTATTTATTGATATAATTAAATTTGTAAGATGAGCTGATATGGTGCATTATTGACTTTCATAATACTCAGTATCACATAAAGGTCTGTTTCATTGTATTTAACAAAGGTATTGCATGTAAAGTATGTTACCTATATGTGAGGAAAATTGAGTTTGTG
Organism: Typhlomys cinereus; assembly: GCA_023101885.1. Classification (NCBI taxonomy): domain Eukaryota; kingdom Metazoa; phylum Chordata; class Mammalia; order Rodentia; family Platacanthomyidae; genus Typhlomys; species Typhlomys cinereus. Next base: position 3,626,884 of record JALPQD010000159.1, read on the forward strand.
AATTTAAAATCTTTGAGGAAATGAGATAACCCATATGATTTCCTGAAGATGTATGTTATGAATAGTATTGCACACATTCTTTTAAATTCTTTTGGATTGTTAAATTCTTTGTGGGAAAATTATCTGTATCCCTCATTATATACTGATTTGGTGTGGCCATGGTCTACTCCTACCAATCATTTGAAAGATTCATGCACTATCATCCAAAATGTTTTTACAAAATATTGTTAGCTTATCAGGAGAATTGACCAGAGTAGTGATAAAAGAATATTGCATGAGCTTAAGAGTTCAAGTTTAACCTGGACAACACAACAAAAACAGAGAAAGAGAGAGCTTAGGGAAGAGAGTATGAGCTGTGATTTCATTACTTTATAAAACTAAGATAAAATCAAGAATACCATAAGTTTCAAGGTTAAATTATCTGCAATTTCTAGAAATTTTAAAGACTTATACTTACCTGGCAGGGGAGATACCATGATCACGAAGGTGGTTTTCCCAGGGCGAGGCTTATCCATTGCACTCCGGATGTGCTGACCCCTGCGATTTCCCCAAATGTGGGAAACTCGACTGCATAATTTGTGGTAGTGGGGGACTGCGTTCGCGCTCTCCCCTGTAAAAAAAAAAAAAAAAAAAAAAAAAAAAAGAAATTTTAAAGACTTGATATGTGAAATGTAAGTCGTTTTCTGAAAGTAATATGAAATTGCAATAATATTAAATGAAACATATAACAGGAAAAATGACAAAATGTAAGTTTATTATATGAATGGGATGAAATAATGTGTAAAAGGAAAAATAAAGTTATAATGTGATATTTTCAAATCTGAAGTTTTGTAAACTTTATATTATAGACCATGTGAACATTGTAGGGTGTTGAAGCTATTTGTTCCTTTCTCAATTAATAATTGAGAGCAGCAGTTAGTTCCAAGTTTGTGAAAAAGAACTGCATAAGGAATCAAAAGAGTCTTATAAGTATGCATTGTTTTCAAATCTTTTCTAGGGATTTCTTATAATTGAAACATTAAAAATCACAGTCTACGAAAGACACAGATGTTCATTGCTATTTTTCTGTTTATTTTTGCTGCTTTGTTTTAAATAGAAAAATCGCCTGAATATTCATTAGTAGTTAATAATCAAAGTAAAAAGTAGAGTAAATGTTACACTATTCATAGGAATTACCTTGTATGGGAATGTTACAGATAGCAAATATGTATATAATTTCCTGTGATATAATATATTGTACATTGACTTTTTTCACTTATGTATACATTAACATGCTGCAAAATAATGTGTGTGTGCTCATAATGTGTATATAAAAATACACTTGAGCACGTGTGCCTGTGGAGACCCAGTGGTGACATCAAGAGTCACCCTGGATTGTCCTATCTTCTCATTGCTTTTGCTCTGTGGTTTCCCAGGCTTTGCCTGCCAGGGAAGATTCCATATGTCACTGCCATTTTTTATATGGGATTGTAAAATAAAATGATTGTTTTTACCTCCTGTGATTAAACTTGCAGTTTTAGCCTTTATGCTTCACTTTGATACTTAAGATTTTAACACAAGTATCCAATGGAACTTAAACTAGTATCCTAAGGCCCCCTTAGGTAACTCCCTTTCAAAAGTTTAGTTTTCAAATACTGATAATTTACCAAAGTGCCTTACATGTCATATTGGAAAATATGGTCATTTACAAAATAATCCTCAGATAAGTTTATTCTAATTTTGACTCTAAATCTAAAAATGTGTTGTGTAAGTCGATCCACTTCATAAGATAAAAATTAACTTTTAAAACTGTGAAATATGACACTGAAATAAATATGAGTGCCAAATTTTGTTTTCAAGTAATTTTTTAAAAATTTCTTGCTCGGGATGGAGACATGCTCAGAGGTTAAGACTTTGCCTCACAAGCAGAAGGTTTTGAGTCAGGATCCCAGATCCCACATACAAACATCAGGCAGAAAAGGAAAAGGCCGGCAATTCCAGGTGTTATGGGCAGAGCCTGGGAAATCCCAGAGCAAAGCAAGGAGGTAGAAGCAATCCAGGATGATTCCTAAAGTAAACCTTGGTCATCCACAGGGGCGCAAAGTGCCCTCTGACACACACACACACACACACACACACACACACACACACAAAGTAAATAAATTAATATATTAAAAATTCTGGCTCATATAATGGCTATAAGTCAATAGGATTTGTCCTTTGTCACACAGAGTCATATACACTTTGTTTTCCACCTCTAACAAAATAGAAAACATTGAGTAACACTTTTAATTAGGTTAATAAATTCATTATTCAAGGGGCACTTTTAAATCTGAATGTATATTTCAGCACCTCAACAAAAATTTTAAAATTTGCAAATCAGTTAATTTTACAAAACATGAATAAATTACATGACTCAGTATACTTATTGTATGCATATTTTTATCATTCCCGGAGTGTGGCTAAATTTCTTTCTGGTTAATTCCTGCTCCTCCTGAAACATCTATACAAATTGATTCACTATAAACTTTTTGCTATGCATAGTGATTCACATAAATTGGTTGTCAAAATATGAGCTATTTTCCATTATGCCTTTCTTATTCACCTATTCATTGTCACAATTAAGTGGGTTTCAAGAATATTTTGCTAATTTATCACTTAAGCAACTATTTTGCTAAAGAAATATTTTACCGAATTATTCAACAATATTACTCTCCCTTGATTTTTCTATCAGTGTCTATAATACATTTAAACAATATATTGTAACAATGTATATTATATATATTTAATCACAGTGATTTAAAACCTTAAAATACTTCATTAAATAACTGGTCAAATTCTGTGACTGTTACTTATCCCTATATTGGGTTTCAATAATTTTCCCAACATTTTCAAAGTTCAGTGAGCATTATAAAATAAAATTTTGCCATAATATATTTTATAAAAATATACCTTTCTTGTGACCTTTTTGTATTGTTGGCATATCCATCGATTTTATAAGCTTAAGGGACATGGCAAAAGATAGTAAATGCAGTGAATAAATTAAAATTTTGTAAGTTTTATCCTCACTTGCATAATTTAGAAACCTTTCTCCCTTAAACAAATGTTATCAATGTCTCATGAATTTTTCCTGAGCAGTGTTAGTTCTTTTCTTGCATGAGTATTCTCATCTCTTTCTTCTCTCCTGTGCTTCTTGAAATGTCCTCACAAATACTCTCCCATCATAGTAAAACACTTTTCATAATTTAACTTTTTGTTCTCCTTATAATCAACCAATCATCTGTCTCTTTTTCCTGTAGATACAATAAAGTTATGAACATTTCTCCCCTATAATGCTTTTTGAATAACTTATCAAGACACAAGAACACATGTCCATGGCGTATATTTTATGGCCATGTAATTGGGTGATTTGAAGTTGCTTGATGGTATCTCTCCACAGGTTCTTATCTCTACATTGTCATAAAGCTAAGACTGAGAGTGATGTGACTGAGACCAATTTAATCATTCTGAAGAGTTCTGTTTTCAAAGCTGAAACCAGATTTTCTATCCCAATAATCTGGGTTACACCATGCTATGACAGGAATGCAGAGGTTCTGCCTTTGATTGAATGACACAGCTTACATGTAGGTGCTTGTCAGCAAATTGCAATGTGCAATCTTAAATATATCCTAGAAAGTAAAGCAATAGAACCTTTTGTAACGTCTATACTAATAGTGAAAGCCCACTAACTGAAAATTTGGATTTTGTTTACTGTTATCCCTGTGTGAAAACATAGACCACAAGATGCAGAGAAGTCAACTACAGAAATAGCTTTTCTAAAGCCAACAATTTTATAAAGATGTTATATTGTGGTTAGCTATCACTTCCTCAACACTATAATTTACTGGATACATTGCATTGCCATTGGGCATGCAAATTAGTTCTAAATATTCAATTAAAATTTTGATGCACCTTAGGCAGTTAATGATTCTTCTCTTTAGACACCATTTTTCACTTTGGAGGATACAAATTAATGATTTGTTAGATTTCAAGGACACCAGGATTTCTACAACTTTTAGTGAACATAAAAGGCTCTTTCAAATCTCAGTAAGACAAGGATTCAAGAGTATACATAGTGATTTGTTTTTGATGCTAGGCATGCTGCCAAGAGGAATTGAGATAGTTTTTGCTTGAAAACCAGACTAAATTAACCCATTAAAACTGAGATTAAAACAGAAAAAAACAAAATTTATACACTTTCTCCCTTTGATGATTAAAATCATTTTGGAAAGATTCAAATCATCACATGGAAAGATTTTTTTCTGTCCATTCAGAAACATAGCACTAATATTCAGAAAGCAAACTCTACAGAACATTATGATCATCTCACAATATTTATTCATAAAGAATATTGATTTTCCCACCTGTAAAATGTCAAACTTACTTGTCACTTATTTCAGTATCTCTAGCAGCTATCATCTTTAACTTTATTGCGATTCATGTCAAATAGAAGCATTTCTGATTATGGTTGAGCGTGATGTTTGTTATGTATAAAAGCATACTTAAGATGTGGAGTAGTCACTATAGAAATACAACAAAAATAACTTTATCCCTGAGGTAAAAGTCCATTTTAACCATGGACTTCTGAGTGGGTTTCAATACCAGACAAGATTTTCATCTTGTGGAGGAGTTCTCAGAGCCAATCAGTAAACAATTAGTCCTATTCAAAGCAGTCATGTTAATATCCAGCTCAGGATACATAGTGAATTTTATCACCAGCAGCCCTCCTAGCATCTTCCAGCATAATGGAAGTTACCAAGTAGAAGGAATTTTTCAGTTTAGTTCCAGCTTGATTTCTCTACATCTTTCAGACACTGTGTTTTTAGTAACAAGTTCTTTGCTACTGGTGTGTTTTTCAACTGATATAAAGCATAAGGATTCTTTTTGCTTAGTTGGAAAAACTATGTTAGAAATAAGGTAGTCTCTTTGCCCAACTTGGGTATTCCTCCGGTTCTAATTCAAATAACAGAATGAAATATTGATTCCCTCAGTGGTTACTTTAATAGTAAAGCATTTATGAGATATTAATTTCTTTATTAGGATCAATTCCATGGTTAGTATGGAAATTCCTTCTAGAATGAGACCATAAAATTGATTTCAATATTATCATTGAAAATATTTTTTAGGAAAAGAGGAAAGTTGTATTAGTTTTTGAATATACCAGAATTACAAGTTTTTAAGCTATGGAGTAGATGAGTTTTTCTTTCTTTTAATTTTTTATGTAATTATTGTCAATCTGCCCATGGGGAATTATTTTAGCATTATAGTTGAGTTACTTTTTTGTTGTTTAAGTTTTCAGTTCTAGTAACATATCCTAAATGCCTCTCTTTTCTTCATCTTATTTCTAAATGGTGCTGCTAATAGTCTGCAGTAGACAGAGTGTTTATCTTGTACTCAGGAAAACCTCTGTTGAATTCTAATTCTTCCACTATAAAAAGAGAAGACAGCAAATCTTTTAACCTGTCTGAGCTTTATGAAAATAAGGAATATAAGAAAGTCCATCACCATAGTAATTTGTAGATTAAATGTATAAAGCATAAATGTCTATCATGGAAAAAGTTTGCCATGGTCATTTGCAATGGCAGATTAAATAAATGTGGCATCTGTGACTCTCCTTGCTTTCAAAATATTACATTTATAACTTGGTTTTCACCTTCAATAGGATTGTTATCAAAATGCTATTTATAAAGGTCAAGGTCATATATAACTCCTGGTTTCCAAGCAAATCTTGGGCAAATTACTTCTTTTCTGTATTTCCTCTTTTCCTCTTTCTTAAAATGGACCATTAACTCTGGACCATTTGCCACCTCTCAGAATCTACTAAAGGCAAAGCCATCTTCTAATCATCAGATCCATGATTCAAATACAGTCAAATCGGTTAGGGTGATAGTGTGAATGTTTCAATCACTTAACTATTGGTAGAATCTTAAAAACTGAGAACAGGTAGTGTTATTTTACTATAATGTTTTCTATGAAGAATTTTTCCTTTAAAAATAGCATATGTCAGATCCATGCCCTCTTGTCTCCTTTCCTACCCTCAGCTAATGCTATTTTAATAATTATAATAGTTCTCTTGGTTAGAAATTCTGGCTCTTTCTGTTGTGTTTATATAAATATGCTAATTTGAAAAGCATGATAATGCTCTGTTTTAATATGATTTAACTTTCTTTGCTAGATAAATTGCATTACCATTTTCTAATATCACCTCCAATTTAACTAGCTAGGTGCTAATTGTATTACCACATAAACATTATGTTTAATAATGTGACTTTCATCTGCTTTTCTAAAATACATTTTCATCATATTCACACAATATAACAAAAATCAAAAAGTTATTTAGTATATAAATAAAACTGATTTCTTTGCTTTCCCAATAACCTGTGGAAATGTTAACTACATACCCAGGTGTGTTTTCAGTTCAGAATTAAATGATGTTTTCTCTGTAGTATTTGTGCTTTTTGTCCATGGCTGCTAGTACTGATGTTATGAACATTATTTTACTTTCTACTTCATCTACATCATTGTCAATCATGTGATATATTAATGGATATGATGTCAAATTATTATCATTAATAGATGCTTACTGAAATATTGAATGAAAGTTACTTTATTCACTTAAGAATATGATTAGTTGCTAATTTGCTTGCCAATATCTTCTCCTCCCAGAATCCAGTAGCTTGCATGTCCAGTTGAAAATTATTTTTGTCATTTTCATAATTTTTATAAAATATTTATATAATTTCTTATTCCAGAAAAAAATCACCAAAATTACAGTTAAATGGGTCCTACCAAGAATCTCAATTATGATTATTTCATATTATAAAAAATAAAATATTATATGGAGGATATTAATTCAATATCTGAGACATATTACTAGAATATAATATGGTAAATACACATATTTATTATGCCTATTGAAGATTTAGTAAACTTTATCAATCATTGTGAATATTTCAATAACGCATAAGTAGAAGACTCTTGAAAAGCTAAAATATAAATAATTTTTTATTGTTTTAGCTTTTCACTTTGATATAATTATTGACCATTGTCTATCAGTGGCTAATGATGCCATGCAAAAACTGAAATTGTACTAGAAGAAAAAAAATGAACTGAGGGTGCAGATTAAGTGTTCCTTGATCCTTGAAAACAGCTGTGTAGCCAACTGTCTCCCCAGCATCAACTCACATTGACTATTGCAACTGTAGTCTAAGGAATCAGGTTTCCATCTTCATCTGTGACCATGTCTTGGCAATGCCTTCCGTTGTAGTATAGAATATGTAAAACTCCGTAAACCGTACAGCCTCTGAAACCAGATGATGTGTGGCAAGGTTTTATTCCCCAAGAAGGATGTTCAGGGAGGACATAGTGTGAAGCAGGGAAAAGTAAATATATGTGGCAATGGAGAGCCCAGAACCATAGGACATGTATACATATAAATTCAGCTCAAGAGAAAAGCAATGCATTACAATGAGTGAAGTTGGATGGAGAGAGAGTAACTCAGATCTTCAGAACATATATAATTCCCTCACTTGTCACAGATGCCATATATGGAACAAAATTTTGCGTTTGCCCTACCAAATTTTAGTTTTTCTTTGACCTGAACATTTTTTTATTGCTATCCACTCATTCTTCTATGTCTGAAAAGGAATATTCATTCAACTCAGTTGCATGTCAGAAATATAAGATGTATGCTAGATTTTATAGAGTTGACTGCTAAGAGAATGATTTGAATATCAGATAAGACATAATTTGGAATTCAAATTCGGAAATGTTAAAAAGACTATGGATCTTTTTGAAGTTATACTGAATGAATTTTACATCATGAAATGGCTGGCCATGTATCTATGGATAGAAGACCTTGATTCAATATTACATATTTGGGTGCCAATTGTAGGAAAGAACATTGGTGTGCGAGCAGAAATGCCACTATGGTAAGGCTAATCTGTTTACTAATTATGCCTGAGTTTGAATCTTTTATTTCTTTGAGATTAAACATGTTCTCCCCTTGTCCTAGCCATAGTGCACATCTTTCCTTCCTTATTTGTCCTCTTGTTTTCTTTCATCCTAAACATGTAGGAGAGAAGTAAGCAGTAGCCATACATAACCTGGATGTTTTTCATTCTTTAAATTTTAATGACAATCAATTCATTGTTCCTGTATTAACAATGTTCAATTCATTGTTCCTGTATTAAGCCTCTCCAATTATGGGGAAATTGTAGTGAAATTCTTTGTCAGATGATGGCCCCTTGTATACTTTCTTATATAGTACTTGTTCCCATCTGAAACCTCATGTGACATACCACTGACTGCATTTCTCTCAGGATATTGTCTTTCAAGATCCTACAAAAATAGTCAGAATTATGCTGTGCTTGCATCTTTCTAGGACTTTTCTAACCCAAATATACAAAATTTTCTATATTTCTCCAACAATCGAATTCAAAGGTCTATGAATCATGTGATCAGTGTACACAAAAATGATCTTCCCTGGGGTACAAAATTTGCTGCATTAGTTGCTTTCTATATTGCCGGGAAAAGCGGATAAAAGTAACTTAAGATGGCAGAGTTTACTTTGGCTCACAATTTGAATGACAAACCATCGCAGCAGCAGCAGCTTGAGGCAGCTTGTCCCAGTGAAACAGAGGGAGAGGGATGCTATGGCACAACTGTCTTCTTTCCTTTATATATGATCTAGGAGTTCCACTTCGTCGAATGACCCCACCTACGTTAGGGAGATTCTTCCATCTCAATGAACCTATCTATATTATCCATCGTGATTCTAAAAAGAAGTCTGTAACGTTAGTTATTCTATATCCTGTCAGGTTGATAACCGATATTAGCTATAAACATTGTGAGCATTGTGCTTAGTATTTTCGAACAAAATGTACTTTTAGATTCATACTTTATATATTAATTTATACCACTCAGGGTGCAGACAGCAAGTAACATTTTTTTCTGTTAGAACAGGAGGGATGTGGGAAAGGAAGGGGAATGGGTTAAAGGAAAGATTCTGTGTGATAGGAAGGGAAATGAGAACAGGGTAGGGAGGAATTGATGAGTAAACCCATAGTTAACGCAAAATAAAGTTAAAAACTATGGGAACCACAAAATGAAAGAAAACAAATGGAAATAAAAACAACTTACAGATTCTGATCATTAGAATATTGGCGGCTATTAGAATACAAAAGATTTTTGGTCTCTCAGGTAATCTTAATTTTTTATATTACGTTCTCAGTGTAAAACTCCACTCAAGGTAGGTGTAAATTAAATAGATGCGTCTGTCAATTTCACTGTAGAAAACATTCAATACTTATTATTTTTCTTTTCAAACTGGACCCTTGTTTAGCTTTTCTTCTCAGGCAGTGAATTGACTTATTATTTAAAGAACTGTATCACCCTCTAAATATCTTTCAAGTATATCATTAAAATAAAATTTTAATTCTCCACTACATTCCTTCTATAGTTATTTCAGATGCATTTCATGATTGCAATATTTTGATAAATGGTTTAATTTTTTCTATTATGTTATAAAATTAACATCAGAAATGGAAAATAGCACATATAGCACATTATTTGCTTAATGATTCATTTTTCTTCCAATATATTATGAAAACATTTTACTTTTACTTTTACATTTAATTAAAATGTCATTAAGTTGGCATTTCCCTCATTAGTAAATAGCACCAAATCATCCTTAGGCTATCCAAAATAGAAATTGAAACTATGTGAAGATATTACTTCTAAAATAAAAATGAAATATTTTGTCAGTATATAATTATGTTGGTAATAGTTATAGAAACCAATAATTTTCAGTTATCAAAAGGAAATTAATAATTATCTTCTTATAGATTTTTTATTATTATTTCCGCTCATACAAACTTAATAGGTACACCAGTTCCCTCCCTCCCTCCTCCTCCCCCCGAACCCCCTGCTACCCCTCCTCTCATCCCTCCCTCCCCATCCCCCAGTGCCTCCCGCCCCAATTCCCAGAGAGTCCTTTATTGTGCATGCCTGACTCTCCTCTGGGCCCTCCTCTTCGATGATGTACAAGGACCCAGTGGCATTTCCCTGAACCCTTTCCCGTGTTCCCCTTAAGCATAGGAACACTGCTGTGGCTGTCAATCCCTTGCCTCCAAGGATCTTGGTGCCTTTAGCAGATGCTAGACTTTGTGAGGTCAATAGTGTGTTGGACATTGCACAGGGCATGTAAAGTCCAATTATGATTACTTCGGCCCTAACTTGTGTGGAGTATCTTGCAAATCATTGCTCCTTCCATCCTTTTGCTCTTACAATCTTACCGCCCCCTCTTCCGCAAATGTCCCTGAGCTTCAGGATGGGGAGAGATTAGGCTGGCCTAGTTCTAGGTGGTTGATATAGAGTCTCTGAAGTTCTGGATTGTGGTTTGTTGATTTTCATTTGCAGTTTTGCTGCTCCTGCAATGCACTTCACTCCATCCTGATGGGCACTGTATGTCACCCCTTGCAGTCCTTGATGGAGGCCTATTTTCTCTGCTGTAACAAGGAGAGAACAAGGAAATTAATAATTATCTTGCTGTCTTAAAAATACTTAAAAAATACTCCAAAGAGGGTAAAATGGCACATAAGAGTAAAAATTTATCATATTTAACATTAAATGCTTATTAACTTGAAATAATTGGATATTCTTTGCGATTATTATTAAATATGTGAGCTAACTACAAGATTTATATATGACAGGGAGACATCTCTTGATAACAATAAATTAATTCATAAATAAATTCAGGACTCACTAACTGTTTTGATCCATGAGTAGGTACTCAAATATTCTATGTCTCTACACTGTCCAATTATTATACAAATGACGAATTATGATTTTATTTAATATGTAATAACCCGGGAGTCAGCAAGATAACTTTGCAGGCGGGATGTCTACTTGCAAGTCTGGAAAGCTCAATTCAGTTCCTTACCATAAATTGCCATACTGTCCTTTTTATACCTAACTATATGTAGACTGTATCTGGCTTATTATAATTTAACATATTTTACATTATATATGCCAATGCTTTCCTGTGTATTTCTGTAAAGTTTAACATTTTATATTTATAATAACTTTTTCTGCATAAAATTCCATTTGTATCTGTTCATCATTAAAGATTAATTAAAACAAAGTAAAATTGTCAATAATTCATATCCAGAACATTAATCATAATGAGAAGTCACCATGAGAATCCTGGTGTTATAGTATAATTCATCTTAGCATGCCATTAAGTAAAGAGGAAGGATAATGGACTTTGAAGAAACTAAGGAATACAATGTTTGGTTTGTTGAACATAATTAAGTGCCAGAATGTCATATATGATTTCATTATTTAACATGAAATGTTCCTGATTTTTAATAATAGAAGTGTTTTACTTTAAAAACAAAATTCTCCCGTAACTTTTCTTTTCAATGTAATTTTTCTCTTCTATTCCCTCATCCTTATTATTTTATCTTTCATTAATTTTTTTTCAACTTCAAATCTGTGTTTAATGTATCTGATTGCCCTCTCTGTGGCTTTCTATGATCTTATCTCCCTTACTATGTACCCTGTCCTATCTGTGGTTTATCTTCTTCCTCTATCCACATCTACTTTCATCTTTTGTCATTGAACGCAGTAATATTCTATTAGCCTTTTCATTAAAATTATGGCTTCTCGGTTCTTCATTGTGTTTATCCTGGAAAAATGTTTAAATATTTTTAAACAGATAGGCAGATCATATTAAAACTTGTGACTTGATGCTGAACAATTACCCTTCCAGAAGTTAATCTTTATAGGTAAAAAAATACTTATATAATGAAATATATGTCATTTCTGGAGCCAAGTAATACTCTTACTTTAAAGGATTAAATCACATTAGACTGCAATAACCTAGCATAGACTTTTTCATTTATTAGGAAATATATATGCACAAACTGTTATTCGATTATCACATGTATTGGCATTTTAAGTGGCTTACTTGCTATTTAAATTTTATCAATTTTGTATTTATTACCATATAATTACTCTGATGTTTTTAATTTCAGCCATTGATGTAATGTTTTAAGCCAATTACTCAGTTCTCTCTATACCTAATTACTTGGTACATTATGAAACATTAAGGATGTTTACTACCTTTTTAAAAGGAAATACAACAGGGACCACTTCACTCCAAAAAAAGCTGAGAAGTAATGTGTTCCATTCTGTTTGCATATTTTTAATGCACAGAACACACAGGCTGTAGAGACTAACACTCCACCAAAGTATAAAATGCAGGTTAGCATGGAAGAGGGGAAGGAGGAATTGGATTTCAAATTATAATCTTATGTAAAAGCATTGGAGTTGAACTAATATTAAAAACAGGCACAAGAATAACTGAGACCACATGTAATATTGACAAAAATAAAGTGAACTGTTGATAAAATATTGATAAAAATTAAACGATGGTAAATGTTGTATAATTAAGTGATGACCATTCATCCTAGTTTTTTCACAGTTTATAAAGTTACATTTCTGAAGAAAGAAATGTGGTTATTGTTGTATGTGTGCAATGGTTTGAAAAATTTGCAAAATCAAAATGAATTCAACTGTTCATTGGCTCACTTTTTCAGTTTCTAAACTTTATATAAAATCATATCATTAACTGGTTTATACACATGTAAGAAATCTCCTATGGACTTAAGGAGAAACAAAGATGAATTAGAAATGCATTCTTCCTTCAATGAATAGACATTTATTGTGTGGGAAAATTGTGGTGAAGAAAGAAATGCAATGGAGTGGAAATTTAGAGGTTATGTCTTTGCTTAGTTTGGTACCTGTTGGAGTTGCTTAAATAATTTACTGATCACCTCTCAAAAGTCATTTTTTTCAACAATAAGTTAAATGAAATATGGTTGCACTCTAGGATTTTATTCAAAGGAACATATGTCAACCACAATAAAATTCCATCACATTTCACTCTGGAAGGAAGTATAAACACCAATGTAACAATTTAAAAATATATATATAAAACTCCAAATTTCACTATTCTCCAGTGGATATATGATTTGACAGCACATACAAAATACCAGTATAGGTGAAAAGCAAAAATATTTCTGGATTTAAACTCATCTTATGTTTTATAACTGTTGTGGTCTCGAGCATAGCGGAGATCCTGGAGGCGGGGATAAGGAGGCCCAGACTGATTCCAGAAGTCAGGCAAGTGGCAAAGCATGCTCCTTTATTGAGATATTGGGCTTGCCTATATAACCTGTACCCAACATCCCATAAGCAGCGAGAGCTTTTGCTGCATTGTCGTGTCCAGGCTGATCCTCTCAGTCAGGCAGTTTGACTTGCTGCTTTTTTTTTTTTTTTTTTCCATTTCTTTCTTTTTTTTTTTTTTATTTCCACTCATACAAGCTTAACAGGTACATCAGTCCCCTCCCTCCCTCCAACCTCCCACCGCCCTGTGCCTCCTCCCCTCCCCCTTCTCTCCCGGTCCCCCAGTGCCTCCCCTTCCCATCCCTGGAGCATCAGTCAGGCAGTTTGAAGTCTGCACCAGGTGTGGTGGCAGGTTCCTTTGAGGAATTTGCATTTGCGCATGCGCAGCACAATTCAGCCAATACAGGCCTGCCTGGTCGAGTTCCTCCTACATATAACCACACTATTATATTTGCAAAAATATTTCAAAGCAATTTGCATAAATTACATGATTTTTTCATTCATTTTTGACATTTACAATGTAGAGAAAAATAACTTTTTCCTAACCAGAAGCTTGATATCCACTATTTGCATTTTAACTACTGGATTTTAACTATTGGAATTTCTTTATACTCTTGTGATTCTTCAAGATATTATCGATTAGAAATCAAAGCATTTTGATGGAATTCATATCTTATGATTATCAGCACAAATGACATGGAAAGTTAAATGTTCTGTAACATCCCAATTTATGAAGTGCAGAAATCTTACTGTACCTTTGTGTATGCTCTGTGTTATCTGTAGCGGCAGTGTTGACTTGCAAGACTAAGAAACAAACTTTTTGAGGCCAAGTGTAAATAATGGAGGTATTGGGCAAATATACACAGAGTAACACAAACTTGCAATGTCTGATTTATAAATATGATTAACAAATTGTAGTCAGAAGACACATGACTGTGTATTTTCATTTCACTCAAGCAATGTCACAATAGAGGGATTAAGCAGATTCCTGAAGATACTCATAATACAACTATCATTTATTGAAATGGGAAAATCTGTCACTATAGAACATATCATTTAATTAAGGATGATAGTAGACAATGAGTTTTTACTATTAAATGTAAATATTCATGTTATCTGTGTTATGTTTGCAAGTTAAAATCTACAAACCTTCTAAAAATTGCCTAAAAGATTATTAAAACATCTGGTTGAGAACAAATATGCTTTGTTTGTATACAGTTTTTGTAAATATATACATTTATGAATCAAACATTTAATTTTCACATTTACTTATGTTAAGAGAAATTACAGCTGAAGCGGTTGTTCATAAAAAGTGCACAAAAATAAAAAAAAAAATCCTTGAGCTGATTCATTTAGAATCCAGGGACAAAATTATACTAGAAGTAACAGGAATGTGGTACATCCTGATAAAATGATGGTCAGAGAGGTCTTAAAGTCTCCCAAACATTGTAGGCTTTTGTATTGCTCTTGGTCGTTCTCCAAAAACTGTCAGTAAGTCCCTGATTGCTGAAGATGCAACACAAATGGATCACAGAAACATGGCCAAATATATCAATTGGAACTGTTCTGTGGACTCCTCTTTGCTGGATAGCTTACAGATTACCAAGGAATACTGTGGAAGAGAAATAATCAAATGCCCCATCAATGGCATGCGATCCGTAAGTTGCAATATAGATCACTATGGCAACAGGTGACCACCAGTGTAATAGTGGCGTGAGAATCAAGGAGACAACCAACGGCTTTCTTATTGTATTCAAGAGCAACTTGTCAGAAGGATACCCATTCTCGTACAAGAAGAACGTATAGAAAAAAAGAAAGGAAAAAAATCAATAGGGAAGACAGGCAATAAAACCATAGGTATCAAAATACTCTGTGGATAGCTGTTTTTATAACCATAGAATTGGCACTTACAGTGGAAACCTTTGCATCTAAAGCTGGATTGGTGAAGGGAAATGCACATATCAGTGGGGTGGCCTGAAGAGAGGTAACTTGATATACCATGGAGACCTAAGCACCCACCAAAGTAGACAGGTCAGAGTGAAAGCTGGGGTCCATATAAGCACACAGGCAGTGACAGAGGGAGTGGCAGAGAATGGTGAAGGGAAGGTAAAGGATAAAAGCAAGGGGAGGAGGGAGGGAAGCTAGGATGAATACCCAATATTCTTGTAAAAGTAGAAAATAAATAAATCTTAGTCTAAGAAATGTCTTTACTATGAACTTGATCACTGTGAGCTATGTGATCAAAAGGTTTCAACTTCAGTTTTTCTGTTCTGAATATGTTCATGATTCATCCGAACTCTTAAATGGGAGAAACAGTTACCTTCAAGAAATGGAAATGATAAACACATAGAAACTTTATTATTTAGCAATTGTAGTTACCATATGACCCTGCACTTCCAAGACTAGTTATGTTACCAATAGAATTTTGTGTATATGTTTCAAAGCACATGAAAATATTTATAACAGCACTATTTGTAAAAGATCTACTTGTAAAGCAAATGTCCACCAACAGCAGAGTAAAAGAATAAGGATACGAATATCTTAGGACACAATCTTGTGGTAGTCAACATCATATTTTATACTATGTATTTTTGTATAAATGAAACATTGAATGATGAGCCAGAGACATAACAATTTAATGTTTCAATACAAATGAAACTCTGAAATATGAAAGACTGTTTCTCATGGGGAGATTATGATGGTAGTTACCTCATGGAAGGTGTAATATGAAGAAGGATTTTGAATAAGTTATCAATATCACAGGCATTCTTTCATTTCTTAATCTGAAATATTTGATTTGGGCCAATTCAGCAGGCTCTATAATTTCATGTACATAAATTTGTGTAAATTGAAAGTTTATATGCAACCCTGTAGTCACTGTGATAATATATATATATATATTATAAGGATGTATAGCAACAGAAATGAGGTCTGGAGAAGGATCTGAAGCTAATGTGACAGCTTACCAAGCAAAATGACTGGGTTTGGGTACCCATATCCCAAAGAAATATTGTGTGATTGGGCTGTTATTAATTCTAGCCTTGGAATATGGAGATTGGGAGTCTCTGAAGCAAGCTGACTTGTGAGAATAGTCCTATCAGATGAAGTCCTCATTTGATTAGATGACCTGCTTTAAAAATAACAAAGTAGAAAATCAATGGAGTATAATAATTCTCATTGCTAATCTCTAGTTTCCCCATGCACAATAATGTACACACACACACACTCGTGTATGTACACACAGGCATGTATACACATATACATTTGCTCCCCCAGACATACTCATGATAATGAAAAAACAGGAAAGTTTGATACTAAAGAAAATAAGGGTATGATCTCACCAGAAGGGAAGGGCATATAATCTGGCAGATAAAAAGTAACCATTTTGCAAATGGGTGACTGACCCTCCCTCACTGTGGTTTCCTACTTTTATTACATCTACCTTTGAAGATACTCTTATAACAAGACTCTAGTTTAACAGCTTTTTAATCTCTGGCCAGTGGTTGACATCCAATACCCATCAGGATGGAGTGAAGGGCATTGCAGGAGCAGCACAACTGAAAAAAAAAATCAACAAACCATAACCCAGAACTTCAGAGACTCTATATCAACCACCTGGAACTAGGCCAGCCTAATCTCTCCCCATCCTGAAACTCAGGGAAATTTGTGGAAGAGGGGGACAGTAAGATTGTAAGAGCACAAGGATGGGAGCAGCAATGATATGCAAGATACTCCACACAAGTTAGGGCCAAAGCAATCATAATTGGACTTTGCATGCCTTGCGCAATGTCCAACACACTATTGACCCTTCAAAGTCTAGCATGGACTAAAGGTTCTAGGATCCATGGAGATAAGGGATTGACAGCCACAGTAGTGTTCCTATGCTTAGTGGGACACAGGAAAGGGTTCTGGGAAATACCACTGGGTCCTTGCACCTCATCGGAGAATAGGACCCAGAGGAGATTTGGGCATGCACATTTAAGGATGCTCCGAGTATGGGAGGGGGAGGTATTGGAGGATGGGGAGAGGGGGGGAGGGGGGCACAGGGTGTACCTGTTAAGTCTGTATGAGTGTAAATAAAAAAAGAAAATAAGATTACAAACGTGACTTCTTGCAACTACAATTTGTAGATGTATCCTTATCAAGCGTAATTAATTTTAAGTGGAAATCATTATTCTAAAGTAAGATTTCATAAGTGTAAAAACGTTTAAATTTCTCTGAAGTATAATAACCATAAACTTTGTCTAACAAGTTAATTTATTGGTTTACATCTTTAAATGGCCATAAATACAAAGAAAATATGCAAATATGTTCATAGTCCCTTCAATACTATAGACAAGATTTAAAATTTTTATATACATATATTGCTTGTAAATATAGTAAATAAAATATCCAAATATATGTTTTAAATATTGTGGCAAAGCAGAACCATATGATTCTTCTTGAACCTATAGCAATTTTGGACAATTTGGTACAAGAAAATTTGCAGGTACATTAATAGTTACAGCTAGTTTCATTTATGTATAATTTACACAACCACTTGAAGCCAAAAGTTTCCTCCAGCTGGACACAGAAGAGGAAGAAGCAAGAGTTGCGAGATGAAGTAAAAGGGAAGGAGGGACTTTGTCAAAAGCCTCATTCCTTTGCATTAG
Organism: Typhlomys cinereus; assembly: GCA_023101885.1. Classification (NCBI taxonomy): domain Eukaryota; kingdom Metazoa; phylum Chordata; class Mammalia; order Rodentia; family Platacanthomyidae; genus Typhlomys; species Typhlomys cinereus. The sequence continues at coordinate 3,644,745 of JALPQD010000159.1, forward strand.
ACACTGATATAGTTTAGAGCCTCCAGAAATTTTATTGAGGGTACAATTTAAATGTAGCCTTGAAAGACTCTCAGCTTAGAATCACCTGAGCTGTGCTATATTCATACCTACAGAAGTGTGAAGCAATAGTGAGTATTGTTTAAGTCTCTGGTAACTGGGTGTAGAAACAATTTATCTATTTTTTATAACAAAAGTCATATGATATCTAATCCATAAACAGTACTTCAATGAATTTCAGAGTATAAATTCATAATGAGAATGTAACCTGACTATAATACAGGTGAGATAAATATGAGAAACCAAGTAAAATTTCAGCCATACTGTTTTCTTATTATGAGAGACACAACTTTAATCATGAGCCATGGAAAAAGTTCATAATAAAATTTAAAAACTGGGAGTGGTCTGTAATAGCATTAGGCTCTAATTTCAGATGCCCAGCACATATATAAATGCCAGACACAGAACTGTATACCTACAATCCCAGTGTCATTGGGTGGTGAGAAAAGAGTCCACGGAACTCTCTGGTCAGTGATTCTAGTCATTAGTGAGACTAGAGGGAAACTGAGGAACTAGACGGAACTCCTGAGATGGCTCAGGAGTTAAGCCTTTGCCTTGCAAGCAAAATGAAGAGTTGAGATCCCAGAACATATGTAAAACTTCCAGGTGAAATTGGCAGTTGTCGCCAGTTCCAGTCCTGGAAGACAGAGCCTGAGAATCCCCACAGTTAGTAATAAGGAGGTAAAATAATCTAGTCTGATGTCACACTTGGGCCTCCAGAGGCGCATACAGTATCTTCTACACACACCCACACCACACACAACTTTACATATACACATGTTCATGCAAAAAGAAAAATACATGTAAAAAGAAAAATAAAACATAAGGTGAAGAGCAACTGAAGACTTTTTGCCCCCATCCCATACATATATACAAACACACATGCACACACACACCACACACTTTTTGAATGCATAAGAACATGTCTTTATCATATATCTTGGTTTATGTAGCTTATGGATGAGAAAGAAAAGTCACACTGGAAAACAAAACAGAATGAAGTCATTAACACAGAGATGAGCTCCTTAGGGAATAAAGAAGTTGCCAGTGGGAAAGGATGATAAGAGAGGGCGGGGAAGAGGAATCAGGATGGACTATATGCATAAAGTGACAAAGAACCATATTTATTAATATAATATACTATTAAATATCAGTAAGCTGTTTCTTAGTGTAAAATGTTAAAAATTAAGTGCTTTTGTAAGTTAACTTATATAAATATACTGACAAAGAACTCACATGTACATTAATATTTGAATATATAACTTGAGTAATATTATATAACTGTGTACATTACATATATTTATATATAATTAATTCTTTTATAATTCTGGTTATAACTACTATTCCTGGGTCTGGAGAGGTGGCAGGCAGAAGGTCCCGAGTTCGGATTCTAGACCCCACGTGTAGATGCCAGGCGGAAGTGGGGACGGCCTGCGTTTCTGGTCCTCATAGAGTGGAGCCTGTGAATGCCGGGGCAGAGTAAACAAGGAGGAGGTGGAGGCGTCCATGGTGGTTCCCGAATTTGTCCTCGGTTCTATACACACACACACATACATACACACGCGCACACATGCGTACACGCACAACTGAATAAATAAAAAAAATTTTTTAAAAACTACTGTTCCCAAAATGGTATCTTGATCTGATGATTTTGAAACACTTTAAGTGGTCCAAAATGAAAATAATTTTCTTAATAGTACTTAGGTATAACTTGCTATTTTTATTGCATATTTTCCCTCAAGAAACAAGAACCATAGAAGTTGAAGCTTCAGGGATAGAAGCACAGTTGAATTAGTGACCTTAAACATGATCTAGTTGTCTTTAGTGATTGTATTATTCACAGTCACTAAACAAGAAATAATCCAATCAACAGTAAGTCAAACTCTATGAATTTATTTATCTGTAATTGACATAAAACTATTAGGAACTATTTTCATTTTCTTTTTGCATTATATTTCTATTCAATGAATAGTATGACAAAATTGACTGTAGACACTTAACTCCACTGAGACTTCAAACATATCTTAAGGAGAAACAGACACAGTTTATTGACTTGTCAGCTAAAGTAACTATTATTTGCATAAAATATAATTCGTCTAAAAAAATGCCTGCCAAGTAAACTATGGTGTTTTGCCCTTTGCCCTGTGATTTATATTTTTCTTATATACGTTTGTCCTCATGTTCTATTTTGACAAGAAAAAGAAAATAATGGATCGGATTTATTGTCTATAATACTCCTAACCTATCAAAAATGCAGATACGTAAATCTTTAATTTGCCACTTAACCTTCACGCCATAATGATATTTAAAGATTGCTTTTTCATATGAAATCAATAGGTAAATATGAAAGGATATTTTGCTAATGTATATGGTGTTCATCAACATTTGGCAGATATCACCAGCTCAGTGAATCATAGTGTTTCAAATGAGTGTTGGATAATTCTTGCTAAGTGGAAAATTAAGATATCTTTTACAATGGCAAAATAGTCACTGATGTGATTTTGAATTATACAAATAACTTATACATTTCTGAATAATTTGAAAGAAAAATCCACCATTATCAGAATAAACTATTGAAATAACTACCTATTCAAAATGTAAATCTAACTAAGCCCAGTAATTCTTTGTATGCTCAATTCTGATAGTACATTTTACAATATTGAATAAATCTGTATGCATGACAGTCTGGCTATATTATATGAAACTATATATTCACTCTGCTAAATAAAATGTACTTCTTTTTTTTTAGAAATTGTAAATGATAGGAAATGTGATTAAATTTTTATTTTTTTCAACAAATGCTGATCTTATTCTGGATATTTGAAAATGAAGCAATGTACTTACAGTTAAATATACACTTTTCCATTAATGTCACGTTAACAGAACAGAATAAATGAGGTTTTAAAAATTATTTTGTTTGTAAGCAGACCTAAAGAAAATAAATTTGAGAATTGCTAAAATGTAGTAATGAAACCAACAGCCAAAAATAAATTTTATGAACAATGTATTTCCATGATATATGATTACATTTATATATGAAATAAAATATAATAAAATACAATATAATAGTTAAAATGTTAGTAATGTTTAAATATGAAAATTTCTATCTGTGAAAGGGTCTAGAATCAATATATGCATCTATTTTGCCCTTATAAAAATTTTGTACCATGTGTATGCATGTAACCTTATTATGAACACTTTTATTGAGTGAGCTTTAGAAAAAGTATAACTTATCAATCATCTTATGTATCATTCAATATTTTATCATTGTATAAAAAATTACTATAAGTAATATATTATAGGCAACAATGCCTTTCCCATATTTTTATATAAATATTAAGTGTGTAGTATACAATTATGCAGTAGAGTGTACCAGAATTTGGAAACACCCTAGAAAACAAAGACTTCTATTTTGTAGGCACTTCAGTTACAATTTTTAAATTCAGGCAACATCTCCTGCTTCATTCTTAAATATAAACTTACCTATATATATATGCAAAATACATACATGTATGCACACACATACATACACATGATAATTTTCTAGCCATAATTAAAATTATTTCCTTGACAAAAATTTGTGCCTAAGTCTTACTTCTTAATTTCAAGGATCTAAAACCTGGAACATAGATTCTCTCAACTTTCTGTTTTTCAATTTTAAAACATAGATGATGCATATGACAGCTATTATAAATTTTAGTGCAAATGTATACACACAAATTAATGTGTCCTTGCATATACTGAGAGAAGCTGCTCAAGATTGCTGACTACTGAATAAGATGTTATGCTTATACTTAAGAATAAAGAGTTCAATAAGATGACTTTTTCTCTCATAAAATCTATTAGGTGTCATTACAATAACTAATAATTCACTCCACTTTCTCTTTAGGTTAACAGGATTCCATCTGCCACCTCCAGTGACAAGTACAAAATCTGTGTTCTCACTGAGATTGACCAGTGACTTTGCTGTTAGTGCTCACGGGTTTAAAGTATATTATGAAGGTAAGCAATAGTAGAATAAATGAACCACCTCCTAGGTTAATATAGTCTAACTGAATTTCTACAAGTTTAACAGTGGAAGATCAACCAGCAAAAGGAGAGGTAAAGTTCATTCAATGGCCTCAGATTTAGTGATGAGACTCATCCTGATTGATATACTTAGAAATACTATGGTTATTAGTCTTATTGATTTACACCTCAGGTGCCTAGACAAAGGAACAACTTTCCTTTAAGTTCTTAGTAAGTTAATTCAGCATTAGGCTTATGTACAAAGGCATTAAGTAGGAGAGAAAAAAGAATGACGTTTGGTAGGGGAAAATTAATAAAGGAATGATATACGTGGTCCAGAGTCTGCTGAAGGCACTAAAAATGAACAGAAAGTTCAATTTCTTATTATATTAATATAAAAGTTTTAGCTGAAATAATCTATTTTTGATTAAAAATACATATTTTTTTAGTTAACTGAACAGTATTTTGCTATTATTAAGAGAAGAACCTCACCCCTAATCACAGAGATATAATAAAAATTTGACTACTCTTTTTTGGATCATAATATCAAAATCAAATATACCATGTCCAATATAGCCATTAAAACATGTGCAAGTACAGTGGCAGGGGAGGTTGATTTAATATTTTCTGTTCACAATTTGGGAGACCGATGCCATTGTCTTGAGTGTTCCTTACTAATAAACATCATCAGCTTTGGTGCTTACTGTTCCAATCTGAATAACAAGACAAAACACAGGACATAAACTAGAGCAATCACATAAAATAAAATTTTAATGGTATAAAATTTAGCATGTTCTCTTTGGGGAAACTAAATATTATCTGATCTAGAACTATCTTCTTTGCTTGAGAGAATGCCTTTTACCAATCAAGAATATTACTTCATTGTTTTTTATTTTTATTTTGCCTAGCAATATATGCAGGAGTTTAGAACACAATTTTCTTCCTAATACGCTTCTGAATTCTTGTTTCTCATGGTAAGATGAATTCAAAGACTAATTCCCTCCATTTTAATAATTTCTCAAGATGTTTTTACAAAAGTTAATAATTGTCTAAGTCTTGGCAACTTAATTCATGCATGTTTATTACTGTCTTCACAAAGGTTTAAGTAAAATTTTTGCATCTCTACAAAATATCAAGGCAACAATTTTCTACTAACTGTTTATAAATAGGTACTTTATCCTGTATTCATCCAAATAATGGTATTTTTGGTTTTTATTATTCTTCCAGCTAGTATTAATTATATGGAAGAGTGGAGTGGCACAAGTGTTGAGTCATGTTGGCATATTTTCTTATTTGGTGTCAGGTGTCAGCAATTCATTTAAAATATTTTCATATTCTCTATCCTTTCTGTGCATATGACATTTATTTTTTCTGCATTTGACATTAATCTTTTCCTTTACATCTTTTATTCTTCAGGAAATGTATATTCTTATATGTTCATGTTATTGAAATGCACTTTTTAGATGTCATAAGAGCAAACATATGAGATAGACCTCCATGAAGTACCAAGAGACAGGACATTATGCTGCAGAATACTCATTGACTATTCTGATAGAGTAAGAAAAGATTACCAAAACTCTAATAGACGATTTAAAAGATCAAGGATATCTTTCAGAATTATGATGCAGAAGAGTTTTGTCGTTCTGTTAGATTTTCTATTCAGTGACTCAGTGTTGAAGCAAAATTGTGGGCAGTAATTCTTAACAGAAATTTCTAGGAAGTATAGATTTCACAGCTGTTTCTGTCTCTATTCCCTCATTGTTATGGAGGTGAGTGACTGGCTTGTTACCAGCTGGAACAAAATCCCCACTAAGCAAGTATCTCTTTTTGTGATGGCTCAAAGAATCCTACTGGGTATGAAAATCTTTCTGATTTCCCCTCTGATGGCTTTGAGTACCAACTTCTTCCTGCACACATCTCTAATTCATGTAGATAAGCTTTATTGCTTTTAAGGATACATGCCACTGACATTGACCCATCTATATTAAAGACTTTTATGATAATTACATCTTAAAAGTCTTTTTTGTCAAATAGACATGAGGCGTATTTTTTGAAGACTGGAAAAAGGGCATTATTTAATGCCATTTGGTCTGTGTTTATCATAATTCTAACACCAAATTTCATGTATCAGTTTCACTTGGGAAATATATTAAATTACGGTTTCCTTTGTATGACTTACTTATTTTAAAATAGAAGTAGAATTCTGTGTTGTCACTGGACCAATTGATTTCATGTGTACCAATAATGCAGATGCTTTATGGCATTTTTTCTTTTCCTAACAGATTAGACAAAACAACACAAATCTGTTCTATAAGGTGCTAACAAAAATGATTGTAGAATCACTATAACTACTGAGATACTCAGCTAAAAATCAATATTTAAACTCAAATTTAAATTTTGTTCTTTATAATACTAAGCTAACATCTCAAACTGCTTCATAAATATCTTTTGTAATTAATGTTATACAATCATATAATGTTTTATAATTAATGCATTGAAACTATGCTCAATATGTAGCTCTTTAGAAATCATGTGATGTGATGATAGCCAAGAGAAAAAATACATGACCTTAGTTAAGTTAGTGCACTTCAGATGATGTTGACATCATCTCAAGACAGATTTGCATAGTATATACAACTAATATAACTTGCAGAAGCCAAAATAAATGAGATGGTTGTATTGATTCACTGCCAGCATTTGTCATATTCTTTATGACAAGCATGTATCCCCAATCACAAACCAATAGTTTATAAAACATACAACATTACAGTTAAATATTGTACTAATACAGTTTTGCTTAGATGATTCTAAAAGTTTACTATTAGTTTCCATGGTCTTTTCATAGTGCATCAGTAAGCATGTTACTGCTACATGGACCAGTTCTTACCATATCATTTCACACCATTAAGTTATCTGAATGTATTATATATTTTATTCTTTTGAAAAACATTAGAGAATTATCCACAGTTTCACTTTGCAATTTCTTTTATGGATCTTCTAACATACAGTAAGTTTATCTTCTTGGGACAACTATTTAATATTACTTTTTTAATATCAAACAGTAGCAATCAAATATTTTAATAATTCAGGACCATATATGAATGAATTTTTCTATATATTACAAAATTTTCATGTAGCAATTAGTTGTGAATTTTACCATTAAAACATTGGCATGCCAAATCTTAAGCAGGTTTTCTGGAAGAAACCATAGCTGTAGTAAGTTCATGGGTGCACCAGCCCTGCCATGGTGAGAAGATGCTATTTGGCAACATTTCTCCCCAACCCAAGCTCTGCTTCTTATGTTCTTAAAATCCTGTCTTTCATAACGTTGAGTATTGAAATGGTGGGTCAAATTTTGTTCTATATACTTTTGAAAACTCCAAATTAGCTTTCTCTGTACTTTGGCAAGCTGCAATTCTCTGTATAAAACACCTTTCTTGCTAAGGTCTAGAAAGTACTCAAATTTAAATTCAATTGCTAATATCCACAGAAAAACATAAAACGTCGTATTTGTCTTTCTACATCTGGGATATCTCACACAGAGTTAATAAATTCCTGGTTCCATCATTTTCTAGCAGAGTTCATAATTCTTTTTCTTGATAATTAAATTGTATGTCATATCTATATCACATTTTCATAAGCTATTCATTTGTTTTTGGACATCTAGGTTGATTCAGTTTCTGTACTAATATGAATTGAGTAGCTAAGAACATGACTCTGCAAGAGTGGGTGTCAAGAGATTAAGATTCACTTATTTGCATTCATACATTAGATGAGCTCTTGACACTTTTCCTTGAAGTTCCCTTTTACAAGGAAAGACAAAGTGAGTACCAAGAGTTATAAGCAACCAAATTCCAGTAGTAGGCAACCAAAGAAGGTGACAGTGGTCAATTTAGCCCTAAACGGAACATCTAAGTAACCTACTACACCAAGCTCAGAGGCCATGGAAGTTCACTGTGAGAATTTAAGAGCCCAAGGATGAGCATGAGTGTTTAATAAAATATTTTATGTCCTATAGGTAGGACGACAGTACATCAATCTGCTCTGTATGCAGCTCTTATTATACCCATAGAATGGGAACTCACAGTGGAAACTTTTGGGTCTAAAGCATGATTAGTGAAGGGAAATCCACATACAAGTGGGGTAGCCTGAAGAGAAGTAACTAGTGACACTATGGAGGCCTGATCCCACACAGGAGTAGACAAGTCAGAGTGAACCCTGAGGTCCATCAATGCATAAGGCAGAATAGTGGAATGGAATGATAAAGGGAAGAGAGGAGATGGAGGGGAAAGGAGAGGGAGGGAACCTGGGATGAATACTCAATATACTTCAAAAAGTAGAAAAAATAATTAGAAAAAGAAATATAAAGCTAGAAAAATAAAATAATTAAAAAAGAAAAAAAAGATGCATTCATACAACCTCTGTGTCTGAACTTAAATTTAGATTGTCATTGTTTGTCATCAGTATTAAAAGCAAATAGAGAACTGGGGTTGGATAATAAAACATTAAAGACTTGCTCTGAAAAAATATTTTATGAACACAATGGGGTGGTTTAATTTCCACAGATCTACAAGAGATTTTGTCTACTGGTATTTTACTATGGAAAAGGTAACATCTCAGAAAGTACCATACCTCCTTGAGAATTGGTTGAGAAGATGAGAGGGTGGTATATGAAGATTGCCAGAGTGGTAAATGCACTGGTTTAGCCCTAAACGGAACATCTAAATAACCTACTACACCAAGCTCAGAGGCCATGGAAGTTCACTGTGAGAATTTAAGAGCCCAAGGATGAGCATGAGTGTTTAATAAAATATTTTATGACCTGTAGGTAGGACACAGTACATCAATCTGCTCTGTATGCCCATAGAATGGGAACTCACAGTGGAAACTTTTGGGTCTAAAGCATGATTAGTGAAAGGAAATCAACATACAAGTGGGGTGGCATATAATTCGTGCTTCAGCCAGGCCTCAGGAAAAGATCAGTGCAAACAACTTGCATGAGGGTCTGTGGGTCTAACACACAGGAGTCTTGGAGAGTAGGAGGGAGAATGTTTGGGTGAAATTTTGAAGTGAGAGGAAAAAAAGGTATGGAATTGGAGTGGCAATGATATAAATTCACTGTCTTCAAGTATAAATTCTAAAAATAAAAACCATTATCAAAAAAGATACTCCAATGAATCACTCATGAATTTCTCTGGAAGAGGCCAAAAAGAAGCCTAGAAAAATTGGGAGTTTTCATTCACCACTTACGTTTTGTTCTTTTTGTCATCTTCATTTTGTTAGTTTTGACTTTCTGATACCTGGGTTGAGAATGTTAGATGTTCTATTGAAACTTTAGTGATCCACAGTGATGGTTTCTCTGGTGACCACTAATTATTGCTGAGCAAAGCTTAATGGCAAGTGAGGTTACTAACTATATAAACATGGAGATGCAATGTTGTTATGTGATGTGGGAGACGGTATACCGTATTTGCCTTTGGGTATTGAATTACCTAACTGTGTCATCTTTTACCAGCTCTATCTAATGTTTTTTGTGTGTGAATTACACGGTCTCACCTTTTTTAAAGAAGCAGAATAACATTTAATCATGTAACACATTTCATTATCCATTCATCAGTTAATGGACTTCTAGGCTGGTTACAATTTCTAATGAATGTAAGTGTGCATGCATGTCTATGGTGGGATAGATGGTCCTTTGGAAATACTCACAAAAATGATACAGCTTTGTCACAAGTTAATTCTATTTCCAGTGTTTCAAAGTTTTCCACACTAACTTCTTAATGTCTGCACGAGTTTACATCCAAATAAATTGCGAATGAGGGTTATATTTTCCATGAAAATTGGCCAGAATTAGTTTTTGTTTTTTCAATCTTAACCATTCTGCCTGGATAGGATGGAATCTTGTGGCAGTAGCTTTGATTTGCATTTCTTTGATTGCTAAAGATGCTGAACAATTTTTAGATATTTTTTAGACATTTTTATTTCTTCCTTGAGCACTCTTGCTTAGGTCAGTAGTCATTTTTAATTGGGTAGTTAGATTTGGTTCTGTGTATTTTATGAGTTCTTAATGCATTCTGGACACTTCAATCAGATGTATAAAACGTAGTCCCATGAAACCAGAATCTGGTGAATTACAATCTGTGTACTTGGCTGACTTGTAACAAGAAAAGTTGTTGTACGAAATCTGTTATATTTTTAAGATATAAATGCTTTATTTAGTAAAACATAAGGCAATTAAATGTTAACAAAGACATCACAGGTATTAGTTTTGACTCTTGGTCAGGTTAAAGTACTTCTTAATCTTTTGATCCCATACAAACAGATTAGTTGTATACTGATGTATCCATGTTCAAAGTTACATTCTACCTAAATTCAGAAAATGATAGAAATCAAAGTATTCCTAAATGCAGTTATAATGAATATGCAGATTTGCATGTGCATATATGGAATATATTAATTTCAAAGTAGCTGTTTGTATATTATTAAGAAAATACAAATTGTCCTTCACTGAAGAAAATTTCAATAGTTTGCTGGCTTTGAGACTATGACCAGATAACACTTTATATAGCTTCGACTTTATCAGAGTAGCACATACAGTTCCTTCCTCTTCAGTAGTGTTTCCAGCCACTGTTTATGTCAGTATATACAACTGTCAGGTGAACATACTTTGAATTACTAACAACGAAGATATTTAGTGTCCTAATTAGTGACTGTCTTCTCTGCAGGTGCTGGTCTATTAGTCTTTCAGACATTGTAAAGGCATAGTATATTGCTGAAAGTCCTGTAAAATATTGTACTCATTTCCTGTCTGCACGTTTCTGGCAGTTGGTGAACATTTAACTAATATTTGTTAATACTCAACTAATTAGTATAACAGCTAGCAATTTGAATGAATAATGAGGACAGATGTAATATTTATATAATTTTAAAAGTAACAAAATACAGTGAGAGTGTAAACAGGCAGAGGTGGGGCTTATTTAATCACTTGGAACTTACACGCTCATATTTATATCACACAATTAAAATTTAGTAGCTATGTGAACCTGGTAAATTGTAGGAAGGACAATAAATTGTTATTTATATCATGATATTTTCTTAATTTAAAAGTCTTTAATCTTTTTGTGAAGCAAGTAAAATGCAAAATTAAGCATACAGTAAAAGTCAAGAGTTTTAAATTGGTAAAGAAAATGATAGCTGGACTTTTCAATTATTGTATTTTATTTGTCAATGATGGGAAGACATTGAAAGATCCATTGTAATCTTCAGAAAAAATGATCAAATTTAATATTCAACCTCATTTTCATTAACTGTCTTTCTACATATACTACTAAATGTGTCATATGTGAAAACTGAAACTAGTTTTAATTTTCATGTATTAGAATCAAAATTAATTGAGAAAGTTATTGATTTGATTCTAATTATGTATCAAAGATATTTCATGTATTTCAGATAAAAATTTATGATCATCGATAACAAAGATAGTGAGAACAAATAGCATTTTAACAATTATGATAAAGATTGCTCATTCTTTTAACAAAATGCAGTAAATTACATTAGGAAAATTTTATATTTTTCCCAATATTTTGATGTAGCATATCAAATTAAATATTAATTAGTTTGTCCAGTGTAAACTATATTAAAACCATAATAATGTCTCTGTATTCCATAACATAAAGGGTAAATCTCACATATATGTTAGTATATATTATTATACCTGGAAATATAAGATAATTTCATTGAATATTCACCTTATGGAGAAAAACAGAGATATATCCCTTTTATCTTTTCAAAATTATTACACGAGTAAGGAATTGAAGTGCCACTTCATCCAAGTTTTATTTGCTGGACAAATTTGGTAGTTCCATATTTTATTAGGGTTTTCTGGGCATGATAATGCTATCAATGGATAATCCATGTTTATTGTGATGAAGGAAGGCATAGCACTTAGCACACAGGTGGAGAGCAGCAATTCTCTCAACAACCTTGGGTTTTAATTTTCTGTAGTACTACTTGTTGGCTAGAGCTACAACCAAGGTTGCTGCCCCAGTGAACTTGGAAAGAGGGTTCATGATTAATATGGTAACTTATGTTGGAATTAAATGCAAAATGCTTGTCCCATTAAGGGACAAGAATCCTTTAAAAAAACTGTGTAAAGATTAATAAGAGCTTAGCATTTACAAGTATTCTAGATTAAGAAAAACATTTTTGTGCAAAGTAGCAAGAAAAGATAATTCTTAAAATGAGAGTAGCACTTTGTGCCTGAGTGTATTACTTTCACTGTGACTGAACATAATTATCTGTTTCTGAGTGAATTGCATATCAGAAACTGATGATCTTTCTGGAAATATTTAATAGTTTTATATACATAAACCTTGGTTTCTGAGATACATACTTTTCTTTAAAACCAACAGATTAATCTCCTTAAGAATTATGACAAAATACACTTGAATTATTTCAAGGACAGAATACATCAAGCCATATTGCTTCAAGCTCAAGTGATTTTCAGATGTGTAGTAATGGAACTAGGTAAAGTATCAAAAACTGAATGTTTAGATCTCTGCTTCCATCAGCAATGATGACATGGCCATGACATTGACTAATTCTGTAAGATATTTCACAAAGAGAGACCTTGAGCTATAAAAGGAACTCATGCTAGAGGGAAAATTGTCTTATTTTATGCTCTAGATGAAAGTGATATAATTACTTTTAACAGTCAGACCATATGGTTGTAGGATGTGGAAACTGTAAGATATTTGTGAATAATCATTCTACATGACATGGGTAATACTCTGCTGCATTAGCAATTTATTTACATATATTTAGATAAATTTATGTACATTTTAGATAACTATCTCTCTCTCTTTTGTTGCTTTTGTCCTCATGAAATATGTTCTCAGATATTTGAGTACATTTCTCACACAATTATCACAACTATATTCATAATAACTATATGATAAACTACAAAATTTAAAATCTACACTACATGAAAAGTATATTAAAATACTATTAGATCACACAGAGAAAATTTTTGAAAATCAGAAGCCAAATGGAAAAGTTGTCAATAAGGAAAAGGTAAATGACACCTTAAAATGTAAAATACGATTAATGCAAAGTTTTTACAGTCATTTTATCTCCATCCCTTCCTCCCTCCCTCCCTCCCTCCTTCCTCCCTCCTCCCTCCCTTCCTCCCTTCCTCCCTTCCTCCCTTCCTCCTCCTCCCTCCTCCCTCCCTCCCTCCCTCCCTCCCTCCCTCCCTCCCTCCCTCCCTCCCTCCCTTCCTCCCTTCCTTCCTTCTTTCCTTCCTTCCTTTTTTCCTTTTTTCCTTCCTTCCTTCCTTCCTTCCTTCCTTCCTTCCTTCCTTCCTTCCTTCCTGTGTTCTTTCCTTCCTTCCTGTGTGTGCAAGTGTGTACCACAGCACACCTGTGGATGTTAGAGTATAACTTTTGAGAAATATTTCTTGTCTCTTTGTAGTTGACAAACTTAGGTCATTCTGTTTGTATACTGACTCTTACACATTGAGTCATATTGAAAATCAAAAATTATGAGCAAATTATTTTTCCTAAGTTCTCTCTTTGATAGCTAGATTTGTGGAATTGCAAGGTCATCCATCTTTCTATTCCATTTGCTGGAACTATAGGAATATGTCACCGTACATGATGAGTAATGCATTATTACATTTAAAAAACCAAATTGTTTGCAATTTCTATGACAGCTGCACATACAATATCTATAATTATATCTAGCCTATATCTAATATCTACCTATGTATAAAAAATGTATCTATATATACTAAAAACACATTATGATTGCTGATGAAATTTGATAAAGTTATAAACTAAAATTTTATATATGTTGATATTCACAATAAGTACTACATATAGAAAATAACCTAGGTTGCTGAGATGATTACTCCTGACAATTGCTGAGACTTAGAATTATTTAGAAATAATATATATTAGAGAGCCTGTGTGGGAAAGATTATCAAGAAAAGGTTAGCTGAGATGAAAAAAATCATCCTAAATTTATGTGATTCTGTATAATGGGTTGAAGAAAAGGAAAATACTGAGTTAGCACAAGCATTGGTTTCAGTGCCATATTGCTCATTAACTTATTCCAAAGGAGTGTGAGTGCAATTTTCATGGTTTTAGTAGATGTCAAATTATATGGGAGCTAAAAATTCCTGTTCTTTGTAACAAAGTGAAGCATGAAACTAACCTTTTTTTGTAATTAGATATAATTATCAGGTCAAAATTGTTTTATTCTCCACCTATCAGTTTCTTTTTATATCTATAGAATTATAAACTTTATATAAAACCATAGACATGTAATCTTACCTAAACTAAGTTTCTGGTGAACACTTTATAAAATATAGACATTCTATAAAATGAAATCAGTGAAAATGTCCCTTAATAGATTTGCAGATTAAATAGTAAAGCACTATAGATATGCAGAATGAAATTTTATGCAATTCTGAAGAAAATTGAAAGCATGTCATTTGTAATATAATGAATCATATGTTGTATCAAGGCGTGTATGTGTGTGTGGGTGTGTGTGAGAGAGAAAGAGAGAGAGTGGGGAAAAAGAGAGAGAGAGAGAGAGAGAGAGAGAGGAAGAAAGTATTGAAGCCCTAGAAATGGCATTGTGATAGGAGAAAAAAGATCCTAATCATGAGACCTAAAAGCAGATAAGTTTATTGAACAGAGGAGGAAGATCAAAAAGAGGAGAGCAGGGTGTAAAGAGGAAGACAGTGGGGATGGGATAAAAAGTTGTAAGTATAACAACTTTGGCTGAAAAATGCCACAATGAAACCCATCACTTCCTATGCTAACCTAAAAAAAATAATAAAATTACACCTTTTAGAAAAGTGATGAAAGTTTATCTTCCTTTTAGACATACGAAACGTCAATTACAACTCTCCTGTTTCAGCCAGAATGTGGGTTTAGATATTTAACAGTGAAAAGAATGATCAAAATATACATATTCAATTCTTGGTGGAATATAATAGATTTTCCATGTTCAGATTCATTTTATGTTAATTCACATTAATGTTCATACTAACAGGTAATTGGCTTCCTGTGAATGAAAAGTTATGGTTAAGAGTCTTCACACAGAATTTGTGTTCAGATATGGTATTTAATATTATAAGCAGTATATTTGATGCACTTTTTATTTTTTTATTATACATTTTATTATTATTTCCACTCATACAAACTTAATAGGTACACCAGTTCCCTCCCTCCCTCCTCCTCCCCGCCCCCCCCCCAACCCCCTCTTCCCCTTCCCCTCCCTCCCCATTCCCCAGTGCCTCCCGCCCCAATTCCCAGAGAGTCCTTTATTGTGCATGCCTGACTCTCCTCTGGGACCTCCTCTTCGATGATGTACAAGGACCCAGTGGCATTTCCCTGAACCCTTTCCTGTGTTCCCCTTAAGCATAGAAATACTACTGTGGCTGTCAATCCCTTGCCTCCAAGGATCTTGGTGCCTTTAGCAGATGCTAGACTTTGTGAGGTTGTGTTGGACATTGCTCAGGGCATGCAAAGTCCAATTATGATTGCTTCGGCCCTAACTTGTGTGGAATATCTTGCAAATCATTCCTTCTCCTATCCTTTTGCTCTTCGAATCTTACCACCCTCTCTTTTGCAAATGTCCCTGAGCTTCAGGATGGGAAGAGATTAGTCTGGCCTAGTTCTAGGTGGTTGATATAGTCTCTGAAGTTCTGGATTGTAGTTTGGTTGATTTTCTTTTGCAATTTTGCTGCTCCTGCAATGCCCTTCACTCCATCCTGATGGGCACTGTATGTCACCCCCTGGCCAGAGACAAAAAGCTGTTAAACTGGAGTCTTGTTATAAGAGCACATTCAAGGATAGATGTAATAAAAGTAGGAAACCTCAGTGAGGGAGAGGTCAAGCACCCATTTGCAAATGGTTACTTTTTATCTGCCAGACTATATGCCCTCTCCTTCTGGTGAGATCATACCCCCTAAGTTGTAAATAATCAGGAACGAAGGTCTGTGAACTTAATCAGGTGTCACATTACTTTCTTGCAGTCCTTGATGGAGGCCTATTTTCTCTGCTGTAACATGGTCACTTCTCTCCTTGTTTCTGGTGTGGCCCTCCAACCCCATCCCTCCTGTTCATAATCCTTGAAATTACTGTAGGTATTACATAGATTTACCTTTGAGTGTCTCTAGGTGGGCTGGGTGGGTTTGGTACTAGGAGCCACCTATTAGGGAGTACATATGGCGCTTAATTTTCTGGGTTTGGTGTACTTCACTTAATATAATTGTACAGAATATGGAGGGTTTTAATTAAGACTAGAAATAATGTATGAATTTTTATATATGTCTATGAAGTGTATCCAATGACACTTAATTAAATTATATATTTCATTTTTTTCCAAAAAGTCTAAGAATAATTTATTTTTTTTATTTTGTGTGTGTGTGTTTTAAGTGCCCCGGTGTATAAGAGGTCACTATGTGTGACTGTGGAGGTCCAATGGTGTCATTGAGAATCATTTTGGATTGTTCTGTCTCCCTTTTGCTTTGTTTTGGGGTTTCCCAGTTTCTGCCTTCTAGGGCTGGAAATGCTGTTGCCACCACCATTTTTACATGGATTCTTGGTTCCAGACTCAGGTCCTTTTACCAGCAAGGCAGAAGCTTAACTATTGAGCCATTTCTCTAGTCTTAGTCCAATGACTAAAATTTTAGAGAATTGTGAAATAGTTTCTTGACTGAATTTTAACTTTTGTATTTACTAACAACAATGAAAAAATTCTATAATTAACTGGCATCCTCCCATCCTTTTGAATATTCTATTTGACTCTTAAATAAAAATTGTGATAAATTGAGATTTACAAATAATATCACAGTTAAATTTATTTACATGTATATATATAGGTCACTAAAATTGAAATCCATTGGAGTGAACCTTTTTTTTTTTAAACCACTTAAGTATAAATTCAAAGATAAAGTCCTTAAAAACAATGGTGGTACTGGCAAGGAGAAGAGAAGTAGGAAGGGTAGAAGTGAAGAAATTAGAAAGTGGAAGTATAAGTTTATGAAAACTAAAGAGCAAAGTACGTCAATAGTAAGGAAAAAAACAAGTATGAAAATTTTAATTTTCAGTGTAATATAGATGTGACTCCTTATAGGATTTATGATTTACTTATGTAAGATTATTTATTGGAAATATGTGTGTAGCTACATGTAAATATATATACATATATAATTATATATGTATATATATATAAAGACATACACATTCTACAAATAATATGTATTATCTCTTTTTCCCACATCCTTGATTGTGTTTTCCTTCTTTTGCAAGGGTAAGATGCTCACATGTAAACGTCACAATGAAGCACATTTTTTACAGCTAATATCCAAAAATTGAAAGCTAACTAAGTGGTATAAATAGCATTCTGCAGGTATTAATTATGTATTTTGATGTAATATTGAAACAACTAATACAAAATACTGAATATTCTAAATATTTCCCACTTTTTGGTGGTGAATTTTTCTCTTTGATAATTTCACACATACGTAATATCCTCTGACTTTTCCCTTCCTATATTTCATTATTTCTTCTTTCTTTAACACAGACCATGCCTAATAAATCTTCCTCCCATATTCATGTCTTTTGTTTTTGTTTTGTATCTCAGTGCATTTTTACCAGAAAATTTTATGCAATCCTGGATCTCGACCTCTTGAGACTTAGTAGGCTACATGACTGTATATAAATCCAAACATCCAGAAATATTATTTGCACACTATTCTTCAATGTTAAGTATGATCCCAAAAGTTTACTGCATGTTGATATTTGACCACTGACAAGGTAGGACCACTGTAGACTGACTCAGTGTCACTAATACTTTTGTTTTGGGGTATCTGATTGATTTTAGCCTCTTCCTATTGGAAGACTGAATAATATTTTGCCATATCTGTCTCTAATACTCTTTCTGTTCTTCTTACACAAAGAACATCAAGCTTTAGATGTTTTATAAATTCCATGTTGAGGACTGAATTCTTAACCTTCACTTGTTTTTAACATCCTGTGCAGCCATGGTTCTCTGCATTCATCTCTCACCACTGTAACACTGTAAACTTCTGTTTAATATGGAGGGTACAATTTTCTCTTCACTTTTCTATTATGTTCTCTGATCTTAGAGGGAAAAAGATTAGATGTCATACTCAGGACCAAGCCATCAGCATTCCAGTTTTGATGGTATAAGTAGGCAATATCCTGGCTTTTCGGAGAGAAAAAGGTTCAACCAATCTGGCAAGATATGCTCCTTGGTGCAACAATGACATGAACGCTGTAGGTCAATGCAACTGTTATCTAATTAGACTTTAGGCTCATTTGATGGAAAGGAAATCATGCCTGATATTGTAAACCAGGCTTAAAACTACGGATAGGTAGGTCATTGCCATAACGGAGAATGTACTCATGTTTTTTTTTTTGGTCCAATAGACATGTCATCAATCTTCATTCTTAGTAATTAACTTTACACTATTTGATCAGTGAATCTCTTTTCTTTTTTTCACCAAAGCTTCTTTTTGCTGGCAGCTGGCAGAGAATCATAGCTGCATTGATATTTTAAAATCTAAAGATATATACTTTAACTTTGGTGGGCTAGAGTCCAGTAGAGAATTAGATGGTTCAATTTGACCTTAAGTAGTACTAAGTATATAAAGAGACAGCACAAAAGTAAGAATCGGGTTATTGTTTTACACACATGTAGGGATGTGTATATCCTGGTTTCAAGTTGTTTCATACTAAGGGAATTAAAATTATATTGTTATCTTAATAGTGTTGACCTTTTAGAAATCTGGAGGTCTACACTAAGTGAGATTTACTGAGTTCTAAAGGAAATTCTGTCAGGTAGAGGAGAAAAATTGAAGAACTAATGAATTATACCTGGAAGAAAGGAATCGCAAATAATACAAGAAAGATATCACATAAACTTTTGCTTAGTAAGAACTAAATTTCAGTCCACACACAAATACTGAATGAATGGCAATGGGAGCAGTAAGGATGGTAATGTGAACAGTGAATTGCTCTATGGTAGAGTAATTGATTAGCACACATGAAGCAAAGGTTTTATCTCCAGTACCACCAGGAATAAATGAATAAAGCAAACATTTTTATACCACATTTGAACTCAAACATTGCTGATTACCTCATCATTTGATGATGAAAATAAGTATCTTTTAACCTCCACCAGATCTGAATATTGTACTAAGGCCTATTTGTTGCCTCATTCTTGCATATTCTCAGATTATTTGAAATAGAAGCAATTGTTCTTTGAAAATATAATCTATCATGGATTTTATTATATTCAATAATGTCAAAACAAAATAATATATCAGATATGTATGATTCTCCTTTTGCAAGTATTATTATTTTACTCCAGCAGTGGTAATTGGAGCTATAGAAATTACATGGATTGCTAGAAAAAAATGTTAAGAATTGTTCCCTTAAACCAGGAAGGAATATTACAATAAAAACAAACTCAAGCTATTGTATATAAATAGAACTCCCAGAAAACTACTTTTTTAAAACACAGGACAAAAATTTAAAAATAATTGTTTTTTTCAAAGACTTGTAACAAACTGAAGCTTGTACACAGAGTTAAAATGGTGGATTCTCATTAAGTGCATGAATTGTATAATTAATGAGCAGAAATAAGTGGAATAAAAGTAAAAAATGCAGTCAAATAAGTCATAGTCAAGCTGTCAGAGTTCTAATACAGAAAGAGAAATGAGAGATGAACAAGGGTAAAACAACCCATCACTCACAATCGCTCACATGGTATCTTTCCTAAACTACAGAGGCAATCAGCCACAGAATTGTGCATTCAGTGAGCCACAAGTAAATGAGTGGCAATCACAGTCTTGTATCCACTAAATGTGTCTTTTATCAATAAAAAATGAATTAATACTTTTGTAGAGAAGCCAAAATTAAGAATCTTCTTCAATAATGTTATTTTCTGATAAAAATAATGTTTCTTAATTATAATCATAACTTAAACATTTAACAAAAATAAAGTCAGTACATTATATACAAAAAGTAATGGTCAGTACATTGGTAGCAATGATAAAAGTACAAGTGTGGCATTTTGATTTTCATGAATGAAAACATAGAAATGGGTCTTCCACTTTCTAAGTAAAGGCTGTGTACTAAATAATATATCAGATATGTATGATTCTCCTTTTGTAAGTATTACTATTTTACTCCAGGAGTAATGCCATGCAACAGCATTTTGTATCTATTTTAATCTTCTTTCAGATTTGAAAAACAAGATGATAATGGCCAGTTCTTAATATGATTTAACTTAGTGTTGCAATAGCAGATGGCATGGAAGAGACATCTGTTCTCTATTGAAGTATTAACACAATACATTGGTGTTAACATTTAAGTTATTGTGGGACATTTGCTAAGTGTAGAGAACCATAATCACAAGAGATTTACTAAAACTATGTGCTTATCATAATACAAAGTAGTAATGGAATACAGTAGCAAGAAAAATCAAGTCAATAACTTTAGACTAATGCTAGATAATCAGTGTTTACATTAAACATGAAGGGACTGACCACTCAGATTCTTTAGCTAAAGGTTAGCAGAATGAATTTTAAGAAATGACTGGACAATGTGATGTCTACATGAGATTTTTTTTTACTATATATTCAATTGTGTGTGCGTGTATGTGTGTGTGCGTGCTTGTGTGTAGAACCACTGGAGAATTCGGGAACCACCATAGACCAACTCCACCTCCTCCTTGTTTATTCTGCCCCGGGATTCACAGGCTACGCCCTACCAGGACCAGAAACCCAGGCTGTCCCCGCTTCCCCCTGGCGTCTATAAATGGGGTCTAGGATCCGAACTCAGGACCTTCCGCCTGCAAGGCAGAGGCTTAACCCCTGAGCCACCTCTCCAGCCCCCACATGATATTATTTTTGATTCAAAAGCTGCAAGAAGAAAATTATATAATGATTTTTAATGCAAGTTTTAAAAAACAAATAACATTTTCATTACTTGCTTTTCAAATTATAGCTACTCAAGTTAATGAAAACTAATGGAAAATAAGAAGAATTTAAATGTCTCAGATATTATTTATGACCATTACAATATTTTCAGCTTAATAGAGAAAGATATATCCTTCATACATGATCAAAGAAGTAAAATTTGAAATTGGATCTATGTTGGCACTGAAAATACTACTGCTTCAAGGAATTGTTACAAAATGAAAATTTAGGCACGGGATGAAAGAATATATTGGCATCATATTTAACACCTTAGAGATAAGAACAGAATCTGTATTTATACATTTTATGTTTAGAGATTGAATAAATTATCTGTAGTATATTGCTTATTAAAATAAATACCCAAATCACCTTACAGATCAGGAACCTCAAAAATTTCCTTCTGTTGAGAACACTGTGAAACCCAAAATGTCTTGTTTCAGTCTAATCTTTTGGTTCTTTGGGGGCACTGGCAACATAGGTGATTTTCAGATCATTTTAGATACTCTGATATCTCCTATTAGCATTTTTATACTTCTGTAAATAGCTATACTTTACCAAAGAAGGACAGAGTGATTACAGATATTAGATTACTTAAGTCAAAAACATCAAAAGATTTCAGTCTTTGATCTGTTATCTACCAGATTTTAGTGGTGGAATTTTAGACCAACTCAAAGCCTTCTGCTGAAGTAAAGCTCACTATATCCATTGCCCTTAGACAAAACAGAATTACTGTCTGTTCCATAAAATCAACATTAAATCTTACTTTCAGTGCACATCAGGATGTATAAGAGAAATAAAAATGACCAAAACAAGAGGGGAAGCAACCAGGTGTTTTCGGGTGTCAGCACAATGCTTTTTTCTATGAATATCAGCAGTGTGTGTCATAGGACAGGTTTAATTCCCCAACTAAGTTTCATTTTTCCTTTTGAAGTGATGTCAAATCTTTAAAATTTTCATTGTCTAGTGTGTTAGAATCAGCTTATTTATTCACAAATGTTAAGATGTTTTACTTTTTGTGACCTATTATTTCTTATAACTGATTAGTAAGTAGACCTTTTGTAGTGGAGACTTTTTTTTTCATTAAAGAAAACTCTAGGCCTGTAGAAATGACTCAGGAATTTTGGACCTGGATTCTGACCCACACTAAGGTAAAAATGCCAGGCCAAAATGGCAGCAGCCTGAACTTCCCACTGTAAAAACTGGAGCTTTGGAAAATGCAGAGCAAAGCAAAAAGG
Organism: Typhlomys cinereus; assembly: GCA_023101885.1. Taxonomy (NCBI): domain Eukaryota; kingdom Metazoa; phylum Chordata; class Mammalia; order Rodentia; family Platacanthomyidae; genus Typhlomys; species Typhlomys cinereus. Next base: position 3,667,068 of record JALPQD010000159.1, read on the forward strand.
AAGTAGTCTATTGTGATTCCCAAAGTCACTCTTGGGTCTCTACAAGCACACAATGCCCTCTAATTCACAAGCACACATGCATAAACACAAGCATACACACACAAACTCAAAAAAAAAAGAAAACTATATATATTCACAAATATTGCATTTACAAACAACATTCAAATAATTCATCAGAATACTAACATGCTAGATTTATAATCTGGTATAAAATATAGTAATTTTCCCTAATAAAGATGAACAAATCAATAATTTCTGATGAAGAAAGTCAGTAATGTATAATATTAATTTGATCTTTTTAAAGTATTACTCATAGGTGCTTCTAATATTTTCTTTTAGGTGTGAACATCACTTCTAATTTGTCTTTCATTCTTTCTTTATTTTATCACTAAAGACTAAATTCATTTCCTCTACTTACATCCTGAAAAGCTGTTGCAAGAAATGGGGATAACCATCATTCTTTGGTTTGGTTGTCATTTCGGATTACAAAATTCCTAGGAATCAGAATTTTTATTGCATTTTTTCAATTTCACAGATTTAAATATTTATACAATGAATTTTGACTATTTTTCCTCCCACATTTTATTTTTTCCTAAATCATACAAACTCAATAGGTACCCCCTTCCCTTTCCTCTCCTCTCCCCATCATCCCTCATTACATTCCCTCCACCCATCCCCTTCCTTTCACCCTGTTCCCTCCCTCACCATTTCCTGGTGCCTCCACCTTCCTCCCTCCCACTCCCTAGAGCACCCATTCATGTGGGCACCAATCCTTCCTGTGTCTTTCACCCTAAGGAGGGTTCAGGACCCCTTTTTGGGCTTCCTATTAGTATGGGAATTCTTTTTTTTTTAACATTTTTTATTATTATTTCCGCTCATACAAACTTAATAGGTAGACCAGTTCCCTCGCCCCTCCTCCCCCCGAACCCCCTGCTCCTCCTCCCTCCCTCCCCATCTCCCAGTGCCTCCCCCCCAATTCCCAGAGAGTCGTTTATTGTGTATGCCTAACTCTCCTCTTGGTCCTCCTTTCCGATGACATAAAAGGACCCTGTGGCATTTCCCTGAACCCTTTCTCGTGTTCCCCTTAAGCATAGGAACACTTTTGTGGCCATCAATCCCTTGCCTCCAAGGATCTTGGTGCCTTTAGCCGATGTTAGACTTTGTGAAGTCAATAGTGTGACGGACATGGTGCAGGGCATGCAAAGTCCTATTATGATTGCTTCAGCCCTATCTAGTGTGGAGACTCTTCAAATCATTGCTCCCCCCATCCTTTTGCTCTTACAATCTTACCGCCCCCTCTTCTGCAGATGTCCCTGAGCTTCAGGATGGGGGAAGATTAGGCTGGCTTAGTTCTATGTGGATGATATAGAGTCTCTGAAGTTCTGGATTGTGGTTTGTTGATTTTCTTTTGCAGTTTTGCTGCTCCTGCAATGCCCTTCACTCCATCCTGATGGGCACTGTATGTCACCCCCTGGTCAGAGACAAAAAACTGTTAAACTGGAGTCTTGTTATAATAGCACATTCAAGGGTAGATGTAATAAAAGCAGGAAACCTCGGTGAGGGAGGGATCAGTCACCCATTTGCAAAATGATCACTTTTCATCTGCCAGACTATATGCCCTCCCCTTCTGGTGAGATCATACCCCCTCAGTTGTAAATGATCAGGAACGAACGTCTGTGAACTTAACCAGGTGTCACATTACTTACTTGCATTCCTTGGAGGCCTATTTTCTCTGCTGTAACATGGTCCCCTCTCTCCTTCTGTCTGGTGTGGCCCTCCAAACCCATCCCTCCTGTTCACAATCCTTGCAATTACCATAGTACATAGGTTTACCCTTGAGTGTCTCAATGTGGGCTGGGTGAGTATGGGAATTCTTATTATGACTGTATAATTCCTTGCTTCTAAGGATCCCATTGCCTGCAGTCTTCTCCTCTGTGATCCATGCTAGACTTTGGGAGGGGGAGGGGTTGTTGACTTGTCAGCCATTGTGAAAGTCAGGTAAAGTACAATCCTGGAAGCTGCAACCCTAAAATGTGGGGAGTATCTTACATATTTTGGTCTTCCCATCTTTAGGTTCTTACAATCTTGCTGCCCCCTCTTAGGCAAAGTTCCCTGACCTTTACCATGCAGAAAGATTTGGCTGGTCTGGTTCCAGGTGAATAATGTAGGGTCTTTGGTATTCTGAATTATGGTTGGTTGTTGTTTCAGTTTTGCTTTTCCTGGACTGCCCTTGGGTGCATTCTCATTGGGATCAAAGGTTACATCCTAACCAAAGATAAAAGACTGTTTAAATGAAGATAATATAAGAGAAAACTCAAAGGTAGATGGTAGAATAGGAGTAGGACACATCAGTGGGGTAGGTGGGTCAGTGTCCCATTTACAGGACATTTACCTGCGGGTCCCTATATCCGCCCTAATTGGTGAGATCAAACTTGTCCAGTCCCAAGTAACCAGGAAGGGAAATGAGAATGAGCTGCACCGGATGTGTTGCTACTTACATGCAAGACATGATTGTGGCATATTTTCTCTACTGAAGCGTGTTCGCCTATCTCCTTTCTTACAAGGTCCTGCTTCCCCTTCCCTCCTGTTTATTATACTCCTTTGCAATTACAGTTGGTAATACAGAGATTTATCTTTGAATATTTCATTAAGTGAATTTGCAACTGCGATTCACCTATTAGGGAGTACATATGGTGTCTAAATTTCTGTGCATGGGATACTTTACTCAATATACTTTTTTTCTAATTCCATCCATTTCATAGCAAATTTCATTAATTCATCTTATTTCGGGGCTGAAAATAGCCATTCCATTGTATAAATGTACCACATTTTCACTATCCATTCATCAACTATTGAATTGGCTATTGTAAATAGTACTGCAATGAACATAGAAGTGCTCGTGTCACTGTGGTGAATTACTGCATTACAGGGGATTACTCCCAATAGTGGTATACCAGGATCATATGGCATTTTTTAGAAATTGCCATACTGATCACCAGAGTGGCTAAATAAGCCTGCATTCCCACTAGCAATGTATGAGAGTTCCCTCTCCTCTACATCCTGTCCAGCATTTGGTGTTGTTTGTATTGTGGATTTTTGCCATCACTAGGGTGAGGTGATATTTCAGGGTAGTTTTGATTTGCACTTCCCTGATGACTAGGGATTTGAACATTTTTTAAGGTATTGTTAGACATTTCAGTTTCATCCCGGAAAAGTTTCTTTTGAGTTCCTAAGCCCATTTTCTAACTGGGCTAATTATTTTATTGGTGTTTCATTTTTTAAGTTCTTTGTGCACTCTGGATAATAGAGCAATATCACATATGTGGTTAGTGAACATTTTTCTTCCATTCTGTAGGTTGCCTTTTTACTCACTTTATAATCTCTTTAACTGAATAAAAGCTCTTTAATTCCATAGGAACCAATTTGTTGAGTGTTGTTTCTAGTGCCTCTGCTTTTTGATTTCTGTTTAGGAACTGTTGCACTTGGCCAATCAGCTCCAGGGAGTTCTCTACCCTTTGAACTAGGGTTTTTATAGTCTCTGGCCTAAAATTGTTTGACTGAAATTTTTTTTCTCCCACATTTTATTTTTTAACCCAATAATACAAGCTCAATCTGTAACCCTGTCCTCTCACTCTCTCTTCCACTCCCCATTCCCCCCTTGCACTTTACCTTCTTTTTCCCTTCCTTTCACCCAGTACCTCCCTCCTCCTCTCCCAGTGCCTCCACCTTTTCCTTCCAATTCCCTGGAGCATTCTTTTGTGTGAATGCCAAATCTCTCTCTGAGTCCTCCACCCCAGTGAGGGGTAAGGACTCAGTGGCATAGCCAGGAGCCTTTTCTTGGGAAATCTGTTATGATTGTTGTTCCCTTGCCTCTAAGGATCCTACTGCCTGGAGCCCTCTACCCCTGAGATCCATGCTAGACTTTGAGGGTCATTGATATGCCAGCCATTGTGCAGGTCAGGCAAAGTCAGATCATGGTACTACAGCCCTAACATGGTCCTCTCCATCTTTAGGCTCTTAAAATTTTGCTGCCCCCTGTTCTGCAAGGTTCCCTGAGCTTTATGATGGAGAGAGATTTGGCTTGTCTGGTTCCTGGTGGTTAATATAGGGTGTTTGGTGTTCTGAATTATTGTTTGTTGTTATTTTCAGTTTTGCTTTTCTTGTACTGCCCTTGGCTGCATCCTGATTGGTATCAAGGTCACATCTTTTTTATTTATTTATTTGTTTTTTCAACTCATACGGATTTGATAGGTACCTCATTCCCCTCCCTCCTTCCACCCCTCCATGGGTCCCTGACTTCCTTCCCCTTTTCCCCTTACTTTCCCCCCTCTTTCCCTTTCTCCCAGTGTGCCCCCCCCATTCCTGGAGCATCCCTTAGTGTGCATGTCAAACTTCCCTCTGGGTCCTCCTCTCTGATGAGGTGTAAGGACTCAGTAGCATTTCCTAGAGCTCTTTCTTGTGTTCCCCTTTAGTATAGGAACACTATTGTGGCTATTGATCCCTTGCCTCTAAGAATCTTAGACCTGTGATCCATGCTAGACTTTGGGGGTTCAATGATATGTTAGCATTGCACAGGTCATGCAAAGTCCTATTATTATTACTTTGGCCCTAACATGTGGAGTATCTTTCATATTGTTGCTCCTCCCTATCTTTAGGCTCTTACAATCTTACAATCCTCTTCTGCAAATTTCCCTGAGCTCTGGGATGGGGAGAGATTAGGCTGGATTAATGTAGAGTCTCTGATGTTCTAAATTATGGAGTGTTGTTTATTTTTTCTTCCAGTTTTGCTGTTTCTGCACCTCCCTTGGCTCCATCCTGATGGGTATTGGATGTCACCCAGCTAGAGATCAAAAGCTGTTAAAATAGAATCTTATTATAAGAGTAGATTCAAAGGTAGATGGAATAAGAGTAGGAGACTGCGGTGAAGGGGGGGGTCAGTCTCCCATTTGCAGGATGGTTACCATCTATTTGTGGGAGGGGGGTTTATCTCTGGCTATCCTTCATCAAAGCTTTAAAATAAATACCAACTGTTTGAATAAAGAAAATAAATATTTGGTGAAAATAAAAAATCTATAAAATTTCATAATTTGACACTGATTCTTATAGAGCTACTAAAAGATTTATTCCTCTAATAATCTCTTATGATACATTTTCTTATCCACAAAATTTTAATGAGTATATAACGACTTGAAATGAGAAAGGTAAGTAAAGAGAGAACAAAGGAAAGAAGGAGATTAATGACAACCATTCTATCTCAATACAAAGCTGCTTCTCTTTATCATTTACACATAAGTTAAGTATATTACCTAGTTTTCCAAGGTCATGATGTTTAAGAATCTTTGTTTGCTTGTCTGTGTCTAAGTCCCTAAAGGGAAGAATTGATCTCAGTTCTGTAGGTTGACATTATCCTTCTGTTGAGTCCTGTGGTTTGTGGCCTTAATTAAATTCTACATGGCATAAATTGAGTAGATGTGATGCCAGTGTATGTCAGTAAGATTAATTTGACTGGTTGAGTAGTAATGTACTCAAGGGGAAATTATCAAGAAGCCAAGGTGTCATAAAAATGAGGAGCATCTGACACTGCAGCATAACTCTGCATGGATATCTGAGATTTCTTTATGTTTTCTGAGAAATAATGCTTACAGCTTTCTAAAAACTATGTTTTCAAGGGATATAATGAACTTTAACAAATAGTATATAATCTACTTCTGAAACAAAAATAGATTTCCTTTTACCCAATGCAAAAGATTGAAAATTTTTTTTCAGGTCACAGCTGACAGGCAATTAAATCTAAATACCTGTGCTTTAGTGGGAATGCTTTCTTTCAGCCTCTGAATCCAGAGAATTGGTGTAAGAAAACTGTAAAACTCTGATTCCTTCATTGTTATGATGATTATCTGACTCAGAAACCTAAGGTCTTTGGACAGTAACTATCAAGTGATGACAGAGCAACTCAATCTATAAGTGTAATTAGACCTTCTTCAGTTTTTCATTTTTTTAAGTCCATAATCATGAGATTTTATGTTGCTCATGCTACTAATTTCAATCCTAGGAAGGATACTCAGGAGAATTTTACAAACTGAAGACAAAAGGAATTTTATTGTTTTACATTACCTGGGTTACAACAAAAATATGTCCAATGGATTTTTGCTATAATTAAATTTTGTATTCTATATTTCTTTTGTTCAAAGAAGCATACATGTTCTCAATTTGATCTTCTAGAACAATTCATTATCCATAATTGAGTATTACTCTTTTTATTTTATAGCACAAAACAATGTATTTTTTTAGCTATTGACATTCATTTTCTTGGATTCACATATTACTTTAATTTTTAAAATTATTTATTTTTAGGATTCAAGCATATAGTGAATTTATGATATTTTCAACCCTTAACCTGCAATCCAATTCTCTCCTCCTTTGCTCCTTATAATCTTTCATCTTCTCTGTCAGATTCCTTCCTATTTTCAAATCTTTTCACTTATATGACCCCTTATGTTTTGTCTACCTTGTCTTTGATGGCATATTCCTGACGCAATTCATGATTCACCAAATGCCATATATATCAGTGGGTATACCACTGAGGAAATATTATTTTAATTTCAAAACTCTGTTTGTATTGATATTAGAATATAGTTTTAAGCCTCACCTAGACAGACTCACCTAATCTTTCCCCAAGGTAAGCCTTCAGGAATTTTATAGAAGAGAGGTCAATGAGATTGTAATATCCTAAAGACAAGAAGGCTTACTGTTGGTCAAGACATTGTACTCAAGGCAGTACTGCTGCATCCAGGAACTCACTACAGTGAGACTTGTTCTTCCCAGATCTGAATAATGACTGACATACCAACATGCCCCTATATATTACCTTAAGAAAGATAAGAACATGCAAAGTACTACTCTTTTTAAAGTTTTCTGCATTGCTTTTCATATGATCTGTCATTTGTCAGAGTAAATACTACCTTTCAGTGGTTGGTTTTATGAAAATGAGTTTTTTCATGTTTTACATTCAACATTTAGAAGTTATTGAAATCAAATATGCTCCAGAAATAGCAGACGGTTGAGTTTTTCCTTTGCCTTATCTGATTATTGTTTTAATTCATATTTTTATGTTATTTATTGTTAGCTTAGAGATACTATCAGATATTTTATTATATAATATTTGCATTTGTTTTTGCTTATTCCAACAGTTCATTTTATTACATATTTTATATGATATTCATATTTGTTTTTGCTTATTCCAGTGGTTCAATGTTTGTCTTTGATTCTCAATTATTATTTTATTTTACATTAGATAAATGCTTTCTATTTCATTCTGACCTGATCTTTTAAGTTGTTAACATTACATTATTTGCATTCATTTCCCTATTTGGTATATAAATGTAATTTTTTCTTAGAAAACCCATTTTTCTGTAGAACCTTTTGAATTATTGGATATTATTTGTGATGGTCTCATTTTTATCATCAAGTTAAGACCTTATTTAAAGGAATTTTAGAATTTCTGTCTGTATGACGTAATGGCTTCTTTCATGACATTATTTACAATAAAATCATAGAAATATAACTGCTGGTTTCTTGAAAACCATCAATAAAATAAGAATTATAATCATACAGGAGTCAATCTGAAGTGGAGTTAGCAAAATGACAATGTATTTTCATCATTGGTTACTTGATATAGCTTCATTAATGATTTCTAGAAGTTAAACTTTATTTACTTTTTGAAAATAGGAGATTAAGCATCCAAATATGTTATAAATAATAAACTTAAAAACTGCAAGTGTCAAAATTTTCTATCTTAACTTTCTGGATATTAAAAAGGTCTAACTTTTTTTGATTTAGTAGTTAAAAACATTGCTAGAAAAAAGAGTGCGAGGGCGAAAGCTGAATGTGCCACCTACATAAAAACATAATGTTATGAAACATTAAATCTGTTGAATTTGAAAACATTTTCCTGTGGGAGGAAGACTTATTATAAAGCTGCAGAGATTATTTTATCTTTCAGCTTAGGTTCAAGTGTGTAAAAACCAATGAGCCAATAAATATCACTTATGCCATAGTGAAGGTCAAGTGTTGGAATACCCTGAATGTTAGTCTCCAACACAATGAATCAGCTTATCATAAGGCTCATAAGAATTTTTTTTAATTTTTTTTATTATTATTTATTCAACTGTGCACATGTGCATGTGTATGTGCGCGTGCGTGTGTGTGTCGAACCACAGACGAACTCGCGAGCCACCATGGACGCCTCCACCTCCTTCTGCCCCGGGATTCACAGGCTCCGCCCTACCAGGACCAGAAGCGCAGGTCGCCCCTGCTTCCGCCTGGCGTCTATACGTGGGATCTGGGATCCGAACTCAGGACCTTCCGCCTTCAAGGCGGAGGTTTAACCCCTGAGCCACCTCTCCAGCCCCAAGGCTCATAAGAATTTAATGAGACATTTACACTTTTTACCTGAAGTTAAAATGTAAAATTTATGTTTAAGTGTTTTCTTTTTGTTGGCAGTATGATTATAGCTTCTTATTTAAATTAGAATCCCCAGACCTGACAACATTATTATAAAGCATATTCGAAATGAAAATATTTGGCCTTAGCTTAAAGACCCTCAATAACTTCCTAGAAAACCATTATACCACAAATCAAAGACAAAAAAATACAACTCTAAGATCAATTCATTTGATGGTAGCAAAATAGAAAAAAGGGGAAATTTAAACCTTTTTTGTAAATCTTTTGCAAAACATTTTTATATCGAAATTAAAATATATGAATGTTTTCTAATGTTGTATAAAAGAAAAATTAAGCATATATTCTTCCACCAGTAAATACCAAGGTAATGGAAAGTTAATGGCAATTACATTGAGATATTTAATTAAATACAATAATAAAATCCCTCTCAAAGCATATTTTGTGTATTTTCTTTGAGTCTGGGCCATTAAATTCTCAACAAATATTGATGAAATATTTTCTATATAGTTTTCTACAGCAAGATTATAATTTATGCTTGCATCGAGATAAACAAACAGGTCAGTATGGTATTTACATAAAATATTTGTAAAGGGAATATGTGAGGTACTATTTTGAGACAAATATATTAGTAAGAACATGTTCTCACATTTATAGCCAAGTCTGTTCATATTGTCATCTTGCACATTAATACTATGCTTTTGCTAAAGGTTTTGCATGAGGTAGCATATTCATGAAATTTATACTTGCCACAGGTAATTTTGGAGCCATGTATGTTAAAAAATTGCAATAAAACAAAGCTAAGGAGATGAGGAAGAGTGCTTTAGTTGGCAGTTTCATTTAGTTGCATTTCTATATTCATACACATTTGACAAAGATGGCAAGAGTTTCGGATACGGTTGCAAACTAAAGGATGCTCTTAGGATCAGTGTAAATCATCCACAAATGAAAGTAAATTTAACAGAGAAAAATCTATTCTGGAAAACATCGATGTAGATCGTACAGTAAATATTATGTTAGAAGGACAGCTTTCAGAACTGTGAAAATCTAAAATATAGAAAAGACATTAGATACTTATTTTGGCACAGCATAAAAAACAAACCTGCAAGGAATCAGTGCTCGAATGCCAGTAATGCTTTAAGATTCACTAGTGTAAATCATTTAAATGGAACATGTTTAAAGTTGGGATACTTTAAGTCTTCAGTAATTGAGAATCCTCAACATTTTGTGCTTTACTTACCCTGAATGAATTTTCCTCCATAGAGGATTCTTGCATTAAATTCTCTGGATGATAAGTCAAAATATCTAAATTTATAATTCAGTGATTCTAATGACATCCATCTTTAGATTCAGAAATAATAGCTCTGGGTTGTGCACATAAATTAGAGATTATATGAACAGATGTATTCATGTACTGGAATTTGAGAATTAACCAATTCATAGAAAAAGTACTAAGACTAAATGGCAGTTCACAGATTGCTACTACCCATCCCACAATTCTACATGAGATGAAATCAAGGTTCAAACAAGTTAAGTGATGTTAAACTTACTCTAATTAAGTCAACAGATGTTGTCTCTTCCTACCCAGCACCTGCACAAGGCAATTTTCAAACATCTGGCAATTGAAACAAACTATTTAGGCAAGGTCTTCACAAGCAATTTTGGTATGCCTTAATTTCTACCCATGTATTAGTTGTAAACATCAAAAACCAAAGGACCCAGAACCTATTAACTCAGACTCCCACAGGCATGCTCTTGTGGAGACAGTTAACTCAGCTCAACAGCCTCTTGATGATTCCCCTCTCTGTAGCAAGCACTATGTTGAACACGGTGCACATAGTGGTAAACACAGTGGTGTGCACATGGTGTAGAATCTGAATGAATAGCCAGAAATATGGATGCAGCAGACAGCACAGTGTCAAGTGACGGCTTTTAGAATGGAGTATATCCAGCTGGTAGCCTGTCTTAGAAGAAAATCAGGAGAATTAGAAAATAAGAAGAGGACAAGCAGGAAAATCTCATAAGTATAGCATGTAAACTATATATTTTCCTAAAGCTTTTACAAGAGGAGTCATGACATTTATATTTTAAATATATTTTCTATGATTTTGCAGAACAATAATACATTTTGCCTTATTTAATTATTTTATAAACCTTATGAGTTGAGATTACTTTTACTATATGGCTAGCCAGCATGCTAATGATGTGAGAAAATACTTCCCATATACTAAGGTGTTAATCAATAAGAGGAGTAAGTAGGGGAGCTGGAGAGGTGGCTCAGGGGTTAAGCCTCTGCCTTGCAGGCGGTAGGTCCTGAGTTCGGATCCTAGACCCCATGTATAGACGCCGGGTGGAAGCGGGGACGGCCTGTGTTTCTGGTCCTGGTATGGTGGAGCCTGCGAATCCCCGGGCAGAGTAAACAAGAAGGAGGTAGAAGCGGTCCATGGTGGTTCCCGAATTCGTCCGTGGTTCTACACACACACACACACACACACACACACACACGCACGCACGCGCGCGCACACACGCACAATTGAATAAACAATGAAAAAAAGAAAAATCTCGTAATCAGGACTCACAGACCTGTACTGCCAAAGAGGATCTGTTATTTTCATTTTCCTAAATATGACTTAATTTAACCCTTCTGCTCTATCTGCTTCTAAGCTCCCTTTTTTAGTTCAATCAATGAATCACAGTACAAGTTGATTCATTTTGTAGCTCATGTATCACTCTCACCCAAGTCCATAAACAGCTTTTTTAATCTGTCTATATGTTATCTATATAATAATGTGCCATTCCATTTGGTGATTAGTGTTTTCAAAGGAAGTTGTTATCACATTATGTATTTCTTTTGTTTCTGTATATTTATGCCTTAAAATTCATATTCCTTCCTTATTCCCTCTCCTCATCTCTCGTTCTACCCCTTTGTTTTCTCTTTTTTCCTCTCTCGTGTTGGTGTTTCAGAATTATATATATATATACACACACACATACACATACATACATACATATATGGAATAACATCTTTTCCATATAAAATTAATTTTTTAGACTCTGAAAATTTGACTTCCTTTTCATTAAGATGTCACATTACATTTAATTGTCTAAGACAGAGTATTTTGCCATTCGAACAGAACCACAGTCTCATGTCGACATTGATAAAGTGACAAATTACCAGTTTTACTTAAATGTATGCTTAAAATAAACTTCCATTCATAGCACCTCCTGAAAGGAGGCTTGTACCACTAGCCATGGAATTTTTTCCTTCACTGAGAGTGTTTCTAATAAACTGTTATGACAAATACAGCTTTTTATCCAGTGTTAAAGAGACATGTTATCTGTAAAATTCTAGGTCTTCATACATTTAACTTTATTTACCATCTCAAAGTTACTGAATGCCACATTAAAGAAAGAGATGCACTATTATAATCCAGGTTTAACAGTATATGAAGACAATTGAATGGTTATTGTAATGGTTTGAAATGTGAGTTGTCACCCACAAGCTCATGTCTTTGAATCCTTCGTTGCTGCCAGTATTGGGGAAGAGCATGGCAACTATAGGATGTAGAGCCTTGCTGGGAAAAGGAAGTCGTAGAGACTGAGCCTCGCGTTTGGTTAGCCCAGCTCTGTTTAAAATGAGTGAGTCTGCTCTTGAGCTTGCAACAGCTGTCAGCTTCCATGATAGGTGTAACTTAGGCCTCCTCCAACTTCTGCTCCCAGTTATGCCTTTACTGCCTTGAAGGACTGTTTCTCCACTCTGGAACTGTAAGATCAATAAATCTCCTTTTCTCCCATTAAGTTGCTTGACTTTTGGTGTTCTCTCATAGCAACAGAACAGAATAACCCATACAGTTGTGTTCTGTGATTTACTGAATCATTTCACTAAATATTGAAGTAGTGAAGAAATTTAAACTTTTTTCATGGTTGGATGTTCAATGTGTATGACAGATAAGACTTTGGAAATATAAATATCTATATATAGAGATATCTAGTTAGATAGATGAATGTAGATATATACGTGTATATGTAACATAGACATATACATATATTCTATCAATCAATATATCTATTACCAATCTATCTACTTACCTGTTGATCTGTAATCTGCCTAGATATCTGATAAATTTCTATAGCCTCACTTGAGCAATAATCAAGCAATTATACCTCCCTGCTGTTATGCTTCTTGGCTGGAGTTCTTACAGAGAAACATCTGCACACCATTATGTTCTGAATACTCTACAGTGGGATTCTTGAATCAGTCACATTCTCCTGTTCCCTTGGGTTTTAGCAGAAAGAGTTCTGCTAAAAGTTCTGCATATGCAAGGGCATATGAAGACAACTTGGGAGAAATTACAGGTTACAAGTTTGGAAACATTTTTCAGTTCATCTTACTTTTTTCATTGATGCCAGATATATATATACAAAATTTAAATCACATTTTTGAGTATGAAAACTACATCACCACATAGCAATTTCTTTTTATAATATGTTACATTATATGCTATAATTCTGAAATAAAGCATATGCTAACAGGCATAGATTGACTTTAAATGTAGAAGTAGACAAAATATTGGCAAAATTAAGACTTCATTAGCATATGAATGAATAGCAATGAATTTTCAAAAATATAAAGAATGAAACCACCATTTAGTTCATGACACTAATGAGTAATATACCAAAGAAATGAGAAAAAAAAAACAAAAGATAACAATATATAAAATCAATGAATTTGCAAGCAGTAAAATTCAGAAAGAAGTTGATGAGCTCAGTGCAGTTGTATGCCAGTTAGTTTCAGCTGTCATCTTGACACTCTATTTGAGTGTCTGGACACACCCACAAAGAATATTTATATAAGGCTGATATTAGCTTCCTTAATTAAAGCAGTAAGACCTATTATTTCAGATACAGTCATTTTCAGGGAAGGAAGAAAACAGAGAGAAAGAGACATCTAGTTGGTATGTGGTGAACTGACATCTTACAAACTTGGGGGAGCATCAGTCTCACCGCCTTTCTGTGTTGATGTTGGATAAATTGTGGCCAGTATGCTGGGCTCTTCCTGGCTACTCTCCTGCCATGAATGACTGCAATTGTGAGAATGAATAAACTCATAACTTTGGGGTTAAGATGCTTGTTATTAACATGAAACTAAGACTTGATGAAAGACCACATTTATAAGGAGAATTGGATAGCTTGTCATCCTGACAGATCTGGGGGGGGGGTTGTATCAAGCTCCTCTTTTATTACAATTATTAATAATTATTTATCAAAGTTTTTGGAAAACCATCTGTAAACGTTTGATGAAAGTCTTGTATTCTATTTCTTTTCTATATTTAAGACTTCATACTGAAACTGGTTTTTTTTTTATCTTTGTGAGTTCTGTTAGTGCCATTTTTTTCTCTTGAGCCTTCTTCACCCTGGGCTGTGTCTGAAAGGATATGGAACTCATGGGTAGGTTAGATCCCAAGGCCTCCTCCCTTTGTTTTTCAGATTTTTTTTCTTGGCCTTGTTCATGTAATTATTTTAAATTCTGTACAATGTTAACTTTTCTTCTACAAGAATCCTGTTACTGTTAAAATTTTTCTTTGTTGTTATGTTCTCCTAACTTATAAAATGTGAGAAAATAAATATAAGACATAGACTATGTTTTATATACATATAACATCTATATATATACAACATACATGTAAAAAGAAAGAGACAAAGCACAAGTCATCTTGCTTACTAAATAGCCCTATTACCTATTCTTACTGTATAGGTAAAAAGAATGTTTGTTATAAAATAAATAATGTTGTAATTGATAATGGTAGATAAAATTACAAAGAAGCAATTTTCAATTACCAAGATTCAATCCCTCAGCTAACGGTTGCCAAATTATTCCCATTAAATATTAAATTTTATCATTATGAAATCTGTATAAATTATGGAAAAAAGAAACAAACTGTTCCAAAGCTTCAATTACTTCTGCAACATTGTCTAAAAAGTCTGTTTTGAACAGAAATATAGAAGTTATTAGTCACTGAATTCCATCGTAATCTTTTAACCTTTTTGCTATATGTTGTTCCATTCTGAAAAGCTATAATTTATATTTAAACTATAGACTCTATGCCAAAATTAGGAAATGACATTTTGTCCTTTTTAACAACTACTTGTGCTTGACTTAATTCCTACTGAATGATTGTAGAGCAATGGTTGCACAAACCAAGTAGCAAGAGCCAGAGAAATTGACCTCAGGCCTGACCATCTGTGTCTCAGGCATGACTCCAGGTCAAACATCTGCTTTATCAGACAGACTTATAAATGACATCTGTGGAACTGATTTTTGAATTGCAAAGCTAAGATTGAAAAATTGTATGGAATCTTAAATTTTATAAGCAACATAAATTTATCTAATTCTAATTTTCAGTTTTATCATATCCTGGTAGATATTGATAGGGAGCACATCATTATTCTATGTCCATGCATTGGTTTTAATTTATAAATTTATTTGCCCAAAGTTTATATATTAGGAATGTAAAATAGTTCTCACTGCAATCTGATATATTTATTGCTATGAAGTAAGAAATGCAATCAAACACAGAAAAAGCAGTGTTAGCATAATTATGTTATTTTCTATTAGAGACTGTTGGAAAAAGCCAAAACTTGATATTTTCATCCTTTTGTATGGATATGGTTCTTTCTTGTTTGTATACAAGTCTGATACTCTCAATGAAAGAAACGGATACACACATGACAGTGACAATGCTTCTTGACATGTTCTCTGTGAACAATTTATGCTAAGTAGCTCAAGAGTGCCAACCTCCAATTTTTTTCCAGGCTTTAAGTTTCATCAGAGATCCTTTAGTTAATCCCTGAGCTGTGTTAACAATGTTATTTTCCATTCACTCCTGGCATTAATATAAAAACTTATTTAATCCAGCTTTGGAAAAGTCTAGAATTTATATACTATATCTTCTGATGTCATCATTTTTGTACCAAACATAATGAGATTTAAAAGGACAAAAATAAACATACCATTTACTATGATCTAGTTGAAAATAGAAAAACCTCGAGAGTGTGTGTGGGCAAATATGCTACTTCTGAGGTAAAAACTTAAATTTGTTTTTTTTTAATTGAGTATTTGCCCCAGTTTTTAGAAATAAGTAAATAATTCATCACATTTAGAAAAATTAAATTTAACTGCAATTATCAAGTAATGTCATTAGTCTTTTTTTAAGAAAAAGCAAAATCAAAATCAAGTATAACTATAAAATAATGGAAGCATGGCCATCATGATGGTTCCTCAATTCTTTGTTTTGTACTCCTGCATGAATTGATCTCAAGGCAATATTTCACATGTACAAAGGAAACAAACAAAACAGAAATATCATGTGAGACATTGAGTACTCTTAAAGCAATCACAGCATTTTCCATTTCTTGTAAAGCATATCACATGTCTAAAATTCACAGGAATAGATTGAAAAGTTAAAAATGGCAATGGAATTAATTATATGCTTGATTATTTAGGCAAATTGTCGTGGATATTTTCATTATGAGTAGCTTTGGAGTGTTTTCATTAAGGTGAAATAATACCCAAGCAATATTAACACAGACATTCTAACATACAGATCATAGGGGACTCTTTATCAAACACAAACCTAAATTAAGCACAGTGATAAAAAGCAACAGTTATTCTTTTCTTTTTTCTGACTTTTTATGAATATGTTCCACATGATCATTTTTAATATTTGAATATGAGAAGGATTTGCAGGGAGTAGAGAAAATGAAAAATATGTAGAAAAAGAGAAGGTGGCTTTGAATATAACAAGAATGCACATATGAAAACTGTAGAATAACAAGCACAATAAATAGAAACATTAAAATATTACAAAAACTATCAAGTTCATAATACTTAGCAGTCATTTACTTCAACTGCCATATTTGTTGTATTTTTGTTTACTATCCCCTTTATTGATGATTTATTACTGTATTTCTATAACATACAAAAGTGTTTCTTGTAATTCAGACTTTCTAAACAAAACCCAAGAAGAAAAAAAGAGGATCATCCTTAGATTTATGAAGTAGTAAATATAACTTGGAGATTTTAGACAAAAGTTTTTCATCACATTTGTATGCTCATTAGAAAATAATATATTTTAATATCATGTGTTAGAATGTAAGAATATCTGAAAGTTTCTCTACTGCATATCTTAGCCTTCGATAACCCAAAATTTTAAAAATATTTAGGGAAAGTATTCCTGATTCAACTTCATCTCTAATTTAATTTGTATATTTATATTCCTTATTTGAATTTGTATACAATTACTAATTTGCTTCTTTGAACAAATATTTCTTAAATGTCTCCCTGGCTTTCAAGCATTATTTTTGTTTTAGCTCTGGAGTTTTTAATGAAAAAATTCTCACCCTTAAGTTCCATCCTAAAATAAGGGTACAAGGAAAACTATATACTATCAGTTAGTATATGTATATTGAAGAAAGTAAATCAGGCTTTAGTGGATATAGCTAAACATAAGTTCCCTTTTCGAGAACCTGTAATAAAGAAACATGTCTCTGACAAGCTCTTATTTAATGGAAAGGAAATAGTATGTTCACATTCCTAAAAATAAACATTTTAAATTGAAAAAACAGGCCATGTTAGATGCAAAGATGACTTGTTCAACACTTTCTAACATTTCATTTTCTTTTTATTCTGATAGTGTATAATACATTGGGCCTTATTAGTATGATGATTCCATTTGCCATGGAATATTATATTCTTAATATCATAATGAATTTCTTCCACACCACATTCATTAAAGTTGTGATGCATTAGTGGAAACAGTAAGTAGGCAAGTTAAAGAGCAGGGAAACACATGCCACTGGCCTTGTATTGTATCTGGTGACATTCTTAGTATCTTGGTTGGTGGAAAACAGGTCCCTCATTGTGTTTTCCAAAGTGTTTACTTAGTATCATGAAGACTCTAGATCAGATATGAGCAATAAAGAACTATCAGAGGTTAAATAAGACCCAAAAAGAATTTGTAACATTTTAGACCTTTCCACATCATGGAATCTTTAATCGTTCAGTAGGTCTTGAAGATGGAGCTCTTTTAAAGATCCTATATCAAACAGTGTTCCATTATGAATAAGTTTTGCATATTCTCCTTTAACTATTTTATATATGTGCATACATGTCTTTGTATGTGTGTGTGTATGACAGAGAGAGAGAGACAGAGAGTGATAAAGAGAGAGAGAAAGAGAGAGAGAGAGAGAGACAGGAGGAAGAGAGTAGGAGGAAGCACAAACATTCTAAGGAATGAATGCACATGTAGAGAGGTTAGAGGTTCATTTGTAAGCTGTTTCCCCTCTCCTACCACATGGGCTCCAGGAATGCATTCACATAGTCAGCTTTTCACTCAGCCTCACTTACCGAGACATTTCTAAGATCCTGCAGTACATTTCTTTTTCAAGTTCATTTTCGTTGAATCTTTACCTTGGCTATTATAAATAGTGCTAAAACAAGCATGGTAATGTTGATGTCTTTATGAAAATACTCAGTTTCCTTTCTTCATATTCCCAGCAGCAGGATTGCTATAATGCTTTTATTTAGATTTTAGATTTTCTTCTTCCAGTTTTTCTAGGAGTTTGAACTTGGTTCTTACCTTCAAGTTTTAAACTTTCACTTTAACTAAATTTCCTTAATGACTAAGAGTTACTACTTCAGTGTACTTGAATTTAAATCCCATGTATGATTTGTTTTCCTATAGTTTTATTTGACACTCTGTTACTAAGCAACCATTCTCTTTGAGATTTGGTGGATTAATATATTGAAAATATGAATCATAGTGTTTCACCAATTTACCAGTGCAGACTTCTTCCCCATGCTCATTTGTCAGTTCACAGTTACACATGGACAAGCCTGACTGCCTTCTCATATCCTTTTCCCCTTAATGGTGTCTCAGATTTGCCAAGATAATTTGCAGGTGCAAAAGTAAGCTATGGAAAAATTGGGTCTCAGTGCATACATCTTCCTTTTTGTTAATGGGTTAATAGTACTTCATACATTGTCATTCAATACTTTGGAGACAATACTCCATATATTTTTACATTTTTGGTGGTAGTGAAAGAAAAGTAAATCAAAAATGGTTTACTTTGTATTATCCTTAATATTTTAAAAGCCTGTAACTTTTTTGAAATTTCTAAAGAAAATATGATCTCAGCTTTAATAATTTCAGTAAGATGGAATTATTAGATTTCTTTCTGACATATCCTTCAGCTCATTCCATCTTCAAATTTGGTGCTGTTAATAATAGGATATGTAACTGTTTACTGAATAATAATGTTGATATTAATATCAATATAGATGAGGATTTGGTTGTTCTGAGTTTATCAAGATATAATCTTTATATGCACATATTTATTGCTAATAATTATATCATGTAACTAATATTCAATATTTATAGTTTTTTCATATTATGATTGAACAGCAATTTATTCTTTATGACTGTTGTTTAACTTTTTTAATAACACCAAGTATACATAACATTTTGTTCTTGATAATTTTTTCATGTGTAAGGGATTCTTCTGAGTTGGATTGATAAACTAGAGTGTAAAATACACTTAAATATTCCAAGATTATTTTAGAAGGCAGTTATGCTCACTAATATGCTACCAACGCATGACCCAAGATCATTTTGTAAAAGATATCAGTGAGTTTTTTTGCACCAAATAAACATGAAAAATTGAGTTTTCCTGCCATCGTAAGAAAACACAACCAGAAATTTAAGGTGTGTTTTCTAACGGCAGATTTAAATTGAAATTATAAAGGATGAGCTTAACTGATTTAAGATGAAAGCCTCCTTCAGGAAAATGAATATTTAAATTAAAATTATAGATTCCGTGTTCCTAAAAATGAATGAGAAAATATTAAAATCATGAAAGATATTCTAATATAAAATGAAATAACATAAAATATGTTATACAGAAGGGAAATCTAAACATATCAAGAGTTGTCAAGATCTTTTTTATTTTCCTCTTCATATTATTATATTTAGTTTTAGAAATATAATTATAGTTTGAAATTGATTAATTGATATACTTATGTCACAGTAAACAATATTCAAGGAAAAAGATTTGCCACCAAGAGTTAATGATGCAAAGTTTGCCTGAAATTATTTTACTTTCATTTGTATGTCCATGTAGAATATAAGTATTCTTACAAAGTTAGTTGGAGTTAATTTGCAAGCACTTCTTCTCTCATAGCAGTTTCACTGACATCATTAACAACAAATGATCCAACAGCCTGATAATGGTTAAATCCACAAATCTATTAAATTCTCAGGAACAGCTTGAATCTTTTTATTAATGGTTATCTTTGCTTCTGTTTTTCCATATTGAAAGAATGTATTAAATAGAAATCTATAAATCCATGTTGATTAATGATTTCGATTAATTTTGAAACTCTTCAACCATGATACCTCCTTTTTTCAAAGCTTAAAAGAAAAAACAAGAAATCCTATGTGCATATCATACACATATTTAATATTCCTGTGCATTTGCAAAGCCACAGAAATGATGTTTTATTAAATAAATATTCATTCATCACTCATTTCTTGTTCTTTTTAGTAATTATAGTCTATTGTGAATAGAGATTGCAATGAATACATGAGGGTAAACATCTCTGACAATTTCTTTTCTTTTGCCTTTCCTGTATAGCCAATTATAATATTGTCAATTGAAATGTTGGTTGTATTTTTAATTTTTTGAGATAACTTTATATGTTTTTCATAATAACTGTACTAATTTACACACCAATCACAACAGTATATAGGGGTCCCCATTTGTCCACCCAAACCCACAGTTCTTCTTACTTTTCATTCTTTCAGGAATAATTACTCAGGAATAATTTTTGGCTGGATGTAATGATGCTTCGTTGTTGTATTTCAGTAGTCTTTCCACAGTGATTAATCTGTAAACAAAGTCTGTGTAGCTTGACCATTATTTGCTTTATGACACAGAATTTTAGGTATCCTAGGCTAGTCTCAAACTCACCATGTACAAGGATAACACTGATCTTAGATCTTCCTGCCTCTACCTCTAGAGTGCTGGAATTACAGACATGGACCACCTTCTACAAGGGGATTAAGCCCTGAGTGTTTCTTGATAGAAGAATAAGCTGCCAAATGCACTGAACTCAGTCTCTTGTTGGCCTAACCCAATGTATTGTTGTGTGAATGTTCAATATTTATTTAAGTCCAACTTATTTTATTTTTTTTGTATGGAGATGTTGGAGTTCACTATCAATTGTATGTAAAACACCTCTTATCAAATCTCTACTGTGGAAGATAGCTCACTGCACAGAGCTGTCTAATTTAATTCACCTAACCTTTGGATTTTGCTTTTGTTTGAGTGACTGGGCATCTTATCTATTTCAATGAAATGAAAAAAATTTTTCAAAGGTTCACAGATTCTCTGTTGAAATATTTTCTCCACTTTGGGTTGACTTTTATACCTGGTTATAGTAAGAGGTTCACTTTCTTCCATCTGCACTTAAATATTCCATCTATTCAGGATCACATATGGAACAGATTATTCAATTTTGGGCATGGACTTATTTTTAGGCTCTTTACCTTTTTCATTGGTTTATGTGATACTTATTCTACAAAACACATATGGTTCTGAAGTGCATCATGTAGTCAAAGACTCAAAGTCCTGCTGCATTAATTTAGTAATGGTTACTTTAGATTTTCTAATTCTTCTGTAGCATTTTCACATTCTTTTATCTAGCTTTGTATTATATTAATAATAAAATTATTATATGTAATAACATTAATAATATTTAATAGAGATTAAAATAAACAAAAAGGATAAAATGTTAGGAGATAGCTCAGGTTGTACATGAATTTGCATTCCTGTTTCTATTTCATGAGTGTTTGTATTGAAGACACACACACAGCATTAGCCATTTTAACAATATTTACTCTTCATAAACATGAATACTGAATTTCATCAATTTTTATTTGTTTTTCTACTTCAATTGTTTCATTACTATTTTTATTGTTTTTATTGCAAAAACTATAAACTTTTGGTAAAAATTATTCCTGCATATTTTGTTTCCTGTGTAGCTGCTGTAGAGGCTCTCATAGCTATCATACGGGCTACTGTTTTTTCTGTTGAGGAGATTTGGACTTGAAATTTTGAACGTAATGGAAGAAAAAGATAAAGTTCTCTAAAACCTCTTACTGAGAAATAACTTCTGGATTAAGATGAATGGAAGACAAGAATGCATTTGGACTGGACTCAGAGTAGAAACCACAATCCCTGTTCATTTTCCAAGCATGCATAATGCTGCTAACAGCACTGATGATCAGTAATAATATATCCATCAATAATGTTTAGCCTGAACATTATGATTAGTATGATCAAAGTCAACCTAAGTAAGAACATGTAGAAGACTCTTAGCCTAGGAAACTGCCATAAATCTTGAAAATAATCCCATTTATATATTACTATTAGGATATTATTTCTGAAAAACTCAACAGGGAATTAAAATGAAAAGTAAATATATTAGGATAAATATTTATATATGGTTGTAAAACAGACTGAATCTAGAATAGAGTCCCATAGGAATAATAGGAGACAAAGGCACTATTTATCCAGATTTCCTCTGATGTGGTAACCTTTGAGAGGTTTTCTTCCATTTTTATTTTGTCGTTCATTATTCTTCTGTCATGCACCTTCTTAAATTTTACTATTAATTTAGTTTATAATTTATATTTTTGTATATTTTTGATGGCATGTATTTTTATTTTATGATCCTTTCATCTTTTCTGTATTCTCAATGAAGATCTGTTTAAATGAAAATAAATAATAATAAACAACAAAGAATCAGCATCTGTTCTGTACAAAGAAATGCTAATCCAAAGAAAAGCAACTGTTTTTAAATGAAGAACTGGGTAAATGAAGGCAATCAACCATATGAGGGAACTCAATATAAAGAAAATAATGGAAATTCAACTCAAAGAATGTTTCCTGTGTATATGTATATGTATATGTGTTTTTATATGTATATGTATGTATGTGTGCATGTGTTTGTGTTTATGCATGTACACATAACAAGTGTATATGTTCATACATGTGCAGGTGTGTATGTGCTGTGTCTGTGGTGTATGTGTATGTTTCTTTTAGCATACAGTGTATGCATATATTTCTTTTCTGTATTTGTAGGTCAGAGATTGACATCCAATGTTGCCATGATCAACGTCCACAATATATTTTGATATGTGTATTCCTAAAGAAAATTAAGTTCAATGAACTTCAAGGACCTGCCTATACCTCAACTTTTATTTGTGTTCTGGGGATCTGCACTCAGGTTCCAATGCTACTTGTATGGCAGCCACTTTACCGTTGTTCAATAACTCTAAACCCTGTTTTCTTACTTTACTTTTTTATAAAATTCTTTCCTTCTTTACAGATTTTTATATTGCTATCAAATGTGTATTCTTGTTGTGTAAGTTATGATCAAAGATAATGATCACATGAATTCTAATTTTAGAAACAGAATTTGTTCCCTTATAAGGATGTAAGTGTAGATTTAGATTTTTCCATAGTAAACCTATGCCTTGTAATTTTGACCATTGCAGAGAACACAATGTAATGACAAGTTCCATGAGATTGTTTTTCCAATGTTTTCTAGAGCTCAACGAACAAGTGTAATAGGAATTAATTTTGATGTGATGATAAAAGGCAAAAATGATGTAGGTAGGTCATGTCCATTATCACTGATTCTTCCTCAGATGAAGAAGGAAATCACATTCTTCTCTTACTGGCTTGACCTCAAGTGTTTATAATTTTTTTTACTAACATTTTCATCCCTACCATGCAATAAAACTTAAAAAGAACTTTGAAACACATTCTAGAATGCTTCATTAAAATAAAAAGTTTTAAAGTAACATATAAAGCAGCAAAATAAAGTAGTTTTGAAGTCTACCATTATCAGAGAGATGTACAGCACATGTATTTAAAGGCCAGTGATTGCCCTTGACCTTAGACTGATTCATGGATGACTTTCTAGTTACTTACTACAGAACAGTTGGTATTTGTGAAGATTTTGATGAAAATTCACTTGATTTCCATAATTTAGTTTGTTTGTTTCTAAAATCCTTCCAACTTGCAGAATTTTGTTTCTATTAGCTTTATAAAGCTTTTGATGGGACAGTTACCATTCTATTCTGTGGAATGTAAGCAGGGTAAAAATATACTGCACTTGAAAGCCAATTTTCAGTCTGGTTATGTCTAGCCTGATTTACATGAACATTTCTTATACTTTGAAAGAAAGCTATGATTCACTGTGTATCCTATGAACATCTTTGGCAAGCAGAAGATAGATCAAATAATACATTTGAGTCACAAGAGACCAAGAGAAATAACAGAGGCAAGTTTGGGAAGAGCTGTATAATTTTCAAACAACTAAATTTGTACTTCTTTTTTTAACTGATGAGTGTTCTTTTCTAGGGAATAGACATTAATATACACACCACTCTTTGTGAGAATACAGAAATAATTTTAATTGTATTTATTAAAACTTATCCAGAGACTATTGACAATCAATAAGAAACAAAACCACTGAACACGTGCTTCTCTGAATTCTGAGGTGTAGATAAATTTTTGAACATCATTGTTCTTTGATCTACTTGTGAGGTATATTCAGATAGGAGTACCTTTTTTAATAAACTGATTTGATTTCCATTTTAATAACTAATATAAATCAAGTCATACTTTACTATTTTTGTATTTAAATGTCAGATAAATTTTATTGAAACTTTTTTTATTTATTCAATTGTGCGTGTGTGCATATGTATGTGCATACACACGTGTGTGTGGGTGTTTGTGTGTGTGTAGAACCATGGATAAAAAAAATTTTTTTAAAATTTTATTGAAACAGATAATATTCACTATGTTTTCTTATGCATGACACCAGTAGCTAATATTTATAAAAGAGAAGATTGATTAATTTCCTTGTTAAAAATCCTGTATCCTCATTGAAGTTTTAACATAATGTTAGGCCCTTGCTGAAAAATCTTAGCAAAATTATTTATATTTGACTACCATAACAATGTTGGAAAATTTCAACTTAACCTAGCATTATGAATACGAGTGTTATGTCTTACTAAACTGCACATACTTGCAACATATATTTTATATTAGAAACCACTTAAGATATGAAAAGTGGAATAATTTAGCATACTTTTTGAAATTTTGGCTTAAAATCCACTGACATCTTATACTTTGAAAATTAGCCAAGTCACCATAGTTCTTGTCATGTCGAGGTTTTATTTGTTAACAGTATGGAAAATTCATTTTGAAAGCAAAGCTGTCATGACTTGCAAAAGAAGGTTATTTCTAAAACTCCACAACATAATTTTAAAAAATTGTGCAATTATGACATTCCTAAGCATACTTTTGTGTTGTGTGTGTGTGTGTGTGTGTGTGTGTGTGTGTGTGTGTGTGTTCAGGTATAGACAACCTTTCATATGTTTCGGCCTTTAGTCTTGCTTTAAACCTTTTTTTTATTTTTATTTTTTTCAATGTGGAATCACACTGGCCTGTAACTTTCTATATAGGCTACACTGTTTGCCCAACATGTCTCAGGAGTATGTTTCTCTGTCAAGCTTCTACTGTTATAATTACAAGGGTGTGCCACTACCCCTGGCTGTCTGTACATTATGCTAGTTAATTCTCACAAAGACTCTATAAATTGAGCTTTGAACTTGCAGTGAAAATATTAAATTAACTTTGGTTATGCTGTCAAAGGTCATATTTGAACTCACTTTCCAGTGATTCTTAGATAATTTAAAAGGAAATTGAAGTAACAATCGTTAGTTAGAATCTTAAAAAAGAAATGCAATTTTTATTACACATACTGAGCTAGTAAAAAAGGGAAGTAAATATCCACTAACATACATTTAAATGAAACTTTTAATACAAGTTTACAAATATTTCTGTGCCTCATTAAGACCATATTTCTTGATTCTGAAATCATATTTTCTTCATTATTTTGGCATTTGAGAAGAGGACTATGGTTCAGAAAATTTTTATTGAGTATGTAGGGTGTACAATATTATCTAATACACTCTAGTATTGTGTTTCATGACTCAAGCCTAAAATAGACATTATTTTTAATCTGAAGGTTACTGACTGATAAGAAGAGATAAGAATTCATTTCATTTCAAAGGATACTGATGTAGAAGGAGAGTTTTTGAAGGAGTAAGATAAGAGCTCAAATCCAGGGTCTGTTTATGCCATCTGAAGTGATCATTGTGGAATTATTCAAATATATGGAGACTCAGTACTCATCTGAAGATAGTAAAAGAATTTGAGCTTTTATAGTATATGATCCTAATGATAATTATAAGAAAAAGGCTATGTGCAGTTTACTTGTTAAGATACCCATAGTTATTATTTGATTTTTTCATGTTAATGCTGTTCTAGAAATGAAAAGCTAATTTATATATCCATTAACCTTATGAAGAGTTATTTCAGGAAAATTTGGATCCTTTTTTAAATGTGGTTGAATCACTTTTATTATATAGCATAAATTATGATGTTATTTTTTTAAACCTACACAGTGAGGTTTTAAAAAGGATTCATGTTCAGGAAGGTAGTTCTGATTAAAAACCCCAATATGAAGTCAAATGTGTATTTATAGAAGTCACAGATACAATTATACTTGTTGATATAATGGCTGTTTGTAAAACAAAATATTCCAGTTTCAGGAAATTTCAAGCTCTGGGAATGGCTTGATAAGTGGTATAAAATTGTAAATCTCATATTAAACACACAAACACACACACTCACATAAATGCATATAATCACCTATCAAAGAAGTAAACAATGTCCAAGTTAACAGCGTATGTTTGGAAAACATATTATATGTTTTCTTTCTTATTTAGTATGTTTACATTTTTAATTTTTGTTAACTTAAAATAATTATATATACATATATGTGTGTATTTGTGTGTGTATATGTGTGAGAGAGAGAGAAAAGGAGAGCTAAGCTTAAGTAGTAAAGTTAACATTTATGCTATATTTATATATTGATATGCATTTTAAGGTGACAAAACATTTTAAATTGTATTTGAATATATAAAAGTCATATAGAAAGACAAAATAGTGAATGCATAGAACACTAATAATTGAAATTTTGATTCCTGAAGACAAACATATTTAGGACAAATTGAGTTTTATTAAGCAATATTGGCTGAAGTGACAGTTTTTATTTTTAAGTTAGACCAACAATAAACTGCAGTACTTGAACTGTTAAATTTGGAAATCTGAAAAGAATAATTGAAAAACAAAAAAATGAAGTCACCATAATAATTGAAATGATATAGTTTTTATTTTCTTGTTTCCCTTGTGTATTTTTTTAAAGAAGAATGATCCTTTACTAAACAAGTAACCAATAACAAATAATATACAATTATACATAGTCCTTTTGAGATATAAATCTGATATAACACATTAATATCTTTATCTCCCCAATACCCAGGAGTAATTCTTTTTTTTTTTTTTCAGGTTCAAGGAAATTTCTTTTTTTTAATACATTTTTATTATTATTTCAGCTCATACAAACTTAATAGGTACACCAGTTCCCTCCCTCCCTCCTCCTCTCCCTGAACCCCCTGCTCCCCCTCCCCTCACCCCTCCCTCTCCATCCCCCCATGCCTCCCGCCCCAATTCCCAGAGTCCTTTCTTGTGCATGCCTGACTCTCCTCTGGGCCCTCCTCTCCAATGACATACAAGGACCCAGTGGCATTTCCCTGAACCCTTTCCTGTGTTCCCCTTAAGCATAGGAACACTACTGTGGCTGTCAATCCCTTGCCTCCAAGGATCTTGGTGCCTTTAGCAGATGCTAGACTTTGTGAGGTCAATAGTGTGTTGGACATTGCGCCGGGCATGCAATGTCCAATTATGATTGCTTCGGCCCTAACTTGTGTGGAGTATCTTGCAAATCATTGCTCCTCCCATCCTTTTGCTCTTACACTCTTACCGCCCCCTCTTCCGCAAATGTCCCTGAGCTTCAGGATGGGGAGAGATTAGTCTGGCCTAGTTCTAGGTGGTTGATATAGAGTCTCTGAAGTTCTGGATAGTGGTTTGTTGATTTTCTTTTGCAGTTTTGTTGCTCCTGCAATGCCCTTCACTCCATCGTGATGGGCACTGTATGTCATCCCCTGGCCAGAGAAAGAAAGCTGTTAAACTGGAGTCTTATTATAAGAGCACATTCAAGGGTATATGTAATACTTATACCCAAAAGTGGAATCAAAAGCAGGGTCATATGGCATTTGGCAATGGGAGGGGCCAATCACCCATTTGCAAAATGGTTACTTTTTAATATCGTTCACAGGGTGAGTTTAATTAGGAAATGTTAGATATTTTATATGTTTCTGCTTTCATTCCCACTCTTCAAAACAGTAACTCATTTTCCAACTTTGAAGTTTTCTTTTGCAAGAATTCTGTTGCAATGATTTTGTAAATTGGATTCTAGAATAATTTGTAATTCTAAGTCATAGCTTGGATTCCTAATGTAAATCGTACTTGAATTCCAAGTTTGAGAAATTTATTCCCTAACTATGGCATCCTCAAAACTTGTTATTGTCTAATGGATCCAAATAGTTATTATGGAAAAATCTTGCAACTTTCATATAATGGCACAATTAATATCGTAAAAGAAAAGGCTTTATGACAGTATAATTAGTAAGTACTTTGTAAGCATCTTCAAGTAAGGAGCAATGTTTCAGAATCCAAAGACCAGGAAATCATTTCATACTTCAAAAGGAGTTAAAGTGCAAAGTCAGTACACAAAGATTAATTATTGGCAACATAAGCATGCAAGACTCAGTCTCACACAGATGACAACCTAGAAGCCTAACAGGGACTGCAGTCTTGGCTTGGCTTTGTTAAGGAATAAATGTCCTAGTGACTAGTCCTTCGGTTATCAATCCACTGTTCCATGTTTGTTTTCTTTCGTTAGCAGTCTAGCTTGTCTCCTTCCTGAGTATACCTTCGGTGAACAGCTTTCCCTTTGATTCTAAATCAATGAAAGTTAATGGATACTGTCAATATTTTTTAAATTAATTAATGTTTAAGTCAATTAGGTTAAAACAAGCTAAGTACTTAAAAACACTTGTTTAAAAGGAGATTCAAATATTAAAACTTTTTCATTAATAAAAAAGTTTTCTGCAAGAGAAAATTTATGGTTTCCATACAGATAAAGACAAAGCAATGTTTGTAGTAAGCTAATGAGGAAATCATGGTGAGAAATTAGGTTCTAGTTTCATTGTTCACCATTTTTCCAATTTTCCCAGCATCATTTCTTTGAAGATGTATTCTTTTCTCTCATGTTTATTTTTGACACCTTTGTGACAAATCATGGTGCTGAGGGTAAATAAGCTTCTATCTGTGTTCTTGATTCTAATCCATTTGGCAATGTGTCAGTTTATTGTGGCCCCACGATATTGCTTGAAATCATATATGTGTTGTCTTCAAAAGTGTTTATATTACTCAGAATGTTTAAGGTATCTGTGGCCTTCTTTACAATCCACGTGAGCTTTGATACTGTTTTTTGTTCGATTTCTATGAAGAATGGCACTGAAATTTTTATCAGAATTGCTTCAATAGAATGTTCATTTGCACTGCATGAATTCTTCTATGAGCATGGAAGTCTTTCTAACTATTGATATATTCTATAATTTCTTTCTTCAATTTTTAAAGATTCCACTTTCAGGTAAGTTTTATGTGTTTAGAAATTCATCCTCTTTTATATTGTGGAGTTTAGCAGAGAATAAATTTTCATTTAATTTTTCCTGGTTTGACAAACATAATGAGTAATATTCCCTACCTCCTTCTTCCCTCCTGTCCTTCTGTTTCTATTATTCCTGGGATTCCCTTTGGATCATCTGCTCTGGTGGCATCAGGCCTCTGTGGAAGAACAAGTGGCCCTTGAGCAGACCAACTGATAGTGGCACTCTTGTTCACCTGTCTAGCCCTATAACATAGACTCCTACTACTCAAAATTATTTCTCCTGAGATCCTTGCCATGATTTGTCAGAGTGCTCCTGGATGCAGCATCCCTCCTTTGAATAGAATGTCTTTTCCATTAGTGGATCTTCCCATCTTTAGGCTCTTCCACAAGAGTCCCTGAGCCTTCAGATGGAGAGATTTGGCTGACCTTATTCTGGGGGACCATTGCAAGTTCACTAGTACTAGTGTTCTGGTTGGCTGTTGTCATCTATTTCACTGTTTTTCCTCTGTACTTGGCTGTTTCTATCTGGGAGTTGAGATCCTTTTTATCCACAGATTAGAAAGCTGCTTAAAAAAGGACCTTTATATAAGAAAAGTCTTAAAAGAGAAGGATGAACAAGAATAAGACACAGTAGAGAAGGGGTTAGCCTCCAGGTAAGCATCCACCTGCTCACTAACCCCTATTTCCTCCCTCCATGATAGGGAACACACATGTAGCACAGTAAACCAGTCTAAACAGTAAACCAGTCTAAACAGTGAATGTGATGGAAATTGACAGAGGACAGGTTCAGATGTTTCAATATTTATGGACTATTCTTAACAATTGCCTTATCTATCTATTTATCTGTATTCTTTTGTCTCCATTATCTTGGGGTCTTCTTTCCCTACTCTCCATGTTTGCTCCTTTGAGATAGATTTCTTTTTTATTATTATTATTATTTATTCAACTGTGTGGATGTGCGTGTGTATGTGCGCATGTGTGTGTGTGTGTCTGTGTATGTGTAGAACCACGGACGAATTCGCGAACCACCATGGACTCCTCCATCTCCTTCTGCCCCGAGATTCACAGGCTCCGCCCTACTAAGACCAGAAGCGCAGGCCGCCCCGCTTCCGCCTGGCGTCTATACGTGGGATCTGGGATCCGAACTCAGGACCTTCCGCCTGCAAGGGGGAGACTTAACCCCTGAGCCACCTCTCCAGCCCAGGATAGATTTCTTCTTAAATGTTTATCATTATAAGGGTTTAGTACCAGGTTAAATTTATAAGGGAAAACATTCTATGTCTGGGATACTTTGCTCAGTATAACTTCTTCCAACTCCACCCATTTACCAGCAAATTTCCTTTATTCATTTTTGATAGCTGTGTAATATTTCATTTTTGTATATGTTACACATTTTCATTTTCCATTGGTCAACAGTTGGGTATTTAGGTTAATTCCATGACTTTGCTATCATAGATAGTGCCACAATGAATGTAAATATGTCCTTACAGTAAGATGTAGCAGTTTTTGGGAATATTCCCAGTAGTGGTATAGCTGGGTCACATGGCATTTCAATTTTTAACATTTTTAGAAAACACAACTCTGATCTCCAGAGTGGTTTTCCAAGTCTGCATTCTTACCAGTAATATATGAGGGTTCCCTTCTCCCTGAATCTTTTCTGGCATTTTTTGTCACAAGTGTTTTGGATTTTAACCATTCTGACCAGGGTGAAAGGATATGTCAGCATAGTTTTGATTTGCATTTCCCTAATGGTTACGGAGGTAGAAAAAATTTTTAATATATTTGTTGGACATTTTTATTTCATCTTAGGAAAAGTTTCTTTTAAATTCCAAGGCCCATTTTCTAATTGGACTGTTTATCTCCTTGGTGTTTTATTTTTTGGGTTCTTTGTGCACACTGGATATTAGCCCTCTATCAGATGTGTGGTTAGTGGAGATTTTCCCCCATTCTCTAGGTTGTGTTTTTGCTTGATTAATATTACCTTTTGCTAAACAGAAGCTCCTAAATTTCATTAGATCCCACTTGTTGAGTATTGGTTATATTTCCTATTCAACTGGGGTTCTTGTTTAGAAAATGCTATCCTAGGCTAATCAATACAGAGGAATTCTCTGCTCTTTTTCTCGGGTTTTTTAGTCTCTTAGTCTCTGGTATAACATTAATGTTCTTGATCCATTTGGAGTTGATTTTTGAGCATGGTGACAAGAAAGGGTCCAGTTTCAATCTTCTGCATGTAGATATCAAATTTTGTCAGCTCTACTTTTTGAAGAGGCTGTCTTTTTTCAGTGACATTTCTGAGTATCTATGGCAAAAATCACATGACTTGTAGGTATAAGAACTTATGTCTGGATCTTCAACCCTTTATTCATTGATCTATGTATCTGTTTTGGAGCCAATACCATGCTGTCTTTTAATGTTCTTATGAGTCTCTGAATTACTTTATTATGTGGTTTAATATGACTTTTTTCAATGCTAATGTTATTAAATTGGATATTTCCTCTTTTTTGGCTAATTTGATAAAAATGTAATGACCGTGTTCATCTTTTCAAAATACTCTTCTTTAATAGATTTTCTTTTAAATCTTTTTTTGAATTTTATTTATTTTGTGTGTGAAAGAAGAGAGAGAGAGAGAGAGAGAGAGAGAGAGAGAGAGAGAGAGAGAGAGAGAGAGAGAGAGACTGTGTATCCTTGTGGAGAACCAAGGGTGACTTTGGGAATCATCCTGGTTTGCTTCTACTTTCTTCTTGATTTGCTCTGGGATTTCCCAAGCTCTACCCACCAGATTCAGAAGTGCAGGCCCCCTCCTTTTCCACCAAACATTTTTATGTGGGACCTGGTATCTGAACTCAGGACCTTCTGCTTGCAAGGCAGAATCTTAATCCCTGAGGCATATCTTCAGCCCAATTTACTGATGTTTGTATCTTTGTTTTAACTGTTATTTAACTGATTTCTTACTTATTGTTTCTTCTAATCTATGCTTTAGAGATTAGACTTCATGTTTGCCCAAGGCCTTAACATGTGTTATTAATTTTTTTATTTTTGTTCTTTCAAGATTTTGTTCTTCTCTGTTTCATACATGAAAATGAGTGAACTTATGATATTTCACTCCTACTTCCATCCCCCTGCTCTTTACAATACAACCCTTCTTATTTGTTATCATTTCTTTTTGCAAGTTTGACCTACTGGGTTTCATTTGATTTGCGTTTGACAGCATGTGCCTAAGTATTTGCTGGTAATCTTTCTGTTTTTTAATGTAGGCATTTAATGCTATTAATTTCCTCAGGATGATTTTTAATGTATTCTTTAGATTTTGGAATGCTTTATTTGATTGTCACTCAGTTTTAGGAATGTTTTATTTAATTATCAATTTCTTCCATGGTCTATTTATCATTCAGTATTTGTTGCTTTGCATCCATGAGTTTGCTTGATTTTTGTAATTTCTTTTATTGTACATAATTAGCTTTTCTATGATGATAATTGTTGAGAAGTATAGGAATGAATATGAGATGTTCAAAGTCATTTTCAGCAACATAGTCAGTTTTGTATAAGTTTGGGATATATTAGATCTAGTCTCAAAAAAAATTAATTTAAAGGAAGAATATGTAGTTGTTCATTTTCATACCAATTTCACAAAACAGTAATAAATGATTGTCCCCAAAAGTCATTTATCATTTAATCCACAATATTTTTCCAAGTTTAGAGACCACACATGAGTTCCCCTTATGGAGTAGGCCCTCTTTTGAATCAGAAAGCAATTGCTTAAACACCTTGTATTCATGCCACTGTGTACCCATAGTTACATTTTTCAACGTTGGTTTTTATTGAAGTTCACAAAATTCATTGCTGGGTGAAACTATTAGTTGTTTCTCCCTGGTAGTGAACTACACCCTCTGGTATTATAAATGCTAGCCATAATGTCTGGAACTTCCAAGTGAATTTCAACTTGAGTTCTTCATATTCTATGACCAAAGTGTGTGGTGATATAAGCAATATATATCATCGGACAATTAAGAGTCACAGTAATACTATTTGGGGAGAGCCTCCAAGTAATCACTGACCAACAACTTTTGTGGAAGCATGGCACACCAGGAGATTTGTTATATCATCTTTGTCTTTAAGAAGAACCTCTCAAGACAGTATCTGCAATCCCTAGCCTTTCATTTGTGTGTGTGTGTGTGTGTGTGTGTGTGTGTGTGTGTGTGTTGTGTGTGTATGTGTGTGTGTGATCCTCTCTATAGGCATATCCATTTAAATTCAGTGGTTTTATTTTTAATTGTATTTATAGATAAGATAATAAAGTATTGATTTTCAGATGATTTAATAATACTTTATTAGCATTAATTTTTTCTCCCACATCACTCCTCTAGTTCATTTCTCCTACTATTCCTTTTTCCACAACCATGTTATCATTGCCTCACCCTTAAAATATTTCTTCCCTTCCATAGTGGTCTTTTTCTAGCTTCCTGCCGTTTAGATTTATGCTAAGTTCCACACACGAGTCCAAAGAATCAAAGCTAGAATATCTAAAAAGAGAAAACCTAAGATGATTGTCCTTCTGAGATTGGATTACTACACTCGAAGTAATATTCTTCATTTTCATCTATTTACCTTGCACAATACATAAATATCATTCTTCCTAAGAACCGAAATGCATTGTTTCATTTGGCCCACATATTGCTGATAAATTCATGCCCAAGGAACTGAGTGAACAATGGCATTTACTTAAATCTTAGGTTTATATCTGAATATTTAATCAGCAAATATTCTATTGAGTATTTGTCATAGTTGCATTATCCATTCTTCAGGTGTTGAAAAGAGTTGCTTTATAATAACCTCAACAGATTTGTAATGATCATCTTTACATCCTTATTAGTACAACTCTCATCACTCATCCAAAAAAATAGTATTTTTCCCAATGGAGAGTGGTTAATGCAGAGAATCAATGGCAACTGGTCAAAATGCTCAGAATAATTGATTGCAGTCTTGGACTCTAAACCAAACATCAGTGCTCCATACACTGCAGAATGTTGTATAAAACAAAGAGAAAAAATGAAAGTGTCAGAACATAAAGAAGTATTACCATCCCTTATACCTATTGATATGATTACATAAGATTTTGTCCAAAGCATTACATCATGGATTGTGAAAGAGATCACATGGTCCCACCTCTTTGAAAGAATATTCATAGCTAATAGTGGGTTTGTACTTTACATATTGAAATTGCCACTGGCATATCACCTGTGCTGTAGCATGTGACCAAGAACATGATAATGTGGGTATCTGACCCTTATTAAACTAAGTTCAGCACACATAAACAAAAATAAAGAGCAAGGGAAACTTGTGAGGAAGAAGAAAATTTTCAAGAGAAGAAAGACTGGTATATATGACATATATATAAATATGTGTATATAATTTAATAAAGAAATTAAAACATGAGAAATAAAGAAGATATTGACTCACAACATTATAGACTAATCTGGAGACTCCTAAACTGATCTGCAAAGAACTTCTAACAATTGTCTTGTAATACATGTGACTTTGTGCAAGTGTAAGTGGGAAAAGTCACAGATATATCTAACAGGTTGGCATTTACAATGGTGCTGTAGGTATGATGATACTAGAGAGTAAAAGAAGATAAAGAGAAAAAAACTATAGCAGAATAAATATTCAAGGATAAGAATATTAGAAGGTTTTTTTTTCCACTAAGAGAAAGGTAAAGTTTATACAATAGAGGCATTGAAAGATCCACGGATTATAAGGAAGAAACAGCTTTTATCCTTGGAACAATAAATATTTTAATATTAACTACTATCATATTTGAAAATAAACATAGATGAATTATATCAGTTATTCTATGTGTTACTGTGTTAGTGAATACCCAAAGCCAAACAACTTATGAGGAGAAAGGGAGATTTATTCAGTTTATGGTTCCAGAGGGGAAAAACAGTCCATGGTGGAGGCAGCATGGCTGGCTGGTATAAGCTAGAGTCAAGCTAAGTCATACCCGTCTGTGAGGCTGGGAGCTTCAAGACTGCTTGCTGAAAAGACAGACTTATGAAGGTAGGATGGGACTAATGCAGGACCCATCCCAGGTCCTTCCTCTAGCATCCCAGGACCACCTTCCTCTAGCAAGGCTCTACCTCTCAAAGGCACCACGATTTCCCAAACACATGAGAATGTGAGGGACACATTTCAAACCATGACATGAAGAAAGTAGCACTTGTCAGTAATCCCAACTGTTAGAAGGAAGTAGGAGGAAAGGCGAAAGCGTATATCCAGGTTGTATTACCTATTGAGAGTTCTATACACAGGAGTGCTACTGAGTAAGAAGACCCTGTTTCAAAAATCAAATCGGGCTGGGGGGGTGGCTAGGGGGGACTGGGGGGGGCTGGAGAGGTGGCTCAGGGGTTAAGTCTCTGCCTTGCAGGTGGAAGGTCCTGAGTTCGGATCCTAGACCCCACGTACAAACGCCCGGCGGAAGCGAGAGCGGCCTGTGTTTCTGGTGCTGGTAGGGCAGAGGCTGTGAATCCCGGGGCAGAGTAAACAAGGAGGAGGTGGAGGCGTCCATGGTGGTTCCAGAGTTCGCCCGTGGTTCTACACACACACTCACACACACACACACACACACACACACACACACACACACAATTGAATAAATAATAATTTTTTTTTTAAAATATCAAGTCGGGATCAAAGGGATGGCTCAGCAGTTAAAGGTGTATGCCCCAAAACCTAGTGACTTGAGGATAATTCCCTTGGAGTGCACATTGTGCAGGGGAAAAAAAAAAAGCACTCCTGCATATTTCCTCTGACTTCTACGTATATGCAGTGATGTATGTGTATGCTTACGAAAACACACACACACACACACACGCACAAGAGAAATCCATAGTGTTTTTCATTAAGTCCCTTCCACTCTTCCAATAATCTATATCCAGGTCACTCATGGTCTCCATTGGCATTTTTTTCTTTACTCCCTCCCATCTCATCCTACCTGTCATGCTGTCCTGTGAAAATAGGAGGGAGTCTAGTAGGGGGATGAAGGTTTGTAGAAGGAAAAGGAGGGGGAATGTGGCTTGGGAATAAGATTTGAAAATATTATAAAGCCACCGTATTCATGTATGCAACATTAAAAAATGAAAAAAGCAAAAAGAATTCAATCTAGGCCCTTTAAGAGTAACATATGGAATCTGTGATGACAGAGTATATGATATAAGCATAACATGAACTTTTATCCAACATATATACATTTATATTTGTGTTTAAAAATGCACATAAATAATAGTATTCAAAATCAACAGGAGAAAAATTAGAAATTTTGTAATACATATTTAATTCCAAAATATATGCTCAATGTGTACATGTATGAAACCATTTAATATTTGAAGTCAAACAATCTCTGAAACAACTGGTTAACTCTGCCTTTGTTATCTGCTTCAATTTTTGATACCTCATTGTGAGCATCTTATTTTTTTGTTAATTTAATTTTTTATGTATTCAATGTATACAGCAATTTTATTTTTCAGTTATTCTTGTTTATTCATTTGAGAGAGAGAGAAAAAGAGAACAGAATAATGAGAAGAAGAGAGAAAGAAAATATAGTATGCCAAAGTGGCAAATTTTATAAGTTGGGTCTCTCCTTCTACCATGTGAGCACTGGCAATCAAATTAAGGTCACCAGGTTTATTTACAGATGAATTTGTCTAATGAGCATCTAAAGAAATTTTTGAGAAGCTTAAAAGAAGTAGAATTGATTTGATACTTATTTGTTTTAAACATGAACAAATTGGTATAAGAATCTGAATCCACAGATTAAATGAATGCTGAGTAGTGTCTTTAACATATGGGGAGTGTATGATATACTCTAATTGCAGGCCAACCTCTGAAATGGGGGCCGTGGAGTCTATTTATAGAGAACACTAGTTTAATGAGACACTACAATGAGCCAAAGTCTGGGAACTTTTAGAGCAGAAATAAGAAACTATAAAATGAAATTTCCTATAGAGAAAAATAAAAATATATTTATTTATTTATGAAAGAACTGGTAAAACATGTTTGAAGGGAAGAATGAATACAAAAATGCATTAAAATGAAATGATAAAAGTATTTCAGGTAAGCAGTACGTACTTAAGAAAATAAAATTCTTCTGGAATTTCCCTTAAATGCATTCCCTAGAGTGTAATGATATAAGCACGTATAAGCAACATAACTGAAATTGAGAGGGTACACATATATAAAGGGGGAACAAAGAAATTTGGAATTCCATAGAGAAAGTAAACTGATGCATGTTAGACAAATGTAATTGTACTGGTCTAAAAGTACATACAACAAAGAATCTTTTGTATGCATTATTTGTAAGTTTTTAGATAGCTATTGAGATAATCTACATATTTAAAAGTATAGGATTTATTTATTTACTCATTGTGGTGATAAAGTATACTTGTGAGTGTAGAAAGTTTTGAAATTTAATTATGTGGAGTTGGTAAACATTATTTCCTCTACAAATTAGAACCCCAAAGAAAACATGTGTATTTGAAATTCAACAAATAGCCCACAGCTAATATGGTTGTAAGGAAGTGCTCCCATGAATGTTGTGTTGACTCAAATGCAGAATTGTTTTCAATTTCTCCTTTCAGCATCACATGGAATAACATTACCATCCTAAAGAAACAGTAAACATAATTTTCACACGTGCCAGTGGATTAATAGGTCGTTACTTGCCCTCACCCCCCCTAGATTAAAGTAAGATAAATTAACTTGATAGGTCTCTATCTGGATTAATGAAATAATTACACTAGCTTTTAAGAATGGTAAAAAAAACTTGATTTAAGAAGTATTTACAAAATGAGTTTTCTTTGTTTAAGAAGACTGATGAAAATTTATTGAAGTTCCCAATGTAAAATGAGAACAACATCAAAACTCAGTAGACCAAGTGGATTTCCAAGGCATTTCCTGAGTGGTTGATTCCTTGACTTTTTATTCATCATCAGTGCACTCTCTGGAGGCTCAGGGGAGTAATTCTAGTCCCTTCTCCCTTGGGAGGGAACAAAGACAATAGAACTTCATTTGATTTCCAAAAGATTTTCTGTCACTGGCAGCATCCAGGCAGGAGTAATTTGCAAACCCTGCCCTTTATTAAAATTCATTGTTGCTTTCAGAGTTAGAGAACTATAATTTGAGAGATGCTAGCAAGACCAAGAAGAAATAACATTTTATATAATCACTTTCAAGAGTTGCTATATAATTAAACACATGTGCAATTAATTTTAAGCAAAAACAGCAGCCATTATGCAGTAGAAAAGAGCTTTGTGCCAGCCCTGGTTTACTGCAACAGAATGGGTATGATGTCAATCCGTAGCATTTGGCTTGATTCCAGCAAATTTACAATTTCATGGAAGTGCCTTCAATAGAGCATTGTGTTTGCTTTCCTTTACTGTTCTCCAACTTTGTGACTCTGTAGCAAAACATGTGGCATAGTGGTTGCTATAGTTGTAGGGTGTGGAATACCAATAAACCTACTTAAAACACCTTTTACAAAGTTAAATTTAATAATCATGCATCAAATGTGAATTATATGGGATAAAAATTTTATTGCAAATACATATTTTAAAATGTACTTTTTAGTTTCAATAGATAATATGAAGTCTCTGTGTGTACTATTTAGGTGCCTTTGTGGCAAAGTTGAAATTAGTAAACACCTTGATATCCTGTAACTATTACAGAATGCCTTCAGCTTCTGTGAAAATGCAAGATTAAAAACAATCTCTAGTGATAAGGAATATCCTAATAGTCAATCAAACCATCAACAAAATAAAGAGACATCAAATAATCAAAATTTCAGCTCAATATTTCAGTATTGTTTAATTTAGATAATTTTGAGATACCTAAGGCCGGAGAAGATTGGTAGACTAGAACTCTGCTCACAATTTTAATATTTTGCATTTTGGACTACAATTAGCCTCTGGTAATGAACTAATGGACTATGTG
Source organism: Typhlomys cinereus (assembly GCA_023101885.1). NCBI lineage: Eukaryota > Metazoa > Chordata > Mammalia > Rodentia > Platacanthomyidae > Typhlomys > Typhlomys cinereus. The sequence goes on from JALPQD010000159.1 coordinate 3,706,288, forward strand.
ATAATCTTGAAATTGCATGACACACAAGTACTACTATTAGATAGTAAGCATCAGAGTTTCAATGAATGTCATCCTGGAAATGATTTTACCATATAGGAAAGGATTAGATCCATAAATAAGCCACAATCAAGGAAAGTTACATGAAAAAAAAAAACACAAGACAGCTCTATGGAGAAGCTGATTCCAGTTAAAAAACTGAGAAAAATCACAAATGGCTTATGCAGATGCCTTCAATGCCATAGTTTGCCTTGCTTCCTTGTGAGCTCTGAGTTCCAATCTACTTAATGAAATCAGCACTTACTCAGCATTTTCCTGTGCCATGGCACTGCATAATGCACCAAAAACTGTTGCTGGAAAAAATGACTATAGATACTACTTAAAAGATATTCTCACTCCCAATAAATAATTAACAAATAAATACCAGGTTCAATAATTAGTTTCCATAAACACCATTGGAAAATGGAGACAAAAATGGATATAAGGAATAAAGTGCCTTTTTAAATGCAATGTCACTTAATGCTAGAGTAGACTAATACAGGAATGAAATTGCTGTGTGTCAACCAACTGGAAGAAACCTGTAAACTTGAACTAGTCTCAATGTATTCTACAGCAGGGAAAATAGGCTTAAAGGAAAGGTACAATACAAACTAGGTTCAAAGATAGTTCCACTTGAAGAGCTGTGTTTTATATGTATTTTGAGATTACCCTTCTCACTATGTAGATACTTCTACACACTTACATGACAAACAGACTAATACAGAAATAGGCAGTCTAAGCAGCAATATACTGTACTGCCCAGGAGAAAGATATCAATGATATGAAATAAGATGGTAGCAATGGACACAGATAGACAGTAGTCAATGTGAGAGATGACTTCTAGGTATGTATGGTTGAATTTGTAGTATAATACAAAGTCAGTACAGAAAATAAAGCTATCTCAATATTTTCCTTTCAACATCTGGGAAGATGGTGACCCCAGTTATTAAAGATGGCCAAGAATAAATGCATAGAGTATGATTATAAATGATAAACTTGAGATGCCTGTGAAGTTTCTACATGGATGTGTTAAAAAAATCAGTTGGAAGTATAAATTCAAAACACAGAGATTTTTGGGCTGGGAAAAGTAATCAGAGTTGACAGTATGCACTGAAACACTGTTCTCCTTACCCACGTTAGCAACCAAGACTGTTCATCTGAACAAACAACTGCATCCATGAAAAGCAGTATTTTCACTTCCAGATGTTTCTTGTCCCTTTATTTAACCTGCAAGGGGTCACTGTATTATATAGACCATCTTGCACAGCCTGAAATATTTCTGGATTTTACTAAATTTCTATAGTAATAGGACACAGCATGATCAAAGTTACAAACACGATTTGTTGATAACCTGCTCTGAACAGTATTCCACGAAAATAGGCAGACTAAATAAACCCAAGATCATAGAATAAGCATGTGCATATTTGTGGTGAGGAAATTTTATCTGAAAAACATAGCAGCTAAACAAGCAAGCAAACAGTAAAGCAGCTTTAGCTTAAAAACACTTTGTAAGACTGTGTTCTCTGATGATGATTGAAAACATTAGTCCTTGCAGATTAAATTTGTACACCAGAAGCCATTTTATTTAAAAATAAAAATTGGTTAGTAACATGACTCAACTGTAAAATAACTGGCTATCAAGCCTGATGACTTTATTTTGCTATCCAGTGCAAATGTTTGCCCTCTGGCCTCTATACATAGAGGTACACACACACACACACACACACACACACACACACACACTTACACACACTCACACACACACACACACTCATACACACACACATACTAGCTAAAAATAATGTCAAAAAAACAGTAATAGAAACATAAAGGATATGGATAACTCAACAGTAATTTACACATTACCAGAATTCCTAGTAATACATAAAGTTATTTCTAATAAGCATACATTAATTGCACATAGTACTTTCTGCTTTAGAACCTTGAATATGAAGGCAGGTGATTCAAACCTATAGTCACTGCAATCAGGAGTCTGAGATAAGAGTACTGTCTTGGGCTTCAGGTCACATTAAGCTCTCATGACACATTGTTGTGCTATTAATGCAAAGTGTGATGCAATTCTGCATAATAATTTGAAACCCTGTCATCAAAACAAACCAAATAATGTTACAAAAACTATACTTATTCTTTGACTTAAAGAATTTATTTATCAAGGTCAGCCTTTTAGTTATTGACTGTTTTAAATATGTATTAGAGGAAAATGAATGTAACTGAGCCATTGTCTGAAGGTCATTGTTTTCAATGACACACAAAGACAGACACATTACACACATACACATTCATACACACAAATATATATGTATGTATCTTGACATATCTACATACATACATTTACAAAGCTTATTCCATGAGTCATGTAAGTTTAATTTCAATTTATCTGATATAAGTAATTAAATGACATCTACTGAAAATGAAAAATATACATGCATACCTAGTTTCAAGCACAAATAAATGGATGGTTTTCCTTTTTACACTTAATTCAGATTTTTAACATTTTAAATTCAGATTTAGCATAGTATGTTGATTGGATTTTAACAATCCTGAATATGATTTTGGATGAAAGCATTATATTAGTTAGCATAAAAGAAGCTCATGCTACCATTTCTGAAACTGAGCAGAAAGACTCAGGAACACTGTCATTGTTAACATTGCCTCTGACTGAAAAAGGAGAAATTAGCAAATAGTAGCTAATATTGAAAAACAGCTTAAATAATCATTTAGTTTGCCCCCAAAGATACTTATATCTGAGTTATATTGCATTAATGTGATTTTAAAAAGTATTTTCTTAGCATATAGTATATGCAAGGAATGAAAGAATCTATATTTAAAAATGCTGATCCTTTTGTCATTAGGTAGAAGAAATTTAACATGTTCCCTAAGGCAATCACTTCATATTCAATTTTTGCGCAGAATCTGGTAAGACTGTATATGTTCAATGTGCATTTTATTAAGAAATCAAGAGCAGTTTCAGAATAGTTTTTAGTTCTTTGTAAAGGATAAAATAAATGTTTGAAATTTTAAAAATACATTTCTCATTATAAGTATCTTAAAGGTTATACAGATTTGCTATATTGGTACTAAAAATAAAAAACCAAGCCTAATCTATTTTTGTCATTCAAAAATAAAAAGAATTGACATTTTTATCTCTTAAAATATTTTTGTTTTTAAACTATCACATTTATTGAATTTTAAAATGTCACAGAGCTATGTTATTTTAATAAAATAATTTTAATTATTTGTGAGAAAGATAATGACATGGCAAGAGCTACTGGAAATGACTGTGGAGATGTCTCTTAATATTATTAGGTATATAACAGGATGGTAATGTGTGCAGAATGACTGAGATATTGCCAACTAATAATAGTGTACAATGATGTATTATGTGAACTGAGGTGGTAATGTATTATCTCCATAAAAATCATTCAATTCTCATAGCAGCTATGCATTTACTAACATCTACAATTTCCATACATGAAAAGTTTTAGTTCTGAGAGGAGTGATGACTTATCAAAAGTCACCCATTTCAGAAATACCACAGCCAGGAGAGAAAGGCTTATCAGTATCAATTCCAATACCACTCTGATAACCAAAGTATAATTGACCAAAGTGTGTTTTGTTATTTCCAGGCATATCAATAAATATGTATTGTTATATCACCTGTTTAAACATTAATCCATACATGTTATTATTTATTATGTTTAAAAATATTTCATAGTCATAGCACAGGTGTAGGATATTAAAGTTCAGTTGCCCTATGCTGAATGTTTGGCTCATTTAACAACCAAGAGCAATGGCAAAAGCCTATACAGTTTGAGAGGTCTTTGAGACCTTTCTGACCATAAACTTACTAGCTGGCATTACATGCCTGGTATCTGGAACACTATGTAATTGTCAGGTTTTCATTTTTAGGTGGTCTTGGACACACCTATCATTCATGCACTGAAAGTACTAAACCCTCTTAAATGATGGTGCTTCTGCTACCTACCTAACTCTGTAACAGATAACAAATGAGAGAGTGAGAGAGGACCCAGAAACAATTTGGACTCATGTAGGTAAACAACTAAAACAACAACACAATAGAATGAGAAAGAGACTGAAATTTCTTGTGGTAATTATTAGAAGATAATGTTTCTTACTAAATCTTCTAAAAGAATTTAGGGAAGATGACATACATTCTTATATTATAAATTGCCCTCACTGGTCAATAATATTGCAGATTGTATAATTCTTGAAGCAATTGTACAGAAAAAGAAGCTAAAAGTTAGTAATAATTTAACATTGTGTTGTCTACATGTAGTACCTAACTATGTCAAAGGTTAAGAGAACAAAATTAGATGTTAGAAGTTAACCTCTGCTTGGGAAACTGAAAGTCTATCAAAGAGAAAAATAGCAATAATGAGCAAAACATATTGGTTTGTTAAAAAATATCCAACACTGAACAAAAAATCATTCCACCTCATTATATATTTTAATTTGTATGTGTGCATAATATGTGTGAATGCATGCATTCTCTTATTCATGAAGGAAAACGGGTGTGAGTTTTGAGGGGTGGTTATATGTGTATGGAGGCCTAAGGCTGATGTCAAAAATCTTCATCAATTGTTCTCTACCTTCATCAAAAGGTAGATTACACAGTGAAAAGCTGTATAAAATGTGATGCTGGCCTCCGTAATAGTGTAAGATAATGTCTCAGAAGCCCAGAAAAATAATCTCATATAAAATTGCAATATAACCCAGAGCTTGATGATTTGTCATGTCACTCTTGCTCTGCCTTATCCTATCTTAGGCTTTACAGTGTTGAAATTACAAGTGGACTGCTATACCCACCCAAGGTTTATATGGATTTTAGGATTTAAGCTCTTGTTCCCATGTTTACAGAAAAATCAACTTAACATTGAAAAATATTCCCAATGTATTCTCTCTCTCATATATATATATGTATATGTATATATATATAATACACATTTTGAGCAGTACTAAATTTATATACATATATATTGTAAAGCTAAATATTTAATGTACAATGCTAAAAACAGTAGGAAAGATCAAGACTGTCTCATTTTAATTAGTGGTTGTTTTTATTCAAATGAAAGTATATGCAGGTAGGGAACTGCAAATTAAACCCTTGAAATCAACACTGTTCATCTAAATTGTAATGCAAATGTATAGCTACTATGTAAATATAAAACAGTTGGTTTTGTTGAGGTTGAATCAAATGAACTGGATGCTTACTCAAACATTAAATAAAATGAAACTAATATTTAAATAAACATCAAAATATAATGTGGAGCTCTTCATTTGTGATGAAAAATTAGGATTTTACATTTACCCTGTCTAGAATTTGTCAAATACAATGAGACTGGGGTTGTGAGGATATTAAGATGATTTGTATATTGGGGAAAAAGGATGACCTGTCTCCCATACCTACTATATTCCTGGGAACAGAAGCTACTTATTCATGTGAACCAGCACAACATTTTCTTTCCATCCTACTGGAATTGAGTCGACATCTTCATTCTTTGACATCACAAAGATGTCCTGGCATTAATTCTGGACATACAATAATTTCTAGAAAATACATAGGCATTGTGCCAGAGAACGAAGAAAACATCTAACCTTCTTCCCTCAAAGATCAGATGTGGAAAAGGGAGCAGAAGGTACAAAGAACACATTCAGCCTTAAGCAGAGAATTTCAGTGAACAGAAGTGAATGGACAAGATGCTGAAAGTGAAAGTAAGTGAAAGTTGTGGTTGCAATCCTCAGCATGACACATATACTACTTCTTAAAATTTGATTCTAAGGAAGAGAAGGCAGGAAAAATGTATAGTAAACAATAGGGAAAATGATTATAAAATGCCATGTTCCATGAGGAATCAGGAAAATAAAAGCCTTGAGCTGATTCACTTAGAACCCAGGGACAAAATTATACTAGGAGTAACAGGAATGTAGCACTTCCTGATAAAATGTTGGTCAGAGCGGTCTTAAAGGCTCCCAAACATTATAGGCTTTTGTCATTGCTCTTGGTTACTTTCCAAAAACTGTAAGACCCTATAACTAAAGATGCAACAAAAATGGATCACAGATGGGCAGTATATATCAACTGGAACTGGTCTATGGACTTTCTCCTTGCTTAATAGCTTACACAGTATCAAGGGAATACTGTAGAAGCTACTGAAGGAGAGAAATTATCACAAGTCCTATTAATGATATGAAATCTGTTAAGTTGCAATATAAATCACCATGGCAACAGGTGACCACCACTGTAATAATTGCATGAGTATCAAGGAGACAACCAACAGCTTTCTCATTGGATTCAAGACTTGCTTGTCAGAAAGGTACACACCTCTGTTACTGTAAACTAGAACAAGAACCTATTTTAAAAAGGGAAGGGATAAAAATCAATAGGGAAGACACCCAATATACCTATAAGTAGGAAGACAGTACATCAAAATACTCTGTTGGTTGATGTTATTATACCCTTCTGGATTAGTGAAGGGAAATACACATATCAGTGGGGTGGCTTGAAGAGAGGTAACTTGGTAAACCATGGAGGCCTGAGCACCCACAGGAATAGACAGGTCAGAGTGAACCCTGGGGTCCATAGAGGCACACAGGTGGAAAAGTGGGAGGGAGCAGGAGAGAATGATGAAGGGAAGGGAGGTGATGGAAGGAGGGGGAGGGAGAGAAACTGGGATGAATACCCAATATGCTTATAAAAGTAGAAAAATAAAAATAAAATAAAATAAATGCCATGTTCCAAAACAACATGGTCATGAGAATCACTGATAACAGATCTGCACTGATTGTACCTTGCTAATGGTCAGCTATAAGCATAGGAGAGAAAAACGCAGGGCTCAGCAGAGTGCTGATGGACAATGAACAGCCTGACAGATTTGGGGAGGTTGAGAGGGTCAAAAATACTGTACATTATTTTAACACTTTACATGAATCTCACAAAAGCTCATTTTCTTCATAATGCCTAGAAATACGATATCTTGAACACTAGAGAGACCTTTATTTTTACTTTAATACATTTTTTGAGAATTAGTGCTTAAACTGCCAAATTTGCCTGATTTAGAAAACAAATTTAGAAAATGCCTCTGTAATAGTATACATATTTGTATATAATAATTATTTGATGCTTATCTTCAGTTCTAACTTAAATAGACTTCTTTCATTGGGGCTTCAAGTCCCACTCAGTATTAAAATGATAATCATAACAACAATGATTGTTTTTTGTGGACTACAAATAATTTTACAGCTCAGTTCCAAAGCACTTTCTTTGTGATTCATAAGACCTACAATTTTAGATTGAAGCCCTTTCAATAATCTTCCTGTGTTCTGCATACTTCAAAATCATGTTTTCTTCTTAAAAGTACAAAAGTCTCTTACAAGTACTTGAAACTGGAAAACATAAGAACATTAAGAACTCTTGTAGTGGGAGAATGTCAATGACTCAGTACAGAGTGTTTCCAGTATGAAAAAAAGGAAGAATAGGTCCTTTTAATAACTCCTTGTCTAGACGTAATATAAAAGATAAGGTAAAGAACAGGAGAGATGGCTCACTGATTAAATCTTTTCCTTACAAGCAGAAGGACTTGAGTTCAGATCTAGATCCCATGTGAAAACAATAGGCAGAAATGTCAGCTTCCTGCATTCCTGGTCTTGGAAGGTGGAGCCTGGGAAATCCCAGAACAAAGGAATAAGGAGGTAAAGCAATCAGAATGATTCCTGAAGTCACAGTGCCCTCTTCTGCACATATTTACACCAGCCCACACCCCTACATATGGACACAATGGCACCTGTACCCACGTTGAAAAAGAGATTATGTACAATTTTAAAATGTCTCTGATCTGCTGATGTAAGTGATGCAGAATAATGATGACTTATAATCAAGCAGAAGGAATTTTAGCAGTAAAAATGAAATAGGTAAGAAAGAGAAGGCACAATTTGTGTGGTGAGCAAATTACTTCAACTTATATCTTAGTAACGAGTGTTTCTTTGGCCAAAATAATTGACAAAAACAACTTATGGGAGGAAAGTATAATTTGGATCATGTTTCCAAATCGTGCATTATGGGAGAGAAATCAAGTGGAAGGCAAGGTGAGCAAATCATGTGGTCGGTGTGCATAGCATCACATCACAGAAAATTGAAATAGCACTAGCAGTTGTGAACTTTCAAGGCTCACCTCCACACTGTTTGTCAGGACCAAATTATGGATTTTGATGAATGTTCAGTGCCATGTATCCACCTTTATAATGACATGGAATCTTGTCTCAACTCTCTACAAGACCTTTTACATGCTGATGAGTGATATCAGTGGTTAAGTCAAATTCCACACAAAGAAAACGACCACAGTTTGGGTCCAGTGTAAATCCCAATGGAGATCCCATGTAAAATATTGGGTGGATTTGTGAAAAGCTGTGATTCCAGCATTGGAAGGGAGAGACTAAGAATCACCTGGAGCAAGGTAACTGGTCAAAATAAACTTATTGGTGAGTTGTGGACTTTATTATTAGTGATACAATCTCAAAAAGATGAGTTAGAATAGCAATCTAGAATGATTCCCAGTTTCAACCTTGGACTTTCAAATGCATGTGTACAAATATATGCAAGCACAACTATGTACACAAGTGTGTCACATAAATGCAAACATGTATATGTATGTTTACTCATCCTATACTCACAAATATATGAAAATAAAAATAGAAAAAATCTCTTTTTAATAACATTCATCATTGTGGCACCCTGTATAATATTTTTCATGTTTTTTTTAAATTTTTATTTATTATTCATTCAATTGTGCGTGTGTGTGTGTGTGTGTGTGTGTGTAGAACCACGGACAAATTCGGGAACCACCATGGACCGCCTCCACCTCCTCCTTGTTTACTCTGCCCCGGGATTCACAGGCTCCGCCTTACCAGGACTGGAAATGCAGGCTGCACGCGCTTCCGCTGGCGTCATACATGGGGGTCTAGGATCTGAACTCAGGACATTCTGCCTGCAAGGCAGAGGCTTAACCCCTGAGCCACCTCTCCAGCCCCCCTGTATTCAATTTTTAACTTGATTGATATTCAACTCAGTTATAATTTTTTGAATAAATGCTATAAGTACAGAACTCTGTTCCATGAACAAGGGGATCCAAAATAATTAATCCTATAATTTCTAAAACTTGTGTCATGGCCAAAAATTACATTTAATTTTAAAAATGTCTTGCAATTTAATTCTCTTATTCAAGATTGTAGAAGGATGAAATGTAATGATTTGAGGGCAATAAGATGCATCCATGTGGTCAAATAAACACTTTATCTTACGTTATCTAAATATTTAATTGCTCATAAAAGTACCTGAGAGAATAATTTTAAGGTGGAAATGTTTACTGTAGCTCTTGTTATCAGAGGTTTCTCTCAATGGTTGACTGGATCTTTTGTGTTGAACCTAAGGCAAGGTAGAATATCATAAGCCAACAAGCATCTGACAGGAGCTACTCCCCTCCTGAAAACATAGAGAGAGAAAGAAAGAGAGAGAGAGAGAAGAGAGAGAGAGAGAGAGAGGGAGAGAGAGAGAGAGAGAGAGAGAGAGAGAGAGGTCTTATCATCTTAATTTTTGCAACCAGAGTGACAGATTGTTGCAGTTAATTTTCCTTTTATTGTAAGACAGAACACAAAACCAGCTATGTAATACCTGGGCTTTTAAATTTATCTATCTATCTATCTATCTATCTATCTATCTATCTATCTATCTATCTATCATCTGTCTGTCTGCCTGTTTGTCTGTCTGTCTGTCTATCACTATATATCTCCCATTATGAAGACAAAACAGAGGTGAAAGCAGGGAGGGGAAGAGAGAGACCTCTATTGAAACTCACAAAGTGATTGAACATTAAGATACTACAAGGAGAAGCAAGAAATAATGCTATGCAAATTATAGCTAAATAATTTCCTTTTGCTATTCAGAAATAATATGGGTAGCTTATTTTTGTGAATGGAATGCAAGGTTGTCTGCAGTTGAATTTCAGAATTATAAATAGGTTAGGTTCAGTTAATACTAAAAAAAACTGACATTTACCACTTTATACACAGAAACTTGATCACTATCTTGGTGTTCTCCTAAATAAATAATGACTGACAATTCCTCTATGCAGAATGTAAGTACTTCACCAACAGAAGCAATCTGCTGTTATAATGAGATTGTCAACAAGACAATCAAGACAGTCACCCACAGTTAAGAATCAGCATCTCCAAAGCCTTGCAGGTACACAGAGCATCTACTCAATTCCTTAACTACTGTACTTGTAAACAGTAAACACCTATTATATGGACTGCTGTAGAAGTTCTCCAGTCAAAACTGTAAAGTTCAAAACAGAAAGAATAAAATGGAGCAAATATGAAGAAGTAGAAAGAAGCTTTAGAAATCCACAAACACAACAAAGGTGGTTATTCTGTAATAGACATAGAATAGACCTAGAATGCATATATATTGAGTTTAAGATTAGGCTTAAAGATGATACTGAAGAACACATGTGGACCTGAGAAAGAGACTGAGCTGTGAAAAACAAAAGACAAAACAGTGATAGGATCAGAGATCATTTAAAAATCATGCAGAGGGGGCTGGAGAGGTGGCTCAGGGGTTAAGCCTCTGCCTTGCAGGTGGAAGGTCCTGAATCCGGATCCTTGACCCCTTGTATAGATGCCAGGCAGAAGCAGGGGCAGCCTGCGTTTCTGGTCCTGGTAGGGCGGAGCCTGTGAATCCCCTGGCAGAGTAAACAAGGAGGAGGTGGAGGCGTTCCATGGAGGTTCTCAAATTCATCCGTGGTTCTACACACACATACTCACACACATACATGTGCACACACGCACAACTGAATACATACATACACATGCGCGCACACACACACCTGAATAAATAAATAAAAATTTAAAAATATTTAAAAATCATGCAGAGACTCTTCAGAAAAATGAATAAATTGAAGAAAGGTGATAAAATTAAAAAGAGAGGGGATCAAGGAAACTCACAAAAATTTCCTAAATAGATAACATGTTTCTTTATTTCAAAGCCAGTAGCCAAATTTAAAAATGGATTTTCATTAATAAAATTATATAAAAACCATAAATTGAATGTTCATAAAGATATTTCACAAGAAATACGGTGAAAAATAGATTAGATATAATGTGTCAGAATATAAATACAGCCTGTGAATTCTATGAAAACAAAACTTTTACATTTTCCTGATGGGATTAGATTAGCACAAAAATATCAGCAAAATTCTATGGAAATTATTCAGAAAGAAATGAAATATAATTATCCTAGAATCTGGTAATCTTACTTCTGGGTAAATATCTAAAGAAATGTAGCAGTACATTAAAGTTGTCTAAACACTTAACCTAATTTGTGTGTTATTTATAATCAAAATATGAAATATCCCATATCTATCTACAAACAAATGGATGAAGAAACTGTGTTCAACATACACAATTAAATACTATTTTCCATTAAAATTACAAAATCCTGTTATTTGTACCGATATGGGTGAATCTAGAGACTGTTACAGTAAATGAAGTAAGTCAGCACAGAAAGCCTATTCCACATGTTCTCACTCAAATGTTGAATCTAATAAATATGAATTTTATTTTTTCAAACTTTATATATTCCAGGATATTATCATAAAAATAATAGACAAGCAAGTAGACAAATCTGCTAATGTTTAACCATGCTGCATTTCTTATATATTAGTATATTGTATTATAATCCATCAATGTGTATTCATTTTTGATATTTCAAATTCAAATCCAGTATTTTCCAATCTAATACTTTAAAATGGCCTATTATTACCTTATGAATAGCAAAGGCTAGATGCTATGATTTCTTTATATTATATATTCATATTTTATATAATGTATTTATTAAATTCCTCACTGCTCAGATAAGACACTTGACAAAAAAATGCACAATGATCTCCCAAAGTCTAGCATGGATCACAGGCGAGAAGGATTCAGGGAGTAGGATCCTTAAAGGTAAGAGATTAAACAGTCATAATAGAGTTCCCATGCTAACTGGAGCCCAAGAAGGGACCCCAGGCTATGACCGGGTCCTGAATCCTCTCTAGTGTGGAAGACTCATATGGAGGCTAGGCACCAACATAAATGGATGCTCCAGAGGATGGGAGGAAGGAAGGGGGAGACACTGGGAGAGGAGAAGGGATGGAGAGGTGGGAGGGAGGGAGGGGGTGAAAGGAAGGGGGGAAAGGGAGAGAGTGCAATGGGGGATAACTTACTCTAGAAACCTAATCCATTAAATAATGTTATTCACATTTATGATGTGAGTTCCCACCCCAATCAACAAAATTTAGACGTTCTCTCAAAAAAAACAGAGGTTTGAGTCCATGGTGAATTTAATTCTCTTCAAATCGACCATCAAAAAATAATCAGATATAGTATATGCATATATACATAATTTTATGACAATAAAATAAATATGAATTATTAATTTATAAGTTTCAATAGTGACACTATGTTTTTTAAGAGATTATTTATTTTTTGCTGATTGAAAGTAAATTTATTATGACAATAGATATGAATTTCACATTTATATTTTATGTTTGCAAGAAGAATCTGGGGTTTGGAGAAGAAATATTGAAGTACCCGAAGTTAAATGCTAAGAATAATAAATTTATAATAAGAGAGTAAATGTTTTATTCCTATAAAATAAATGTTTTCATATTTACATATTTTCCAAGGTGATTATAGGAAGTAAATTCAGTAATGAAAACTATAGATATGTAAATTTACTTTGGTAGTATTTCACCATTATAGAAAACTGTATGAAAGTCTTCAAATAAGTATTTCTTTTTTTTTCTATTCATACAAATGTAATAGATACCCCAGTCCCCTCCCTCCTTAGATCTCCCTGCTCCACCTTTTTCCTTCCTTTCCTCCTCCCTCTCTTTTTCTGTGCTCCCTCCCCTCATCTCTGAAGCATCCTTTAATGTTTTTCCTCTGGGTCCTCCTCTCTGATGAGGTGTAAGGACTCAGTGGCATTTCCTAGAACTCTTTCTTGTGTTCCCCTTAAGTATAGGAACACTATTGTGGCTGTTAATCCCTTGTTTCTAAGGATCCTAGTGCCTTGAGTCCATGCTAGACTTTGAGGGGGTCAATGATATGCTGGTCATTGCACAGATCATGTAGAGTCCTATTATAATTGCTTCGGCTCTAACTTGTATGGAGTATCTTGCATATCATGACTCCTCTCATCCTTGTGCTCTTATAATCTTACCACTCCCTCTTCCGCAAATTTCCCTGAGCTTCAGGATGGGGAGAGATTAAGCAGGCCTGATTCCAGATGGTTTATATAGAGTCTCTGATGTTCTGGATTATGGTTTGTTGATTTTTTTTTTCAGTTTTGTTGCTCCTGCAATGCCCTTGGCTCCATCCTGATGGGTATTGGATGTCACCCCCTGATCAGAGATAAAAAAGCTGTTAAAATAGAGTCTTGTTATAAGGATAGATTTAAAGGTAGATGGAATAAGAGTAGAAGACTGCGGTGAAGGATGGGTCAGTCTCCCATTCCCAAATGGTTACCTTCTATCTGCCAGACTGTATGCCCTCCCTTTCTGGTAAGATCATACCTTATCAGTTGCAAGTGACCAGAAAGGACAGTCTGTGAGCTTAACCAGATGTCTCATTTCTTACTTACAGTCCTTGATGGTGGCTTATTATCTCTGCTGTAGAATGATCCCCTCTCTCCTTGTTTCTGGCAGGGCCCTCCTTCCCTTCTCTCCTGTTTGTAATCTTTGCAATTACTGTAGGTATTACAGAGATTTATCTTTGAGTGTGTCAATAGTGACACTATCTTTTATTGTGTCACTTATTTTCAGGTGTCAATGTTACAGTTGAGTATTTAACCTTTGGACATTCCATTATGGAGTGATTATGGATTAGAAAATCAAAATAAGGGCTGGAGAGGTGGCTCAGGGGTTACGCCTCCGCCTTGCAGGCGGAAGGTCCTGAGTTCGGATCCCAGATCCCACGTATAGACGCCAGGCGGAAGCAGGGGGCGGCCTGCGTTTCCGGTCCTGGTAGGGCGGAGCCTGTGAATCCCGGGGCAGAAGGAGGTGGAGGCGTCCATGGTGGTTCGCGAATTCGTCCGTGGTTTTACACATACACACACACACACACACACACACAGACACACACACACGAGCGCGCGCACATACATACGAACATGCGCACAGTTGAATAAAAAAAAATTAAAAAAAAAAAAGAAAAAATAAAAGTAAGCAGGAAATCACAACAACAATGTATTTGTTGAGAAAGAGAAAATCCATACCAACTGAATGATCAAATGCACTTATTTTATTTTTAAAGTTGTACTGTCTGGCTCTGCTTTAGTCCTCTGAAATTATTACTCCTCTATTTCTCCCAATTTCAGTCTGATTCACCTAAAATATATTGTTACTTTTAAACAGACACTGAAGTCAGTCTGTATTTCAAGGCTTTTACTACTGTAGATACCTTTTTCTGGTACATATATTCAAAATCTCTATTCCGCTTCTTTTCTTAATATTTCACTTTAAAATTTATTTCTATTTGAATAATGCTTTATACACTTTTTATTTATCTTAATTATTTAGCAATCTCCCTACTTCCTACAAAATCATTTAGCTCAGAAGATACATAAGAAGGAGGTATATATGGTTTGCTATTGTGTCATCTAAGAGTAGAAATACTGTAGTTTAGCAGATAAGTGGTTATTATAAAAAAGGTTAATTATAGCATTTTAGGGAAGATTATTCCTATGAACTTGCTTTGATAAAATGTAAGAACAAGTTTTTAAAAGGCTAAAATACTTTATAAAGTTCTATTTACATAAAGTTTTAGCATAATATCCCCAAATATATTATAGCTAGGAAAATAAAAGTATAACTGGAAGAAGGTGAATATAATTATTGATGCTGCTTTATAACAGTTCACATGACTTGCTCTGATTTTTCAATAGAAGCAATGAAATGAGAAGTACTATATGATCTGAGCAATTTTCTTGCCTGACATTTCCTTCAAGATTTCATTACATTAATAGTTTCATTATGCAGAACTCATTTATTGTCATTCAGAAACAGTTTGGAGATATATGCCATTACAGTGTTTGCATGCATAAATAAGCATATTATTAATAATCAATGGCAATTAGCACACAATGCATTTCCTTTTAAATTTAATTATATGCTTGATTAAGAGTGTTTTGGTGCTTAATTAAAATAAGAAGGTCCAATGATACTTAATTCTCTCTTATATTCATATTACAATCCTAATAACTATGGTCTTATTCAATCCATGCATAGCTCTTATTAATTTTAATCAGAAATATGCTTGCTCAATGTCTAAATCTTGAAATGCAATTGGTTAGGTTATACCAGTGAAAATATTAGGCAACCTGACAGTATGAAATTAAGGGAGAGTCTAGCACACACAATTGAACAGAGATAATTCTCATAATTGGGTTCAATTATTATTCCATAGCTTTAATGACTCATTTCTTATTGTACTGTACCATGAACTTTAACCAGTAACAAAAGTAGTTAGCATGATTAGTTGTGGTCAATGATTAAAAAGGTGAAATCCATCCTAAATGTTAAGATCTCACTAACAAATAAATGAGCTGAATAACAATGCGACAATATCATTGGGAACTCTTTGCCTTTGCAATGTATGATAGGGTTTAAAAGGAATGAGATCATATTGTTCAATAAATACAAGGCTCATAAGCATGTTTTCTTCAGAGTATGAGTTTTCTTAGGAATATGAATGATTATCAGTTCAGCATGAAGCAAATAACCATCAACTGGACATTAAAATACAGTGAGATCATGAAATAAACGTGATTAAAAACAGGGTGTGGGGCTGGAGAGGTGGCTCAGGGGTTACGCCTCTGCCTTGCAGGCGGAAGGTCCTGAGTTCAGATCCCAAATCCCACGTATAGACGCCAGGTGGAAGCGGGGGCGGTTTGCGCTTCTGGTCCTGGTAGGGCGGAGCCTGTGAAACCTGGGACAGAAGGTATGGAGGCGTCCATGGTGGTTCCCGAATTCGTCCATGGTTCTACACACACACGCACGTACACACGCGCGCATGCGGACATACGCACATACACACAATTGAATAAATAATACAAAAATAAAAATAAAAATAAAAACAGATACTATACAACAGAAGATAACAAGGCATATCAGGATCTCCAATAAAGTTTTTTGATTCAAGGATGGAAGGCCAACATGGAGTGAACAATCAAATAGAGAATGTTGCATGCTTACCTGTGAGAGCTGATCTCATGTATCATTTGACAATTAAGAAATAAGTCTTTAGGTACACCTATGTTGGGATTCAGATAGTGTGAAGCTCATTTCTCAGCAAAAAATCTTGACCTACTACAGCCTCAATCACTATGCGAAGCCATGGAGAAAACCTTCCCCCCCAGAATTATTAGACTATATAGCAGGCTTACGTGATGTGCTCTTACATTCTGAAAGGCAGCTGATTCTCCCATAGAGAGTGTGGACAAGAAAGGACAATGCAAATAAAGATGCTTAGGGCATGAGACGAAAGAGACATTGTCAGTGTTCTTCATAGTTTCTGCCTCACAGACTCTCATATCCGTGAACTTTGCTTTTCCCTCTCTTCATCTTTCCACACTAGGTTAATTTTCTTACTCCAAAGGTCCCTCTGATCATTGGGGAACTATAGTTAGACTTGATGGCCAAAACAAGGTAATACTTACGTAGGTTGGCTGTTCCTTGGGGTTCTCATGTTCTGGAGCAGAAGATTGAAACCAGAACATGTTGACTTCTCAAGCAGGGATTTTATTGAAAATGAGGGAAGAGGGTAGAAATTCTTGGATTCTTAGTTCAAAGGAGGTAAGGAGAAAGTCATACTCTTATGGTGGGAGATAATTAGAGAAAAAGAGATAACTTAAATCAAAGAAAACAGGGAGTGTGGCACTAAGGTATGTTCACATAGCAGGAGAGCAGGAAGAAGAGAGAGTGATTCATGGAGCCAGAATCTTTTATAGCCCATGCATTACTAATAAGTCCAGAGTTACTGGGAAAGTGAGGTAAAGATTAAAGAGATGGTAGTCATGGTTCCCCAATAGAATTTAAGTCCTTCCTCAATTCCAGTGTAAGCAAAGCAAACCAAAAGCAAGCAAACTTTTTGGTTGTTTTCTGGGACATTTAGAATTATATTAAATTGGTAATGGAAGAAAGTTCTGTTAACAAGGGAGAAATTTTTTTCTGAGAATCACATCCTCCAATTCCTGAAATTCGACATTTGAGGTAACCTACCTTTATCTTGCAAACAATACCCTAAGATGACAAAGCATTAGAAAGGAAGATAGGATGAGAACTGAGCCTTGTTCCTCCCTGCTTAGATAATCAAGGTCACACAGAAATAAATAAATCACTTCTTTCTTACTTGTGTAGCAGTTACTCACTCTGTTGCTATGAGACACTACTGAAACTCGAACAACTTAAGGGGAGAAAGGTTTATTTGACTTATTCAAGAGAGGAGAGATAGTCCTTTACAGTGGTAACAGGTGTGGCAGGCTGTCAGAATCTAAGGGAGGCAAAGGTCTCTACATACACCAGGGAGGCAAAGAGAGCCAAGTGCAAACTACTCTTGGAAGATGGGTGGAGCTAACCCACCCTGGCCCACCCCCTCCAACAAGACTCCTTTCTTAAGGTTGTCATTACCTTCGAAATTTCAACTAAGGACTGGGATGCATGAGCCTGTGGGAGACAAATCACATCAGATTTTGTCACCTAGACCATTTCATGTGTTGTTCTTGTCATTGCAGTAACAGAAGCACATCTGATGATGTGTAGAGCTCCAAACAGCTCCAACCATGTCTCTAACGTTGACCATATAATTATTTTCTGAAGTCCTTTCTATATGTTCCCATTTGCATGGTTTTCTGTTCAAACCACATGGTTTGAATTTCCCTTAGTCAAATCTCACTTATTCTTCTTGGTGGGTCTAATTCTTATGATTTTGTTACTCGTTGCTCTTCTTCAAAAGAATCTGTGCTTTTATTTTTCATACAATAGTCTTCTGTGTGTAAAAGGGTATATTCAAAGTAGGAGCACTTTTGAATTTCATTTTATGGAACAGCTGTAACTTTCAGAAGGTCACATTATGCAAGTCTCATCATTTCAACTGAGTTATAAGTTCCAATATGATAGAAATGGTGTCATATTTGTTAGATACCTTTGACATTTATGCCTCCAGCTTCAGTAATTATTTGGTGATGGAGTAATTGCAAAAATGCACAGGCATCTCTCACTCATCATAGTGAATGATTATATAATCCAGCAAATTATCTGTGATCAGCTTAACATGTCTTTTTAAAGAATTAAATACTTGGATCCCAGCATTTTAATACAGATACTTGTCCCAATTCTGTCACAAAGCAAGGAGAATTTATTCATATTTCTCTGTTAATCTTAATCCAACTATCAAATGTTACCCCGTATGAAAGGAAACAACCTTCATTTTCTGAAAGTTTAACGTGAGTAGAGCTGTTAAAATATCACTTTTCTTTATTCTTAATTCTTAAATTTTACCATAAATCGATAATTGTAATGAATACACTTAGTTGTAAATATTACAAATTTTAAAATCTTTTCATGTTTCCTTCAAACTGTCTTAAAATTGATAATAAAAGTAAAATACAACAGCTGCAATTTAATTTTTGCTAACAAAATTTGACAACAAATAGGCACAGATATCTGAAAGTGAAAGAAAATTAGATTTCCCTTATTCACAATTGAAAATAGCATATTCCACACAAGGGATTTTTTTGTGTCGAGTTTTATTGTTTCATTCTGACTCTCAAACTGTTTTCTTTCCTTTTTAAAATATTTTAATATTGGGCTGGAGAGGTGGCTCAGGGGTTAAGCCTCCGCCTTGCAGGCGGAAGCTCCTGAGTTCGGATCCCAGATCCCACGTATAGACGCCAGCGGAAGCGGGGGTGGCCTGCGCTTCTGGTCCTGGTAGGGCGGAGCCTGTGAATCCCGGGGGCAGAAGGAGGTGGAGGCGTCCATGGTGGTTCGCGAATTCGTCCGTGGTTCTACACACACACACACACACACACACACAC
The DNA here is from genome assembly GCA_023101885.1 of Typhlomys cinereus. NCBI lineage: Eukaryota > Metazoa > Chordata > Mammalia > Rodentia > Platacanthomyidae > Typhlomys > Typhlomys cinereus. The sequence continues at coordinate 3,725,489 of JALPQD010000159.1, forward strand.
ACACGCACACACACACAGACGCGCGCACATACACACACATATGCACACAGTTGAATAAATAATAATAATAAAAAAAAAATTAAAAAAATATTTTAATATTATTTGTGTGTGTGTGAGAGAGACAGAGAGAGATGAGAGAGAGAGAGAGAGAGAGAGAGAGAGAGAGAGAGAGAGAGAGCACAGTGTGTTCCCGTGGAGGACCAAGATTAACTTCTGGAATCATCCTGGATTGCTTCTACCTCCTTCTAACTTTGCTCTGAGATTTTCCAGGCTCGATCTACCAGGGGTGGAAATGCAGGCCCCCATCTTTTCCACCTGGCATTTTACATGGGACCTGGGATCTGAACTCAGAAACTTCTGCTTGTGAGGCAGAGTCTTAACCCCTGAGCCATCTCTCCAGTCCTCAAAACTGTTTTTTGTAATCATTATGTTTAATTTCTTCCTCAGCATTAAAACAGAATGATGATATTTAGATTTCATGTATTTTTATGAAATTAAATTTTACACTAAGTCCTATACTAGGTCACATCCCATTTCCTTGTAGCTATGTCCCTCGAGCAGTAGGTGTCATATTGCTGTTAATGAACTTGCTTTTTGAAATACATTTTGGTGTTCATCTGTCCCAAATCCCTTTCAATCTTGCAATCTATTTTCTTCCTTAGCAAATTAAATAACAAAATGCTCTCTCTCTCTTTGTGTGTGTGTGTGTATGTATGTGTGTGTGTGTGTGTGTGTGAAATGTGTGTGTCTGTGGAGACCCATGGGTGACTAGCAATCATCCTGGGTTATTGTAAATCTATTGTGCTTTACTCTGGGATTTCTCCTAGGTTCCTTCTTCCAGGGCCAGGATTGAAGTTTGTTGCCATTTCCACCTATATATTTACTTGGGATGTGGTAATGTGAACTAAGATATTGTACTTGTGAAACAAAAGTTTTATTTATCCCCTGAACTATCTCTGTTCTTTTTTAGTAACATACAATATATTTGAATTCCCTTTCATTAAGTTAAAATATTAATAACAAATAATGGATATTGACCTTTTGCTTAGCCAATTTTAGCATTCTGAAGTTGCAAAATTACTTACAAAATTTGCCTTATATTTGTTCCATTACTGCAACCCTATGCACTAAAACACTACAGGGATCTTGGAAATTTGGTTCATGGATTGAGACTGACTCAACAGTGGATGCATATTTATGGAAAAATATAATAAGATCATTGTGAAACATGCCCCATACAAAACCATATGTTGCAAATGTATATAATGCTTAGAGCAGCAAATCAGTGTGTCTGTGATTCTGTTCTTTACAACCACTTCCAACTATTTTGTGTTTTTAAGAATCACTACATAAAAACTTTTTCCATTGAGTGAGATAATTCAACTAACGTGACAATCCTGTCTCGCTTGGCTACAACAAATGCTCTCAGCAATTCATTTACAAAGATGAATCAGAGTCCCTATTCTCAAGATCCCACGCTGTATGGAAGAAGCAAAAGTATATATATACATATATATGTATATATATATAAATTTCATTCAGTTTTAGGTGATGAAGGAAAGCTCCAGATGGATAGGATAGTTACAATAAGTAATTCAAAGTAGTCACAGATGTTTGCTCAGCCACAACCTTTAGGGAATGTTGTAAGTATCTTAACATTGAACTGTAGGCAGCTAACATATTCTGGAAGAGGTAGAGAACTGCTGTTCAATTGTGTACACATTTATGAGCCCATAGGTATCCACAGTGTGTTCCAAACCTGTAGTCACCCAGAAATATTGGCTACAGTCAGTGTTGTGTTCACATGCACGTGCACACAACAAACACACACATCTACAGAGTCATACATACAAGAAAGAGGTTTATAGGTAAAAGAAAGGCTGGGGGAAAACACAGAATGCTTTATATGCATGTTCAACATTGCTGAGGAATAGAATTGATATGTAAAAATAGAAAAATAGAAAAGTTTGCTCAAAAATTCTCACAGTAAGTTCTCATAAATAATGCCACTGAAACCCCCTGTGCGTGAATAGAAAACATCTGTAATGGAGAGCATTCTGTGTCATTAAGATTTAGAAATGCATCCCATCATTGTGATTTGTACTCTCACACTGACAGGTATTAGGTGGAAAACATTTTACTTCAGTTTGATGTCAGGCTCCCCTAAATTATTCTTAATCATCTAGGAAATAAATCATGAGAATTATTTTCTGTTAGATGTACAAGCAACTTGATTCTCCCCTTCCTTAGTAGACATAATTTTACAATGTTTTAAAGCATTGTTAATTGATCTCAGCAGGATCATGTTTCATCTCTTTGAAGGAATAATCACAGGATTCTGTTCTCATGGTGTCTTTTATCTTTTCATTAATTTTCTGTGTCTAATTTTCAAGGTCAGATATAGTTCTTGGTAATTTGTTAAAATCCTTACTTTTCACAACTATCCATGCACTCCCTTTTGATTCTTTTTAAAGCTTAGGTTTCTTTAATGTGTTTATTAGTATAAATCATTCTACTTTTGGACTAATATTCTTCATGGGGTTTTATTAAATTTCTATAAAGAACACATGGCATAAACTGTTTTTCTGCAGGGTCTCTTTCTAGATTTAAATTATAGTTTAAACCTCTTTTATTTGCAAACTTTATTTGTTTTGCCTATATATGTGTGCATCAGAAGACACTTTGTGTCCCTACAGACGACCAAGGGTAAATTTGGAAATCATCCTATATTGCTTCTACCTCCTTTTTGCTTCACTCTAGGATTCTCAGGCTTCTCCCACTAGGGCCTGAAGTTCAGACCCCTGCTGTTTCCACCTGGAATTTTTCAGTGCAAAATTGGATAGAGGACATTCTGTCTGCAAGGCAGTGTCTTAACTCCTGAGCCATCTCTCTAAACCTGTAGTTTAAAACCTTATAATGTAATTTGTATGTGCATTTCATATGCATACACATGTGCATATGTATTGGCATGCTTTGTGTGTGTGTATGTGCTCAAAATTAACATCAGGTGTCTTCCTCCATTGCTATATACTTTATCTTTTGAGGCTGACTCTCAATTAAATTCAGAGCTCCTACATGGTCTAGCTAGTAGCTTTGCCAAGAGGATTCTTTGAACTTCAAATGCTCAGATTATAGGCAGCTGACATACTGGCACCAGAATTTGTCTGTTCTAGGATCCAAACTCTGTTGATCACATGTGTTTAGCAAGCTGTTTATCCACTGAGTCAATTCGCCGACCCCACTTTTCTGTATTTTAATTTATCTAGATTTTTGTCTGCTTCAATATGTCAAATATTTCCCCTCTTAACTATCATGCCTACTATGGTTCTTCATCTGTAAAAACAATCATCAAATGGTACCAAAAATGAATCCTGAAACTTGCACGGAAGTTTTGTGGGTATGTTTATAATACCTCCCAACCAAGCTGTTGCATCTCTCACAACTTTTTTATAAGTTATGAAGGAGTGATAAAATGTTTACATTCATTTCACAAGATCCCAACTGTTGAGAGTTGGTAGCAGTGACTGTGCCATTGGATGTCTGTTTAGGAATTGTTGGCCTAGCCCAATCAGCTCAAGGGAATTCCCGACCCTTTCAACTATGGTTTTTATAGTCTCTGGACATAAATCAAGGTCCTTGATCCATTTGGAATTAAGTCTTGTACAAGGTAACAAGTACGGGTCCAGTTTTAATCTTCTACATGTGGAGATCCAGTTTTGCCAGCACCATTTGTTGAAGATACTGTTGTTTTTCCATTGGATTCTTTGGGCCCCTTTGTCAAAGACCAAATGGCTGTAATTTTGTGGGCTTATATCTGGGTCTTCAACCCTTATCCATTGATCTTTGTATCTATTTTGGAGCCAGTACCAGGCTGTTTTTATAACTATGGATTTGTAGTGTAGACTCAGGTTTGGAATGGTGATACCTCCAGCATGTGGAAAGAGGGAAACTCTCCTACATTGCTGGTGGGAATGCAGGCTCATACAGCCACTCTGGCGAGTCGTCTGGAGATTCTTAAAGAAATTAAAGATTGAAATGCCATATGACCCTGCGATTCCACTTTTGGGAATAATCCCCCATGCAGCAGAGGTTCACCTCAATAGCACAAGTGCAAACATGTTCATAGCAGCACTGTTTACAACAGCAAAGTCATGGAATCAACCCAAATGTCCAAGAGTTGACGAGTGGATAAGGTACATCTATACAATGGAGTACTACTTAGCCATCAAAAATGATGAACCTGTGATTCCCGGGGCAGAAGGAGGTGGAGGCGTCCATGGTGGTTCCCGAATTCGTCCGTGGTTCTACACACACACAGACACACACACACAGACACACACACACACAGACACACACGCGCACACATACATACGCACAAACGCACAATTGTATAAATAAATAAAAAAATTCTTTAAAAAAAATGATGAAATACTGGAATTTGCCAGGAAATGGATGTCATTAGAAACAATTATATTGAGTGAAGTATCCCAGACCCAGAAAATTAAGTGCTGCATGTACTCCCTAATAGGTGGCTCCTAGTACCAAACCCACCCAGCCCACCTAGAGACACTCGATGATAAATCTCTGTAATACAGTAATTGTAAGGATTATGAACAGGAGGGATGGGGTAGGAGGGCCACACCAGAAACAAGGAGAGAGGGGACCATGTTACAGCAGAGAAAATAGGCCTCCATCAAGGACTGCAAGTAAGCAATGAGACATCTGGTTAAGTCCACAGACTTTTCCTTCCTGATCATTTACAAGTGAGGGGGTGTGATCTCACCAGAAGGGGAGAGTATATAGTCTGGCAGATAATAAGTAACCATTTTGCAAATGGGTGAATGACCCCTCCCTCACTGCGGTTTCCTACTTTTATTACATCTACCTTTGAATATACTCTTATAACAAGACTCTAGTTTAACAGCTTTTTATCCTGGCCATGGGGTGACATGCAATACCCATCAGGATGGAGTGAAGGGCATTGCAAGAGCAGCAAAACTGTAAGAGAAAATCAACAAGCCATAATCCAGAACTTCAGAGACTCTATATCAACCACATAGAACTAGGCCAGCCTAATCTCTCCCCATCCTGAATCTCAGGGAAATTTGCGGAAGAGGGGGCGGTAAGAGTGTAAGAGCAAAAGGATGGGAGGAGCAATGATATGCAAGATACTCCACACAAGTTAGGGCCGAAGCAATCATAATTGGACTTTGCATGCCCTGCACAATGTCCAACACACTATTGACCCCACAAAGTCTAGCATTTGCTAAAAGCACCAAGATCCTTGGAGGCAAGGGATTGACAGCCACAGTAGTGTTCCTATGCTTAAGGGGAACAAAGGAAAGGGTTCAGGGAAATGCTGCTGGGTCCTTGTACGTCATCAGTGAAGAGGACCCAGAGGAGAGTTTGGCATGCACATTAAAGGATTCTCCGGGGATTGGGGGAGGGGAGGCACTGGGGCGTTAGGGAGGGAGGGGTAAGGGGAGGATGAGCAGAGGGGTGGGGGGGAGGAGAAGGGGGGAGGGAACTGGTGTACCTATTAAGTTTGTATGAGCAGAGATAATAAAAGAGAGAAATAAAAAAAATGTTTACATTCATTAAACTACTATAGTTTGTTTTTAAAAGTATCATAAATGATCTAACTCAATTACAATTTAATGACAATTTCATATATGTGAAGCGACATTTAACAAGTCATAACATAATCGCTGTTAATTGGGAAGCCAGAAATAAAATTGATTGCTATAGTAATGTTGAAACCTTGTGATTTGATGATTGCCATGTGTTGAATATTTATTTAGTTGAGTGTATATAAATGGCATACATTTTTATATAGTCATAAGACAAACCTTATAAAATTGAAATTTTCACTTTAAGTAATGAGATAGTAATCAAGCAATTTTATAGTTTTGAAAATTTGTTTAAGTGATGAATATTTCCCTATTGATAGATTACTCATAATTAGAAAATTCATGTCATGCCTGTTTATAAAAATTTTAATCTCACATGTACATTTAAAAGAATATTTTTATTTTTTAATTCTAAGATATTAAAGAAAATAAACATTAGACAATAATAGAAATTATTCGTATTAATATGTATATGGAATATTTTCTTTCAAATATTCTTTTGTTTTCATTTATCTATTTTTCTGTTCTTTTAGTGTTTCATATAGTATATACATAATATATATACATATACAATATAATATACATATACATAGTATATACATAGTATTTTCACACTTTAATTCCAAATCCCATCCTCACTTCTCCTTTTTTCTCTGCTAAACTCCCTCCTATTTTCAAGTTTTTCTAATTATGTAAGTCACCCAGTTTCCTAAGGTTTGCCTTTAATGACTTGTGTGTGCATGCTCGCTGAATATGAATCATGTATCAGTGTATATATCGTGGAGGAATGCATCTCCCGTTTCTTTTCCATCATCATTAGCCCTCATCAATCTCTCAGGTAGATGTGATACCTCTTGAGAGATCTTTTCCCTTTCCTGGAAATTATGACAGGACGATTCCTGTTCAAGTCTTATATGAATATACATAACTACAACAAAGTCATGGATGCAAGAGTGCTGTCATGTCCAGAAAAAAGTGTCTGGATGTATCCTGCCTCACTCAGACTTAAAATCTTATAGTTTCTTACTCCATCATGTTCCTTGAATCTTGAGGTTTGGGTAGAAGTGATTTAGATTTTTCTGTTTAGGTTCTAGCACCCCTCAGTCACTTGTATTCTGCATTTTGGGCAGCTGTGATTTTCGTAAACACCTCCCACTACAAAAAGAAGCTTCTAAGTTGACTGTGCAGTGCTCATCCAAACTACAGGTGTACGAAGTTGCCTAATAACAGTCTGATGTAGTGTCTCTATAGATAAACCTTCCTAACCTGCACTCTCCCTGGGTTCTACATCCTCCCCTTTCATAGGTTCTTGTTCTAGTTTTCAGTACTAGGAATGGGATCCCTGCTGAAAACTGGACTGTATATTTAATCAGAAAGCTGTTGCTTGTCCCCTTGATATTCATGTCACTGTTAGATTTGTTGTCATTTATTTCCATTGTGGTTGTTAGTTCAGTTTGCAGCTTTCACAGATAGATAAGACTGTTGTTCCCCAGTAGCTTCTATAGTACTCTCTCTAACCAACAACTTGTCAGAAAGTATCACATACTTGCTACTTCTACTGCTGTTTAGTGGTTTCTGTGTTCTAATTTAGCACCACAACACTTTTGTTTTGCTCTATCTACCTTTCTAATTGTTCTCCTGTACAGAGAATGCCTGTTTTTGCTCCTTTTATTAAACTAAATTGTTCTTGACAAATTAATATAAGAGGTTTCTATCTGTTTGCATTCCACATTCTTAGTGTCTTCTATTATTCCTTCAGTGCATCCTATACCCCATCCCATCACCTTCACCCATTAGCATTTTCCACCATTATTCCCACTTCATCCTACTTCCTGTGATATTGTACATCTTCTCCTCAAGGTCTTTGTCCTACCCTTCCACATGGAGAAATGTTACTGTATTGATTAAATTGCTAAACCTAAGACCTACTATAGCCGCTTGGTATTTTTAATGCACTTGTTAATGACATTTTATGCTTTTATTTCTTAATTTTTATGTTATAGCCATGAATGGTCCCTTCAATGTTTTAATCTAAAGTTTATACTATTTCATATCATAAGTCATATCTCTTAAGACTATTTTTTCATTATATGCCTTTGTTTTAACTTACAATTTTTTACCTACATATTACAGTTGTTGCCTATGAATACTTATTATTTTTGGTCACTGTCATATGTGAAGATTCATGAAGGGCATAAGCATGCTCTTCTATTAAAGCTATATAAGCAGGGAACTCCAAAGTTCAGATGCTTAACAAAGGTTGAAGAGCAATTCTACTATTCCTGGGCTGCAATCTATAACTATCAAATACCAAATGACTTTTAATTTAACAAATCCAAACTGGGAACACAAATTTGCTGTTTAATAGTTTTTGCCATTGAGCAAATTGATTACATACTTAAATCAGAGTCCTCTTTTCTGTTTAATTCAGAAGTAATATATAAATGCTTCGAGTATGGCCAAATGCTGTTGCACATTTCAAAGGAACTTTTGCTTTGCTAACTCTGAGAATGTTGTCTTTACTGGTACACACAACATAATTAAGTTAAAGTGCTACCTTTAAAAAATTTTTACATGCTTCTAATGAGTAAATTAATTTACATGGCTTACCAAATAATTTCTCCTCATGTAAATGTCACTAATCTTGGGCTGCAGAGATGGCTGGCTCGGAGGTTAAGACTGCCTTGTAAGCAAAAGGTTTGGATCCCAGGTCCCAAGTAAAAATGCCAAGTGGGACCTGCAGCAACCTGAGCGTCCATCTCTGGTGGGTAGAGCCTGAGAAATCCCAGAGGGAAGCAGGAAGAAGGTAGAAACAATCCAGGATGATTCTGGAAGTCACTCTTGGTCCTCCACAGGGACACACGGTGCCCTCTGATTCACACACACAAACGGATTAAATAAATTTAAAAAAAGTTTAAAAATGTCCTTAATCTTACTTTCAGGAATACAATTAAACTTATTTTATTGTATATTTTTCAAAGTAAATATTTTATTATATCCAAACTGCTACACAGTTTCTACTGGTCTCATTGTTAATATGCCTTCACATAATTTGCTAAGCATTTTATTATTTGTGAGACAAAAACCTAAGTAAAATTCTCACCACTCCATTGGAAAGCAGACATTTAAGTTTGGCTCCAACATATGCTGAATACAGGGTTGCAAGCTTAACACAAAGGGTCTGTGACATTTTCAGACATTTTGAGTGCAAAGTCTTCAGTATCGCTTTCCCAGGGATCTACTCAATTCCGCAAAACTGTCTACCTTCAGAATTTCTGCCTTATCTGTGAACATGAATGACCTCAGTACCCAGATTATGAGAACAGCTTTGAATGAAACAGGAATGTATAGAAAGTTTCTTTTACTTATTATTCATTCTTTAAAAATTGTGTTCAAGGTCAACCAAAATGTAATGCAACCATTTTTAAATTATTCCCAATCCACACGCAGTTAATCCAATCTTGTATACTTCACATAAGGGTATTTTTTCCCTCTGGTTCTATAACTGATTTTAGCCACAAAATTCTTTCAGTCAACACATTGTTGTCTTTTGCTGGTGAAGGAGATCACTGAACCTATTTAGCAATCAATGATTCAATTATTATTGTTTGCATCAGAATCAAATTGCAGTAGCAAGCAAAGGAGATACCTTGCACATGTGATTGAAGTATTCCGTGAAAATTCTTTTTTATTTATTATTTATTCAATTGTGCGTGTATCCGTGTGTGCGCGCATGTGTGTGTATGTATGTGTGTGTATAAAACCACGGACGAATTCTGGAACCACCAAGGACAGCTTCCACCTCCTCCTTGTTTACTCTGCCCTTGGATTCACAGACTTCAACCCTACCAAGACCAGAAACGCAGGCCGCCCCCATTCTGCCCAGCGTCCATATGTGAGGTCTAGCATCCGAACTCTGAAAGGCAGAGCCACCTCTCCAGCCCACTGTGAAAATTCTTTATTATTTTTTTTCATCTGCTTTATTTATTAGTAGCTTCATGAGCTTTCATCCGAACTTTCTGTAAACTATTGAAACACACATTAATTAACAATTTGTATTTTTCCTTTACTCAACTCAGTCAATTATTTTGACTTTCTCTTGATTTTCAAACATTTAATTGATGATAGAAACTTCTAAAACTTGGCTATTTTTAAGGCTCTTCTATTAGTCAGTTCAAAAGCCAGGTTTCCAGCAGGTTTATTAACATTTAATCAATATTGATTAAAAAAGGAAATCATAATGATAGTATATTATTCCTTTCATGGATGGCACATGGGCATACACAATTGGGAGGGAAGTCTCAAATTAAAGGTCTGAAAAAAAGATAAAATGTAGATCCATGATACATGCCTATAGAACCAGGATATGTTAAACCTGAATGTGAAGATTCAGTATTAGAACATCCTGTGTCTGTCTTTCTGCATCTGAAATGCTTGGCTCAGTATAATTTTTTCCAACTCCATCCATCCATTACACCTTTAGTTCTCCCCCATGTGGTTCAGTGGACAGGTAAGTATTCACAGGTTGAGGCTCTTCTCTGTAAAATGATGCAAAAGGGCAGGGAAAATAAGGGAATTCTTAAAAGTGAATACCTGAGACATTCTTGAATAATCTTTGTGTTTCATTTGGAAAAGCTTAAGTTACAGATGGCCTATAGATTTAGGAGTACTCATAGTCAAAGAGAGGGATTGTAGTCTCTTATGATTCTTCCTGCTACCGTTTGGTCACTGCATCTTGTTGTGTGCTTGCCATTTTTATTAAGGGACTTTGTTCAGGTACTGAATGTAAAAGCTGCCCAGAGTTAATTTTAATTTTCTTTTTATTTTCCTACCTTACTGCTTCCCATGAAATAATTTGAAAACTTCTTTTCTCCTGGGAACCTAACTTCATGATAATTGAAGTCCTGACCTTAATTATTTTTTTAGAAGGTGGAAAGGAAAAGAAGCATTTTGATTACTAGGTCACAAGGGCATTTCAGTGAAAGTATTTACTTTGTTATAACTGTATTCACAGGATTGAAATCCTACTCATTTTATCAAACTGGTTAACCTTAGCATCTTCTTGCAGTAAGTGCCATAATTTAACCACATGGATCTTCTAGAAAATGAACAATTCCAAAACAAACAATTGTTGTATATTAAAAACTTAAAACCCAGCATTCACAGAGATTAATTTTGTAAATTTTATTGTAAATGAATTAAGCATATGCATTTTCAAGGACAAGTAAATTAAATATTAGCAATTTAAAAATTATCATACATTTGTCTATAGCTTTATAAAATTTATAACACAAATGGATACAAACCAAAAAGTATAAAATACAAATTATAAAAACATACAAATGCCATGTGTTCATAATGTTATTATGATTAAATTCCACTATTTTAAACAATCTTGAATTTGCTACTTTTTGTTTATATTAACTGATACTTTCAAGATTATTGTGGATTGTAATTATTTTGTTGATACAATGATTCGTTGAGAACTTACTAATTGCATAAATAGAATAAATGTGAAGAGAAAGTAAGTATACATTTCTTTTGTAATCATAACCTTACTTTGAGGTTTTTTGAAAATTTCTCGAACATAGTACTTCTCATACATTTTTAAATTAACTTACCTTAATATTACTCACTTCTGTAAATATATTAAAATTTGTACAACTAGAAAATTAGCATTTCACAACACTATTAATGTAACTATTTACTCAAATTGAAATAATACCTTTACTTGATCAATTTATCTTTGGTTTTTATTGTTTCATATTTATAATAGCAAGTTATTTTAATAAAGTAGAAATTTTAGAAAAATATGAAAATGAAAATAGTACAATCATAGGTTTATTATTTTGTAACTTTTTGCATATCTGTAGCTCTGTTTTAAATTTGGACCAAAATTATTTTTATGAAATAAATGCTTTCTAAAAAGTCTCTAACATTAACATATATGTTTTGTATTAAATTTTAAATAATGAAACAGTAGATTCATAGGAAAACCATCTGATACATCATGGATTTCCCAACTCTTATACATATTTGAAATATGACCAAATGTCCACATTGCTATAATTCTTATTATGTTTTAAAATTTATATATATATGCACATATATAAATGAGAATGAGTCCAACCTCATCCCTTTAAATTTAAAAACATATTTTCTACTTAAGTACATTTTTCTCACTTATATAAATAAAGATCTTTAATCAAATTAAGTACTTTCACTGGAAAAATGCTTCTGGCTTATAAGCCTGGAGAGAAACAAGAAAGTTCTCAGATTCCTCCTAATGAAAATGGAGTTGCTTACTAAAATATAATTGGAATGCTACTTTGAAGAAATAATTTAAGTGCTATTAATTTTATTATTTCTAAAATATGAATTATACTACTGATTTCAAGCCTAATATTATCTGAAATGCTGGCAATAAAAAATAAGAGCATATATTACCTGTGTTGTAAAAGTTTAATACTGTTCCTTAATTTCACTCTTAGTTCCACTGAAGTAGATGATGTTTTCCTTTCTGTGACTCTTCTCCTTGGGAAAAAAATCATATTTATGTCTGCAGATGATTATTCATTTTGAAGACATTAATGTATATTAAATAGTTCTAAATGCTCCTTTTTTTCTTCTTTATAGAATTGCAGAGTAGCTCTTGTGGAAATCCAGGAGTTCCACCAAAAGGGGTATTATATGGTACAAGATTTGATGTTGGAGACAAGATTCGCTACAGCTGTGTAGCTGGATATATACTTGATGGCCACCCACAGCTTACCTGCATAGCAAATTCTGTTAACACAGCCTCCTGGGATTTCCCTGTTCCCATCTGTAGAGGTAAAGTACATATGACATATATTTTATAATAAATTAAAAAGATTAATTATATTACATCAATATAATTATATTAATGTAATTATATTATTCATATAATGCAAATATGTTAAAAGTGATTATGATTATGTATTCAATTTGAAAACCATTGGTTTTGCTCCTGATATAGAATATAAATCATACTGTTATATAGCTATCTTCATATAATGTTTTAAGTCTATCTATAAACCATCTAATGTATCTATAGTCTATGTTCTATTTATAGTTAACAGGAGAGTGTATATATATTTATAAAGTATAGATATATAGATATATATGTAGCCAAGAGATAGTATAGATAGTATAGAATTATACTGAACATTTTCAAGAGAAATAGTGAAATACATCTTAATTTATATACATGATTATTCATATAGTGTATATGTATCCATGAGTTCATATTTGTGTTCAAATGATGCTTATGATGCTCAGAAATTGAATTCATCAAGTGTCATTAGTTTGCTCTCATTGCTAAATATTGTGTCTGTATCATTTAACTGTTACTGACAGAGAACTTAGCATATAATCTTGCTGCAATGTTACCTTATATAAATTACTGTTGTTATAAAATTATTAAATGAGAAAACATAATTGTGTTCTAAGCTGAACAGAAGTGCAAAGGACATAACATGTGCCCGTAACTATTAACTAAATACATGTATGAGACTTGACACAGAAATTCTGGAGAACATTATTATTTGATCTTAGGGATTTCATTGAGTGCAATATAGAAATATGCAATATTGTATTCAAATTATTTTCTTTTCCACAAATATATGACTGCAAATGTATGTCATAATAGCTCATAAATCAACCACATCTAACATTTTTTTCTTTTTTCCAATGGTTGAATACTTATTGTTCACAGATTCACAAAAGTATTTAATTTTAATTATTTTTATTATTGTTACCTTTCCCTGTTGCCCTCTACTCCACTGAAATACTTTACCTTACCCTACACCACTTTGATGTCTTTCTTTCCTTCATTAAATCTAATCAGGATTATTTGCATAAGCATAGATGGGTGTTATTTCAGAGAGCATGAGCAACTTACTAGTGACTATGATACTGAAGAAAATGTCATCTCATCTCCACGCAATCATTTCCTGGTAATAGCTTCTCATGAAGGGAGGGAGGGGATTTCTAGAAGTCTGGCAGTTTCTAAATGTCCATTTATTCACAGAAATGACTGGCCTTGAATGGCATCTTGTGCTATGGAAGTTTTATGTGCTCAACACACAGTAATAACAAAGTTAGGTGTGGATTTACTCTTCAATTTTAAATTGCTTTATTCCATGATCACTTTATTGTTCCTTCCCTGGAACTTGCCAATGGGTATCTTCAGCTAATCAGTCACATAAATGACATTTCTTGTAAGTCCCACTTATGTTTTTTGTTGGTGTTTCTTTCATGTTGTTTGACATTGGTTATCATGTAGCCATGGCTGGGCTTGTATTCCTGGTCCTTTTATCTCTGCCTCCCAGAGTTCTGACATTGACAGACCTTTTAATTTACACATAGTTACAATCAATTTATTCAGTTTACTGGGAAGATTATATGTAAGGTTATTTTATACACACATTATTACCAGTTCTTTCCACTCCCTATTTGGTTTAAAAAAATTTGCTACCAAAAAATGGCAGAGAACAGTGGGTCAGAGAAGTCTCCCCTTTGAGATGAAATGGACACTAGAAGAAAACAGAAGTAACTCCTGTTAAACACCTTGACTTGTTCCCTTTCTCTCATTCTATTCTGAGATTTAATAAAATGAGTTTTCTCAGAGACATGTCTACATGCAATGATCTCAACACCCCCCCTCAATATTTTTACTGTTTTGTCACTAATGGCATAAAGAAAACTTTGAGACCATGGCATATAGATTTCATTAACAGTCCTATCTCTTAGCTATGTGACATTTTAATTAAATTAGTTAATTAAAAAGGACATCAATTTGTCCGTTAGCACTTCCTTATCACATTGACATTTTATACCCACTTGCCAGAATTGTTACCAAATTCAGGTACATGGTGAGGTCTCAACCATCAATGTATTTCTCTTAATCTTGTCCATACTGTGAAGAACTTTAGAAAATACAGGCTCACAGGTTCACTTTCAATAGATTCTGATTTGGGTTTTGGAAGAAAAATCGAGGAATATGTAATTTCTAAAAGTTTCTCAGGAACAGGGGAGATGGCTTAGAGATTTAAGATGACTTAAAGTGTTTGCCTCACAAGCAAAATATCCCACTTAAGTATTCTGAATACAAATAGAAACACTTCCTGTTCGGGGAGATAGAGACTAAGAAACCTCAAATTAAAACAGTAAGGAGGTAGAGCAATACAGAATGATTTCCGATATCACTCCTGAGCCTCTGCTCAAGCAGGTCCCCTCTTTTACACACACACACACACACACACACACACACACACACACACACTAAATAAATAAATAAATAAATAAATAAATAATAAAATAAAATAAAATAAAAGTTGTCCAAGTGTTTCAGATGAGGAGTGTAGTTGGGGTTCTTCTTGATCCTAAATAGACACGTTGAATGATGCTTTTCCTCTGGAGATAGCACACCAATGTCTATTAATCTCAGATAGGTACTCAGTGATATTCCAAGGTAACTATTACCTCAAATTTCAACTTGACAAATCAATGAATTCACTGAGATTCCTTGCAAAAGTATGGATGAGGCATTACTACAGGAACAGGGATGATCCAAGGGCAACTACATGACCAGAAAGCCCATGCCAACACAAGTAATGACTCAGGTACAGCATTCCTGATGCACTTTGCATGTCTTGCTATCTGATAGATTCACTATCATCATGCCCATTCTTTTTCCTGTCCCCTTTTCGCTTAGGTCCCTTGAGATTTGGGCTGGCTAAATAGATGCCTGATTTGGAACTAAGCATGAAATATTCACTTATTTTCAGCATTTTACCTAGTTATTAGTTTTTGCAGTTTGTTTATGACATGTCTTTCTTGCTTGGCTAGCTGAGGTACATGGTGAGGTCTCAACTATCAATGTATTTCTCTTAATCTTGTCCATACTGTGAAGAACTTTAGAAAATACAGACTCACAGGTTCACTCTCAATAAAGTCCACTTTTGCAATCATAGCATGACTGGTATGGGAGAAACCACTTATTATCTCATTGAATTTAAAGTCTCCTCCCCTGAAGGTAATTAATATCTTGAACTGCAAGCACACACATTGCAAAGTTCATAACAGAGGAGATTATAGGCACAAGAGAGAAAGCTGATGTTGTTCTTTTACTAATTCCACATGTTGCATCCATCAACTGCATTATAACTCCTTATGTTTATGCCATGATCTAACTTCTTAGCCTTATTTTCTCAATGAGCATATGAATCATCTCATTCAAACCATAAGAACAACCTTAATTTTCTCTTTATTTATGAGAGTAGACATTAAAAGAAACACAGATTCCATTTACAACGAGGATTGAATATGATAATCTATACATGGCATTTGAGTGAAGAATTCCAAAAGCAATGAGATTCTTCCAATGTTGGTCACTTGGCAGTTCTTCATCACTATGGTGAGATTTTCCATTACTACTCCTGCTGCTATGGTGACTGTTATTATTAGTTATCACTTGAGTACGGAATGTGCTAAGCAATTTAGAATCATTCCCTTTTTATTTCACTATGGAAATTAAAGTGCTAAAACTTAGAAATAATTGCTCAAGACAACTCAGATAGTAAACATTAGAAACTATGAAAGTCACAGATTTTTACTCACCTTAAAGTGGACAAGTTTCTTTGTCTGGTTTTTTTTTTAATTTCCACTCATGCAAACTTAACAGGTACACCGGTCCCCTCCTTCCCTTCAACCTCCTACCACCCTGTGCCCCCCCCTCCCTCCCCATCCCCCAGTACCTTCCCTCCCATTCCTGGAGCATTCTTTAATGTGCATGCCAAACTCTCCTCTGGGTCCTCCTCTCCCATGAGGTGCAAGGACCCAATGGCATTTCCCAGAACCCTTTCCTGTGTTCCCCTTAAGCATAGGAACACTCTTTGTCTGCTTTTAATGAATGGTTGTGAAATGTTTATGTATGGGTCTGGAAAGATAGCTCAAGGGTTAAGACACTGCCTCACAAGTCCTGAGTTTGGAGGATCCCAGGTCCCTTGTAAAATTGGAAGGCAGAAAGGGTGGCAGCCTGCACTTGTGGCCATGGTGAGTGTAGTCTGAGAATCCCTGAAAGAAGCAAAAAGGATATAGAAGCAATTTAGGATGATTTCCTTAGTCAACCTTGGTATCCTCCATAAGGACATGCAGTACCATCTCATACACACACACAAAATATAATAATAATAAATTTATGAATGGCTATGAAAGGAACAAGATTATTATGTTGGAATTTTTTTCTACAGCAGTGCCAAAACCAAAATGTGAAATTTTCTGAAAAAATTCAAATCTTTAATCCACAGTGTCCATAAGAGGTAAATTTTAAACTGTGAACCTGAATGTATATTTTTCTTGGCACATTTGCATGCTCGAACAGTGTGTGTGTGTGTGTGTGTGTGTGTGTGTGTGTGTGTGTGTGTATTCATGTATACCAGAAGACACTTAAGTGTGTGTGCCTATAGAAGTTCCAGGGTGACTTTGGGAATTATCCTACTTTGTTCTTCCTCTTTGTTGCTTTGTTCTGATATTTACCAGGTGATACCTTCTGGGGCAGGAAGTACAGACCACTGTCACTTTTGCCTGGCATTTTTATGTGGATCTGGTTTTGCTTGCAAGGCCAAGACTTCCACCCCTTAGTCATCTCTCCAGCCTGAATGTTTTATGCATATTAACTGGTTCTTATGGTTCCAGAGAGGCCACTCTTTCAGACTTGCCAGATTATAAGCAAATTTTGTCCTTTGGTTTGCTGAAAGAGAAGAAATTATTTAACATGGATTTGTCTTGTAAAGATGGTTTGTGAAAAGATCATTTGGACCTAGTGTCCACAAGACATATAGAAGATCAAGGGAGAAAGGCCTTTTGAGTTCAGGATGGTGCACAGTCTTGAACCAGTTTCTCTGATTTTAAAACATTCACTTGTTTTACTTTAATACTCCAGAAAATTATATTAATCTCTCTTAGAAGACAGAAAATGAGTGTTATATTTGAATCAATCTAACAACATATACCTTATTTTAAAGTAGGATGGACATCTATAACTCAAAAAGACTTTTTAAAATATTTAAAACTAAATGTGATAAACGAGATATTTGAAATCCAGGAGCTTTTTGTGAGTTTTCAATGGGTTATTGTCAAAATTATTCAACTTATTCAAATTATTCAAGATTTTTGGCTCCTCATTCCTCTCAAAAGAGTTTGGAGTGAGATGTGAAGGGCCTTATCTAGGCTAAGCAGGCAAGCACTCTACCACTGAACTATGTCCCCAAATCTTTTTGTTTTATGTAATGTTAAAAATAGATAGATAATAAGTTTTTATTTTTGTTAGCTCTGTCACCTTACTTGTCTTTATATTCCTTGCCCTATCTCCCCCTCACACATAGAAAAGGATATATAGCTAGCAAATAGTAAGTGGAAATAAATACAAAACATTTTTATTAAATTTAACCATAGAGTCATCACTCCTCAGGTTCTATTGATATCAAACTGAGTTTAAGAGTGGACACCCACTTCTCTGCTTCCCAAGGAGATGCAGGCATGTCCAATTTGACTTTCTCTATAATCTCTGTAAACTTTAATTTGTGGAAGATTGGCATACTCTGTGTTTGGAAATGTTCTCTGCCTATCTTTAATTTTCCAGCTCTTAGTTCACCTTTTCCTTTGTTAGCCAGTGAAATTAATGAGTAGATTTATTCATTCAAATATATTAATTGAAGTAATATCCTGCAAAAAGCAACATTTCATATATTGAAGTCCAAAAGTTTGTTGAAGAAACAGTTTTTGCCTTTAGGAAACTGTGGTTCAATAGAACAGATGCTAATGTAACCAGGTGCTTACAATAATGTGTTTTTTCATGGCGAGATGTAAACAATGGCTGAACACTTGAAGAGGAAGACCTTAGTGTCTCCCAGTTGAGAGGACAGAGGTTCATCCAGGGACAAAACATTAAGAGAAGGTTTAACAGAGGATTGTTAAAAATACATACCTAGCAGAGCAAGAAGATTTCAAGAGACAGTAATTCATGGAGAAAGAACAAATTTTCCTTTCCAGCTTGAACCATAGTGCTCATGAATTACTAAAACTCACTGACTGAGCATAGATTCTGTCATACTTCATAGAGCACACAATCTAATTTTCTATAGTGCAGTGTATCTCCTATTCACTACTTTCTTATTAAAACTTAAAGACTGGAGGTCTACTAAGTTTTTTAAGTGTATCAGTGTTGTTCTTTTCAAAAGGGAAGATGTGGCTATCCATTTTCTGCACATCACTTCTGGATAGCACACTGATTCTTAATTAATAACTATGCAGGGAGTCGATAATTCTGCAATGATCTGCTTATGACTTCTTGTGGAGTTTAAGCAGTCTTTCCTTGATGAGACCTTTACTTTTAGAGACTTATCTGATGCTTCCCAATGATGATAGTTTAATTAAGAAAACAAATGAATGCCATGTGAACCTAGAGAGTATGGAGCAAGGATTTTTGTGTTCAACAGCAGGATCGATTTGATCAACACCATCTGTTAGCATTTGTGGAGGCAACTTACTGCCTGCTGCTGGGCAAAGACATTTTCTGTAACAACTGCAGCTCTGTGTCTGTGCTGTAGCTTGCAATGGATATATCTGAACTACATTATTTTAATGCACTATGTGCTTTGACATACATTTCAATGGCATCATTCCCAATGAGATTGGAAAGAAAGTCAGAGGCCTTCTCCACCTAGTGTTTCTAACATTCCATTCTAATTAAAAACCACTGGCAGAGAAGGGGAATGGAAATGCAACTTGTCTATTAAGGTTTGAAATTCACATGGTATTATGTATCAAGAGAGGCATGTTGATGGATATCCCTAGGTAAATTAATAAAATCACATGAATACAATGAGATGGATTATAATGTTTCAGGCAATTCTAAAGCAGTGTTCCCTGTTTTCACGAACTATCTGTTGAAGGGATTAATGAATTAAGATGCAATGAATTCATCGTAGAAAGTGTAGGTTATATTAGGAATTTATGAATTGGGACTAGTGAAAGAAAGTCTGAAAAGGTATTATGTTGTCTTAATGTCTAAGATTTAAGAATTCTTGTGAAGGCTCAAGAGAAGCAGTGATCTGCGAAGGAAAAGATGTCAGCCTATAAAATGCTAGTGGAGTTTATGTTGATCTAATAGATGAGGTGCTCCTGGGAGAAAGTGTGTGTTAGTAACACAGTTGTCACACAGTTGATTGGAGCTCTGCAATCCACACCAGGAATTTGACAGTACAGACATGTTAAAGAGCTAATGAGGGAAACAATAACACTGACTAAACAAGAAAAAATTTCAATTAGGTAAACTGGCGAGAAAGAATGAAAACACCCTTTAACATTTTCTTACAAAACCACCACTTTCCATTCAAAACACGGCAAGAAAAGAACCAACAACAACAACAACAAAAATAAATGAGCAGCTGATTGTTTTGTTAAACATATTATTTTCTGGCTAGAAAACATCATCAACACACTTGAATCAAAATGCGAAACTGGGATATAAACAAAAGGAAATATTTGAAAAAAGAAAGACAGGAACAAAATGTTAGCCAAATATGTTTATATGCAAATTATAAAAAAACTTTCTTCAAAGAAGAAATAACAAATGGAAGAGTAGTTTCCCTTCATTATCTTAAAAAAATCTGACATAGATATTAGGAAATAAAAATGACATAAGCCTGTGATCAATATGCTATTACTCATATATACCTACTGACTTGCAATATTTAGAAACTTATACTAATTAATAAATATGATTGCAGAAATTTGGGTTAAAATATTTAAAACAAAGAAAACAAAAAATCCTTTTTTTGATCAAACCACAGACTTTTTTCATATTTTATTCAATTCTACATACTACTTACACATAAACATAAATTGCCAAATGAAATATATTGTTTGTCAAAATGGGTAGTACTCAGTACTTATCTATCCATTGCAATATTATTTTTAAAAATTGGTAGCAGATTGTCCTTAAATCTAAAATAAATGCCAACACCATGGTCTGTGTAATTCAGTTCTCCAGAGCCAGAGGCAGGAGAATTTTCACAAGTTTGATTCAGTCTTAAGTACATACTAATTTCACCCTGGATTATCCTGGGCTACATTATTAACAGTCTGCAAACATAAACCAACATAGGGGTGGGGATGGCTCTTTGGGCGATGTGCTTGACAAAGAGGCATGAGGACCTGGGTTAGATGTCTAGACCTACTTAAAGTCTAAAATGGTTAGAATATACCAGCATAATACAGTGAGCAACAGGAGAAAGAAGTAACCTTGGAAACTAATGGAATGCCTACCCTGGTATACACAACAGACAACATAAAGAATCCCTTCTTGCTCCAATATGTGAGACTCGACATGCAGCATTCTCCTGTGGCCTCCACACCTACACTGTGATACACATGGACCTACACACAAAAACACACAGAAAAACGCAAATGGGAAAAAAATGAACAAAAGTAATCAACACTACTCAATACAAAAAGAAAAAGGAAAAAGAAAAACGTATTAAACTCATGTCTTCTTTTACTTCTAATCCATTCCCAAATAAAATGTGTTATTATAATTTTCTGAATTAAAGACAAAATTATGTGATTATTCAAATATTTTATTACAAAGAATAAAAAGACTCAATTGTACTTCTGGATATCAAAATATTACAAGTCTTACATTAAGAACCATTTTTTAAATATTGGAACTCTGAATATTTTATTTCAAACATGTTATTTTTAAACATTAACTCATGGAATATTTTTGTGCAGACTTTTACCTTGTCTATATATTGACATCCATTTTTTTAAAACACTAATTTATATGTGTTCAACTTCGATTAGACATATCATCGTATATAAAAGCATATCGTTCCTTAATGTTAATTACATACTAGATAGTGGCAAAGAAAACAGGTTTTTAATAAACTGACAAGTTAAGCACAGATCATTTAGATACAAGATTCAATTATCAACTCAAGTATTGCCATAAAAGTCTAAGTGGCATTTGGCCACAAGGAAATATTTACCAGTGCTGTGTAATCACTTACTGCTTCTTTTGTCATTACCTAGACAGATAATGCAAACTAGCTGATCAACAACCAGGTCCATGCTCAGTAACTCTTTCTTAAACTCTTATCTGATTTTGAAATGTACATTTGTGATATCATTACAAAATTGCTTCAGTTAGAATTTTTTTTAATATTCAGCATGATAGAGCCAAGTTCCCACTTTGTATTTTAATGATTATTCTCTATGCTGTTACTTAATTTTTAAATTTTTGCTCATGACAAGTAATGAATTTTTTTAAAGAACTTAGCATATTGTGGTGGCTGAAGTGATTAGACTTTGAGGTAACATCTTTTTCAGCATTTTCATATTACTCACAATATTTAACATGATAAACAAGGCTGCTAACCAACGTACCAATATTTCAAAAGGAAGACACATGCAGCGGTATCAGTTCTGTTATATGAGGGCTTCGTATATGTAAAATATCAACTGACAATTAAATATATTCTTGAACCTTTGTTTTAATGGAGAATATCATCCAATAGTCCTAAGAGAATATTGAAAAAAACTGTACTAATACAGTGTTCATTTGTTTTAATTCTGCCTATGATAAAATCAGGATGAATTAAAAATTAAGAATTCTGACTTTTCAGACCTTTCCAACATGAATATTGTGGGATTATTGCATAATTTATATTATAAAATGAATTTTTGGTCTGTGTATATAAAATTTCAAATGTAGAGTGTTCAGTACCCACCACATTAATACTTACATGTCTTGATTTTATTAAAAAAACTTTGAAAATTATGGAAAATTGCACTAAGAGAATATCAAGGGCTTATAGGTGATAAAATTATATTTTCACAGAAATGTAGTGATTATGAGAAACTTTAAGCTCCACTTTAGTCTAGTAAGTAAAGTCCAGATCAGCAGGTAAAACACATCATTTATTAAATATGTCTCCTTAGGGTAATAAATCATTTCTGAAATTTGGGGTATATTCCATAATTATGCATATTAAGATGAATGTTCAAGTCCCACTTTTTGGCATAGATATAATAGGTCAAGCATTATAATATTTATTGTTGTGAATATGCTATATTTGTATTTGAAAATTAATAGTATTTATTGTTGTAAATGTGTGTTTTGTATTTGAAAACTGTACCAGGCAATTTGGATCATTCTCCTAATTTGTTTCTTTTCTTATGAAAATAGAAGTGATGTGCTCTTTTTATTTTTTGTTTATTTTTAAATATTTACTTTTAAAGTTTCATATGTAAATACCGTAAATTTATATATTTTCACATTTTAGTTCTCCAATCATGTCCCTCCTCTTTTTCTCATTTCAGCTTTTCATCTTCCCCACAGGTTGCTTCCTGTTTTCATGTCTTTTCTCATATGTGGCCCACTCAGTTTCACTTTCATCCTAGTTTGTAACAGTCAGAGCTTCCTGGGCCTCACTCTCACATTCTAAACTAGGAGGCTTGCAGGCTGGAGATAAAGAGCACAATCTTGACATGGTGAGGGGCAGCGTCCAGATAGTCTGCCTTGTGAAGAACAAAGTCCAGTTTCTGTTAGCATGTACCTGGACACTTACTGAAGCAAGAACCAATTTATAGTTCTCAAATGGATTTACCCTTCAGAAAATTAACTTCCTTTCCCTTCCATCCAGCATTAACCCTCAACAGTCTCTCAGGGAGATGTGAGAGTCTCTTTCAATTTTCCCCTTCTGTAGGGAGAGGTTCATAGAATAAATGTGTAGGTTTTGTGGAAGTACACATTGCTATAGCGCTATGCTTTTATAAGCAATAGTCTTCTTTGTGCTTCTTCAATTTGAGTAACATCAGGATGCCTCTTCTTTTACCCACAGTCACACGATCCTGGGATATGGCTGTAGAAAACCACTTTTAAAATCCTACTCATATATCCTTTTCCTTATATTCTATCAGTATTCATAAGTCCCAAATTATTCTAACGAGGTTATATGTACAATTTCTTTTCCATTGCAAATGTAATGATTGAAACTTCCTTTCAAATAATTAATTTATTCAAGTATTATTTTGTAGAGCTCAGGATTGAGACTCATGCCTCATGCATTTTAGGCAATGTTGATAAGTGCCCCATTCTCCTCCCTCCCTCCACCCCTCCCTGGATTCCCTTTGCTCCCTTCCCCCTTTTTTCCTTCCTTCCCCCCTTCCCTTTCTCCCAGTGTCCCCTCCCCCCCATTTCTGGAGCTTCCTTTAGTACATTTTTAATAACTCACATGCTTTTCTTGGACTTTTCCTTTCAAAATTTTTGTTTCATTTATTATTATTATTAAATAATAAAGATTCTATTTAATTTGGATGGAAGACAGTGATTAGTATAAGTCATAGTAACACAATATTAATTTAGAGGTATTTCTTCTTTAAATGAACCATATTCAATTCTTTTTAATTTTTTTGGAATTTTAGAAAAATATAGGAAATTTATAGTTCTCAAATGAAAGAAAAATGTAAATTTTTTAAATACATGTGCCTTAATTTTTGTGTTATTTATTTATAACTTAGCATCATATTCTTCCACAGGGGCTTTTGTAGGGGTTTTTCTTTTTGGAGTTATTAGTCTTGGGAGATAAGAATTTAAATGGGAATTTACTAAATACAGTATTTAGGTTGCTTAAAGGAAACTTTTTTTTATTTATTTTTTCCACTCATACAATGTTGATAAGTACCCCATTCCCCTCCCTCCCTCCACCCCTCCCTGGATTCCCTTTGCTCCCTTCCCTTTTTCTCCTTCCTTACCCCCTTCCCTTTATCCCAGTGTTCCCCCCCCCCATTCCTGGAGCTTCCTTTAGTATACATGACAAACTTCCCTCTGGGCCCTCCTCTCTGATGAAGTGTAAGGACTCAGTAGCATTGCCTAGAACTCTTTTTTGTGTTCCCCTTTATTACAGGAACACTATTGTGGCTGTTAATCTGTTGCCTCTAAGGATCATAGTGCCTGTGATCCATGTTAGACTTTGGAGGTCAAATAATATGTTGGTCATTGTGCAGGTTATGCAAAGTCCTATTATGATTATTTCGGCCCTAACTTGGATGGAGTATCTTGTATATCGTTGCTTCTCCCCATCTTTAGGCTCTTACAATCTTACCACCCCCTCTTCCGCAAATTTCCCTGAGTTTTAGGATGGGGAGAGATTAGGCTGGTCTGGTTCTAGGTCGTTGATGTAGAGTCTCTGACTTTCGAAATTATGGTTTGTTGATTTTTTTTTCAGTTTTGCTACCTCTGTAGCCCCCTTGACTCTATCCTGGTGGGTGTTGGATGTCACCCCCTGGCCAGAGATAAAAAGCTGTTAAAAAAGAATCTTATTATAAGAGTAGATTCAAAGGTAGATGAAATAAGAGTAGGAGACTACTGTGAGGAGGGGGTCAGTCTCCTATTTGCAGGATGGTAACCTTCTATCTGCCACACTCTATGCCCTTCCTTTTTTAGAGAGTCAATACCGCATCAGTTGCAAGTGACCAATAAGGAAAGTCTGAGTTTAATGAGATGTCTCATTACTTACTTCAGTCCCTGATGGTGGACTATTTTCTCTACTGTTTCTGGTGGGGTCCTCCTTCCCCTTTCCTTCCTGCTTATAATTTTTGCAATTATTGTAGGTATTACAGAAATTTTTAAAATATATTTTTATTATTATTTCAGCCCATACAAACTTAATAGGTACACCAGTTCCCTCCTTCCCTCCTCCTCCCCCCAAACCCCCTGCTGCCCCTCCCCTCACCCTCCCTCGCCATCCCCCTGTGCCTCCCGCCCCAATTCCCAGAGTCCTTTCTTGTGCATGCCTGACTCTCCTCTGGGCCCTCCTCTCCCATGACGTACAAGGACCCAGTGGCATTTCCCTGAACCCTATCCTGTGTTCCCCTTAAGCATAGGAACACTACTGTGGCTGTCAATCCCTTGCCTCCAAGGATCTTGGTGTCTTTGGCAGATGCTAGACTTTGTGAGGTCAATAGTGTGTTGGACATTATGCCGGGCATGCAATGTCCAATTATGATTGCTTCGGCCCTAACTTGTGTGGAGTATCTTGCAAATCATTGCTCCTCCTATCCTTTTGCTCTTATACTCTTACGGCCCCCTTTTCTGCAAATGTCCCTGAGCTTCAGGATGGGGAGAGATTAGTCTGGCCTAGGTCTAGGTGTTTGATATAGAGTCTCTGAAGTTCTAGATAGTGGTTTGTTGATTTTCTTTTGCAGTTTTATTGCTCCTGCAATGCCCTTCACTCCATCGTGATGGGCACTGTATGTAACCCCCTGGCCAGAGACAGAAAGCTGTTAAACTGGAGTCTTATTATAAGAGCACATTCAAGGGTAGATGTAATACTTATACCCAAAAGTGGAATCACACGGTCATATGGCATTTAGCAATGGGAGGGGTCAATCACCCATTTGCAAAATGGTTACTTTTTAATCTGCCGGACTATATGCCCTCCCCTTCTGGTGAGTTCATACCCCCTTAGTTGTAAATGATCAGGAACGAATGTCTGTGAACTTAACTAGGTGTCACATTACTTTCTTGCAGTCCTTTATGGAGGCCTGCTTTCTCTACTGTAACATGGTCACTTCTCTTCTTGTAACTGGTGTGGACCTCCAACCCCATCCCTCCTGTTCATAATCCTTGCAATTACTGTAGGTAACACATAGATTTACCTATGATTGTCTCAAGATGGGCTGGGTGGGTTTGGTATTAGGAGCCACCTATTAGGGAGTACATACGGTGCTTAATTTTCTGGGTCTGGCATACTTCACATAATTGTTTCTAATGACATCCATTTCCCGGCAAATTCCAGTAATTCATTGTTTTTGATGGCTGAGTAGTACTCCATTGTATAGATGTACCACAGTTTCCTTATCCACTCGTCAACTGTTGGACATTTGGGTTGATTCTATGTCTTTGCTATTGTAAACAGTGCTGCTATGAACATGGTCGTGCTTGTGCTATCGAGGTGAACCTCTGCTGTATGGGGGGTTATACCTAAAAGTGGAAGCGCAGGGTCATATGGCATTTCAATCTTTAATTTCTTTAACAATCTCCAGACAGCTCGCCAGAGTGGCTGTATGAGCCTGCACTCCCACCAGCAATGTAGGAGAGTTTCCCTCTCTCCACATCCTCTCCAGCAGTTGGTGTTGTTTGTATTGTGGATTTTTGCCATCCTGACCAAGGTGAGATGATATCTCAGGGAAGTTTTGATTTGCATTTCCCTGATGGCTAAAGAAGTGGAGCATTTTTTAAGATATTTGTTAGACATTTTAATTTCATCCCTGGTAAAATTTCTTTTCAGTTCTAGGGACCATTTTTTAATTGGGCCATTGGTTTCCTTGGTGTTTAGTTTTCTAAGTTCTTTGTGCACTCTGGACAGTACTGAGCTCTATCAGATATGTGGTTAGTGTAGATTTTCTTCCATTCTGTGGGTTGCCTTTGAGCTCATGTAACAATCTCTTTATCTGAACAGAAGTTCTTTAATTTCACAAGATCCCAACTGTTGAGAGTTGGTAGCATTGACTGTGCCATTGGATGTCTGTTTAGGAAATGTGGCCTAGCCCTATCAGCTCAAGGGAGTTCCCTATCCTTTCAACTATGGTTTTTATAGTCTCTGGCCTTATATCAAGGTCCTTGATCCATTTGGAATTAAGTCTTGTACATGGTGACAAGTATGGGTCCAGCTTTAATCTTCTGCATGTGGGGATCCAGTTTTGCCAGCACCATTTGTTGAAGATGCTGTTCTTTTTCCATTGGATTCTTTGGGCCCCTTTGTCAAAGACCAAATTGCTATAATTTTGTGGGCTTATATCTGGGTCTTCAATCCTTATCCATTGATCTGTGTGTCTATTTTGGAGCCAGTACCAGGCTGTTTTTATAACTATGGATTTGTAATATAGACTAAGGTTCGGAATGGTAATACCTCCAGCAGTGTTTTTGTTATTCAGGATTGTCTTTGCTATCCTGGGTCTTTTGTGCCTCCATATGAATTTTGAGATTGTTTGGTCAACTTCTTTAAAGTATTGCTTGGGGATTTTAATCGGTATAGCACTGAATTGGTATATTGCCTTTGGTAGGATGGTCATTTATGCGATGTTGATTCTGCCAATCCAGGAACATGGGAGGTCTTTCCACCTTCTGGTGTCTTCTGCAATTTCTTTCTTTAGGGTTTTAAAGTTTTCATTGTAAAGGTCTTTTACCTCCTTGGTTAGGTTTATACCAAGGTATTTCATTTTTTTAGGGGCTATAGTAAGTGGAATTATTTCTCTCAAGGCCTTTTCACTTCTTTCATTCTGGGCATATAGAAAGGCCTCTGATTTTTGCACATTTATTTTGTATCTTGCCACCCTGCTGAACTTCTCAATTAGTTCCAGGAGCTTCCTGGTGGAGTTTTTGGGATCACTCAGGTATAAGATCATGTCATCTGCAAATAGGGATAGCTTGACTTCTTCCTTGCCGATTTGAATCCCTCTTATGTCCCTTTCTTGTCTTATGGCTTTAGCTAAGACTTCAAGTACAACATTGAATAGAAGTGGTAAGAGTGGACAGCCTTGTCTAGTTCCTGATCAAAGTGGGAATGCTTCCAATTGTTCCCCATTGAGCATAATCCTTGCTGTGGGCTTGTTGTATACAGCTTTTATTATATTGATAAAGGTTCCTTCCATTCCTACTGTCTCTAGCATTTTGATCATAAAAGGCTGTTGGATCTGGTCAAAAGCTTTTTCTGCATCTATCGAGAGTATCAAGTGGTCTTGGACTTTGGACTGGTTTACATGATGAATTACATTTATTGATTTGTGTATGTTGAACCAACCTTGTGTGCCGGGGATGAAGCCTACTTGGTCCCCGTGAATAATCTTTTTAATATGTTTTTGAATCCGATTTGCTAAAACTTTGTTGAGAATCTTTGTGTCTGTGTTCATCAGAGAGATCGGCCTATAGTATTCTTTTTTAAGTGAGTCTTTATTAGGTTTTGGGATTAAAGCGATATTAGCTTCATAGAAGAAATTTGGTAGTGTTCTTTCCTTTGCTATTTGATGGAACAGTTGAAGGAGTATTGGTATTATTAACTCCTTAAATGTCTGGTAGAACTTTGTGCTGAATCCATTTGGTCCAGGACATTTTTTGGTGGGAAGATTCGAGATTTCTTCCTCAATTTCCTTATATGTTATAGGACTATTTAAATAATTCACAACTTCCTGATTCAATTTAGGTAAGTTGTGTTTACTTAGAAATTCATCCATCTCTTATACTCTTCACGGAGTATAAGTTTTTGAAATATGATGTTGTAATTCTCTGGATTTTGTGGGTATCAGTAGTGATTACTCCATGTTCATTTCTAATTTTGTTAATTTGGGTTTTCAATCTCCTGCTTTTGGTTAATTTAGCTAGGGGTGTATCAATCTTATTAATTTTTTCAAAGAACCAGCTTTTTGACTGGTTGATTTTTTCTATCATTTTCTTAATCTCAATTTCAAATATTTCTTCCCTTATTTTGCTAATCTCCTGTCTTCTACTACTTTTGGGATCAGATTGCTTTAGTTTCTCTAAAGCTTTAAGCTGCATTGTTAAGTTGTTTATCTGATGTTTCCATTTTTTTGACGTAGGCATTAAGAGCTATGAACTTACCTCTTAGAATAGCTTTCATTGTGTCCCAGAGATTTTGGTAAGTTGTATTTTCATTATCATTCACTTTCAGGAAATTTTGAATTTCCTTTTTAATTTCTTCCTGAATCCAGTTCTCATTCAGCATCATATTGTTAAGTTTCCAGGAGTTAGTGTATTTTCTCTTGTGTTATGTGTTGTAGATGTCCACCTTTAGGCCATGGTGGTCTGATAGGGCATAGGTTAGAATTTCAACTTTTTTGTATATGTGTAGATTCATTTTGTGGCCCAGGATGTGATCTATTTTGGAGAAAGTTCCGTGTACTGCTGAGAAAAATGTGTATTCTTTGGTACGTGGGTGAAAAGTTCGATAGAGATCTGTAAGGTCCATTTCTTTAAGGGTTTGATTAAGTTCCAAAGTGTCTCTGTTAAGCTTTTGACCTGTTGATGTAGCCCATGTTGAGAGGGCAGTGTTGAAGTCCCCAAGAATTATTGTTTGTGGGTTGATTTCTTGCTTTAGTCGCTGTAGGGTTTTCTTAATGAATGTGGAGGGGCCCGTATTGGGTGCATATATGTTCAGTATTGTGAAGTCTTCCTGGTGAATTGTACCTGTGACTAAAATGTAGTATCCATCCGTGTCTCTTATAATTTTCTTTGGTTTGAAATCCACTTTGTCTGATAGCATAATGGCTACCCCTGCCTGTTTTCTGCTTCCATTTGCTTGTAGAATTGTCGATCAGCCTTTTATTTTTAGAGCGTGCCTATCTTTTGTGGTGAGATGGGTTTCCTGCAGGCAGCAGATCGACGGATTGTGATTTTTTAATCCAAGTTTGTAATCTGTATCTCTTGATCGGTGAATTAATTCCATTAACATTTAGTGTTATAATGGAGAAACTATTTTTAATTCCAGATATTTATTATGTTTAGTAGTTTTTATAAGTATATTGCTTCGCTTTTAATGGTGTTATATTTGCCTTCTGTTCTCCTGGATATGCCTGTTTTTTTCTTCACGCTTGAGTATCATTTCTAGCATTTTTTGAAGGCCTGGTTTGGTGGACATGTATCCCTTCAAGTTGTCATTGTGCTGGAAGATTTTTCTTTCTCCCTCGATCATGACGGATAGTTTTGCAGGGTAAATCAGCCTGGGTTGACGTTTCTGCTCATTCAATACTTGAAGTATGTCTCTTCAAGCTCTTCTTGCTTTCACTGTTTCTACTGAGAGGTCATTTGTTATTTTAATAGGTTTACCTTTAAAAGTGACTTGTTTTTTCTCCCTTGAAGCTCTCAGCACCAGTTCTTTATCTTGAGTGTGGAGTGTTTTAACTATTATTTGCAGAGGTGTGCTTCTGTTTTGGTAGTATCTGTTTGGGGTGTGGAATGCCTCTTGCATATGGATGGGCCTCTCTTTTTTTTATATGAGGAAAGTTTTCCTTGATAATCGTTTGAAAAATTTCCTCAAGGGTGGTATTCTGAGATTCTTGCTCTGGTATTCCATGAATACGCATGTTAGGCTTCTTCAGGGTGTCCCATACCTCTTGGATATTTCTGTCAAGTATCTTTTTGGCTTTAACAACCTCTTCCATTGAGCTGGTTAGTACTCCCACTTTATCTTCAAGGTCTGAAATTCTGTTTTCTGCTTCCTTAGTTCTGCTGATAAGACTCTCTGTGGAGTTCTGGGTTGAGGATAACTTGTCTTGTAGCTCAGTTTTAAACTCTGCTTGAGTCTGTTTTAACTGCTATATGCCAGTTTTTGTTTCTTGCACTGTTTTTCTCAACTCCTCCAAGTGTCTGTTATGTTCCTCTTCAAAGGGATTGATTCGATTATGTAATTCCTCCTGGATTTCCTCTTTCATAGTATTGAATATGGTAATGATCATATTTTGAAAGCCGTTATCCTGGGTCAGGCTTTCTTGGCCATTTTCCGTGGGTTTGTTCTGGTTGGAGTCTAACATTATGGGATTAATTCCTTCAGTGGGAAATTTGTTTACTTGAGTGTTGCTTCTCATGGATTTGCACTTTGACTTTGGCATTGTCGTTTTAACCCTTAAGATTTTTCAGTTTCACTAAACTGAATTATTTGGCCTGGGATTCTGGGGGTGGGCAGGGACGGAGCTTACCTAGGTCGCTGATGAGTCCTGGCCTGCGGAGCGGGGTGGGGAAGGGAGGATGAGGGCGTCGGCGTGGAGCTATTATAACCCGAGGGGAGCTGGGGCGGGGCCGGGCCCAGGGGGAGGTCCTCCTCATCTCTCCGCCCTGGCTGGATGGTGGGGTAGGAGCTGGGTCCCTTGGGCTGACCTGGGTTTCTTGTGGGCGGGCGCCGGCGGAGCTTACCTAGGTGGCAGATGAGGACCAGCTGGAACCTGCGCAAGTCCCGGCAGGCAGAGTGGGGTGGGGAAAGGGTATTACAGAGATTTATCTTTTACTGTGCTACTAAGTGGGTTTGGTACTAGGATCCACCTATTAGGGAGTACATACAGCGCTTAATTTTCTATGTCTGGGATACTTCACTCAATATAATTTTTCTAATTCCATCCATTTCCCAGCAAATTACATGAATTCATCATTTTTGATAGCTGAGTAGTATTCCATTCTATAAATGTACCACATTTTCCTTATCCACTCGTCAACTGTCGGACATTTGGGTTGATTCCATGACTTTGCTATTATAAACAGTGATGCTATGAATATGGTTGTGCTTGTGCTACCAAGGCAATTTTTTGCTGTATGGGGGATTATTCCCAAAAGTGGAATAGCAGGGTCATATGGCATTTCAGTCTTTAACTTTTTTAAGAATCACCAGACGGCTCGCCAGAGTGGCTGTATGAGCCTGCATTCCCACCAACAATGTAGGAGAGTTCCCCTCTCTCCACATCCTCTCCAGCACTTGTTGTTGTTTGTATTGTGGATTTTTGCCATCCTGACCGGGGTGAGATGATATCTCAGGGAAGTTTTGATTTGCATTTCCCTGATGGCTAAAGAAGTGGAGCATTTTTTAAGATATTTGTTAGACATTTTAATTTCATCCCTGGTAAAATTTCTTTTGAGTTCCAGGGCCCATTTTTTAATTGGGCCATTGGTTTCCTTGGTGTTTAGTTTTCTAAGTTCTTTGTACACTCTGGACAGCAGAGTTCTATCAGATGTGTGGTTAGTGTAGATTTTCTTCCATTCTGTGGGTTGCCTTTGAGCTTCTGTTACAATCTCTTTATCTGAACAGAAGCTCTTTAATTTCACAAGATCCCAACTGTTGAGAGTTGGTAGCAGTGATTTAGGAAATGTTGGCGTAGCCTAATCAGCTTGAGGGAGTTCCCTATCCTTTCAACTATGGTTTTTATAGTCTCTGGCCTTATATCAAGGTCCTTGATCCATTTGGAATTAAGTCTTGTACATGGCGACAAGTACTGGTCCAGCTTTAATCTTCTGCATGTGGATATCCAGTTTTGCCAGCACCATTTGTTGCAGATGCTGTTCTTTTTCCATTGGATTTTTTGGGCCCCTTTGTCAAAGATCAAATGGCTATAATTGAGTGGCTTATATCTGGGTCTTCAGCCCTGATCCATTGATACGTGTGTCTATTTTGGTGTCAGTACCAATTTTTTTATAACTATGGATTTGTAGTATAGACTAAGGTTTGATATGGTAATACCGCCTGCAGTGTTTTTATTACTCAGGATTGTTTTTGCTATCCTGGGTCTTTTGTGTCTCCATATGAATTGTGAGGTTATTTGGTCAACTTCCTTAAAGAATTGCTTCGGGATTTTGATTGGTATAGCGTTGAATCTGTTCATTGCCTTTCATATGATAGTCATTTTTATGATGTT
The DNA here is from genome assembly GCA_023101885.1 of Typhlomys cinereus. NCBI lineage: Eukaryota > Metazoa > Chordata > Mammalia > Rodentia > Platacanthomyidae > Typhlomys > Typhlomys cinereus. The sequence goes on from JALPQD010000159.1 coordinate 3,758,617, forward strand.
GATTCTGCAAATCAAGGAATATGGGAAGCCTTTCCACATTCTGGTGTATTCTGCAATTACTTTCTTTAGGATTATAAAGTTTTCATTGTAAAGGTCTCTTACTTTCTTGGTTAGATTTATATCTAGGTATTTCATTTTTTTTTAGGGGCTATAATATATGGATTGTTTCTCTCAGGGCTTTCTCCCTTCTTTCATTCTGGGCATATAGGAAGGCCACTGATTTTTATACATTTATTTTGTATCCTGCCACCCTGCTGAACTTCTCAATTAGTTCCAGGAGCTTCCTGGTGAAGTTTTTGGGATCACTCAGGTATAAGATCATGTCATCTGCAAATAAAGATACGTTGAATTCTTCCTTGCTGATTTGAACTGCTTTTAACTCCCTTTCTTGTCTGATGGCCTCTGCTAAGACTTCAAGTACAATACTGAATAGAAGTGGTGAGTGTGGACAGCCTTGTCTAGTTCCTGATCGAAATGGAAATGCTTCAAGTTTTCCTCCATTGTGTATAATCCTTGCTGTTGGCTTTTACTAGATTGATAAAGGTTCCTTCCATTTCAACTCTCTCTAGGGTTTTGATCATAAAGGGCTGTTGGATCTTGTCAAAAGTTTTTCTGCATCTATCGAGAGTATCTTGTGATCTTGGATTTTGGACTGGTTTATATGGTAAATTACATTTATTGATTTGTGTATGTTGAACCAACCTTGTGTGCCTGGAATAAAGCCTACTTGATTCCTGTGAATGATCTTTTTGATATGTTTTTGAATCTGATTTGCTAAAACTTTGTTGAGAATCTTTGTATCTGTGTTCATCACAGAGATTGGCCTATAGTTTTCTTTTTTAAGTGTCTCTATTAGGTTTTGGGATTAAGTTAATATTAGCTTCATAGAAAGAATTTGGTAGTGTTCCTTCCTTTGCTATTTGGTGGAACAGTTTAAGGAGTATTGATGCTATTAGATCCTTGAATGTCTGGTAGAACTCTGTGCTGAATCCATCAGGACATTTTTTGGTGGGAAGATTTATTATTACTTCATCGATGCCCTCATATGTTACAGGACTATTTAAATAATTCAGAACTTCCTGATTCAATTTAGGTAAGTTGTGTTGACTTAGGAATTCATCCATTTCTTCTCTGTGGTCAAGTTTCACAAAGTATAAGTTTTTGAAATATGACATTATAATTCTCTGAATTTCTTGGGTATCAGTAGTGATAACTCCATTTTCATTTCTAATTTTGTTTATTTGTGTTTTTTTTCCCCTCTTGCTTTTGGTTAATTTAGCTAGGGGTGTATATCATTGATTTTTTCAAGGAAACAGCTTTTTGACTGGTTGATTCTCTGTATCGTTTCCTTATCTTAATTTCAGAAATTTCTCCCCTAATTTTACTAATTTCCTTTCTTCTACTGCTTTTGGGATCAGATTGTTCTAGTGTCTCTAAAGCTTTTAGCTACATTGTTAAGATATTTACTTATTATGTTTCTATTTTTTTGATGTAGTCATTAAGAGGTATGAACTTACCTCTTAGTACAGCTTTCATTGTGTCCCAAAGATTTTGATAAGTTGTATTTTCATTATCGTTTGCTTTCAGGAAATCTTTTTTTAATTTTTTTATTATTATTTATTATTTATTCAATTGTGCATGAATGCATATGTGTGCATGTGTGTATGTATGCATGTGTATGTACGTGTGTGTGTGTGTAGAACCATGAATGAATTCGGGAATCACCATGGACCACCTCCACCTCCTCCTTGTTTACTCTGCCCTGGAATTCACAGGCTCCACCCTACCAGAACCAGAAATGCAGGCTGCCCCCGCTTCTGCCTGGTATTTATATGTGATGTCTAGGATCCGGACTTAGGACCTTCTGCATACAAGGCAGAGGCTTAACCCCTGAGCCACCCCTCCAGCCCCTGCTTTCAGGAAATCTTGAATTTCCTTTGTAATTTCTTCCTGAATCCATTGTCATTCAGCATCATAGTGTTTAGTTTCCAGGAATTAGTGAATTTTCTGTTGTTTATTGTTTTGTGGATGTCAAGCTTTAGACCATGGTGATCTGATAGAGTACAGGCTAGAATTTGAACTTTCCTGTATATGTGGAGTTTTGATTTGTGGCCCAGTATATGGTCTATTTTGGAGGAAGTTCCTTGTGCTACTGCGAAAAATGTGCATTCTTTGGTGCGTGGATGAAAAATTCGATAAGGATCTGTAAGGTCCATTTCAGTAAGTAATTGATTAAGTTCCAATGCATCTCTGTTAAGTTTTTGACCTGTTGATCTATCCCATGTTGAGAGGGCAATGTTGACATCCCCATGAATTATCACTTTGGGGTTGATTTCTCGCTTGAGACATTGTAGGGTTTGCTTAATGAATGTGGAGGGGCCCATATTAGGTGCATATATGTTCAGTATTGTGAAGTCTTCCTGGTAAATTGTGCCTGTGACTAAGATGTAGTAACCATCTGTGTCTCTTATGATTTTTTTTTTTGGTTTGAGGTCCACTTTGTCTTATAGCATAATGGCTACCCCTACCTGGGAAACATATTTTTGAAGAAGTTTCCAATCAGAAGTTCCCCTTCCCCAGAAAAAGAAAAAAAAAAGCTTTCAGCAATATTCATTTCTCACAGAGAGTAGCATTCCACCCTATGTGTGAAGAAAGAAAAATTATATTATCTTGGTTTCCACAAAACATTCATAAGAACAGATAGTACTAAAGACAAAAATACATATTTAATCAAGAAATATAATGAATGGTTCAGAATCACCTAAAGTAAAACAGACTGTTCAATGAATGGTAAAGACCTTGAAAAACAGTCATTTAACTTCCTAGTAAAATATAAGCTCAGCGAGCCACAGCATTGACCATCTGGTATTCAGTTGAACTTGGTGAGACATTAAATTCGATAAAATAATGTGGAGTAAACGAATGGGAGAATGAAAACAGTTGTCATTATAGACCTTTAATAGTGTCTGTTGATACATACTTTATTGGACTATCTACATGAGGAAAATCCTCTATGTTTCAGGTTCAAAAAAGTAATTTTTATGCTACAAGGATTGACTGTCTTAACAAGTTTTAGTTATAAGTATAATTTTGATGATCACCTAACTTAGAAATTGCCTTAAGGGTGTTTTTGATTTGAAATATTCAAGATGAAAGCTCTTCCATACAATTGAAAGTAGACCAAAATATAAATCCTGAAAGTTAGGAATCTTCAGATATCATTACTTTTGAAACTACTTTAATATGCTCATGATCTTAAAGTCTTCTACGCTAATTTTCCTTAAGCTGTTACCATTTCTGTTTCTGTCATAAGAATAGATAATTTTCTTTACACTGCCTAGTTATTATGTAAATAGTTGATATCTTCAGGAATGTTGAGAAAAAAGTGTTTTATAAGTTTTATTATTCTCGTTTTTATGCATAATTTCCTTATTTTGAACAGATCAGTGCCATCTTCATTTGCTGCTCTCTGAGTTGAAGTAACCTGTGTTTAATGAGAGTTAATATACTAAGGGTACTTACTGCATGCTTACATTGAAATTAAGTCAATTTTAAAAATTGATTGACACAGACCAAAATGTCATTCATATAGACAAAAATTACATAAATGTAAATGAGACAAAATATAGTAAGAGAAAATGGTAGGTGAGTTAGATCGAACAAAAAGCAAGGTTATTATTCAAAAGTAAATTTCTGAATGTTCTGTCTGTGCTGGAATCACCATTAAGTTTGGTTTCATTCATTTATAATATAAGGAAATTTGTAAAATCCAATTAGTTTACATTCTCATAAACTAAAGGAAAGAAATATGAGGACCATCTTCTGCAATGCATCAAAGAAATATCATAGTGCAATTTAATCATCTGCACCCTCTAAATTGTCATCAACATAATCTCAGGGAATGAGATTCCTAGGCATGCAACACATCTTTTTAAAATATATAAATTAATCATGCTACTGAAAAGAAGCTTGAAAGATGTATTTATAAAATACAAATTGCAACATACATAATGTCAGGGGCTAAGTACAGATGGTCTGCAATCCAGGTGTTTAAGTTTAGTTCTGTCCCATTTCTACATATTGGAAAAATTAATCTTCTTTTTTAGTTTGCATATCTGGAATGTGATCAATAAAATGGTTAATATAAAAGGAGAATCTGAGAGATAATGCTTTCTATTATTGTGTGCCTTATTTTCTTTTACATTTTATCATTCGGAAGATCTTTAATCAGTTTCAAAAATTAATGTTTCATATTTCTATTAGAAAATTCAGTAAAATACAGTCAAATGATATTTTATGCTTACCATTAATTTGTATCTATATTTCATTTGTTATTAAAATATTATTCACATATTAATATTTACACTTTCTAAAATCATGTTTGTATTTTTCATGTGACTATTAGCTGCTCAATATTTCATCCACTGGAATATAAAGTACTTGAAATAATGTCATTTTCAATGAAATTCTTTTCAGAAAATGACTACATTAATAGAAAGCAGCATTCTTTAGCACTACTACATATTGTATCACTCCATTTCTGTTTTCTTTGAAGCACAGACAATCATGTTTGAAATATCAATAATATGAAGATTAAAGCAACATATTTTCATTTATATTAGAAATAACACGGTTACATTTATATTCGTTTAACAAATATTTCTTGATTTGCCCTAATAAGAAAAAATACACTGAGATTATTGATTTGAAAGAGCTGTGATTCATGGAATGTACATTAGCTCATAGCTCAAAACTACCTCAGAAAAGAAAAACCAAATCATGGAAGGCACAAATCAGTCGAAAATTATGCCGATGGATGAATCTTGCTGGAGATTTTAAAAGCAATTTATAGCTCATATTTCATTAGCTTACTCCCATTTATCTCTTTTCTGTATTTTCTTATTCACTTATGTTTGGGTGCACTTTTATATGTGTACACAGAAGCCAAATGTTCATTTTCATTATCTTCCTTATTCAATCACTTTGCAATTTACTTCCTGAGATAACACCTCTCATTGTACCTGGAGTTCATTGATTTGGCTGGGCCACCTGTCCAGTGAGCTCCAGAAATCCTCTTGTTTCTGCTTCACCACTGCTGTAGTAACATATGTATATGGTATCTGTACAGATCAATAGATAGATGGATGGATAGATAGAGAGGCAGACATAGCTGATAGATAGCATTTTTATTCATCATCACTTTCAAACATAAATCCAATGATTCTATGTGTCTTCCCCCCTTACAATCCATTATATGACTCATCATCTTCCACTTTATACATTCTTCTTTCCAACCAACATCTTTTCTACTTCTTTATCTTTCTCCATGAAATCTACTAAATTCCTCTAGGATGTTGCAGTGGCAGTTACCTAAGTACCTGCTGGGGTACAGATGACCCATCACTTGGTAGATCATTTAGCAGAGAACCCCCCCTTTTTCTGTTCCACAGTAGCCATCAGTAGTGCCTCAAGGGAGTAAAATATTTCTAGAGATCTTCCCTCTTCAATTTAAAATGTTGACCATCCAATGATTGTGTAGGTCTAGTGCAGACTGAGGATCCAAACTCAGGTCCTCCTGTTCATCTAGCATTCTGTCTTCCAAATAATCTACCCCAAACCCATATCATTTACTTTTCTAGGCCTACACAGGCATATTTAAAGTGCAATGACATGGTAACATGTTCTCCTAATGACGGCAAATATTGTTCTTAGAAAACTGAAAGAATGGAGAGAGCAGGATGAGGTGTATTTTGTACATAAACAGAACTCTATTTGCAGTGAAGACTTGAAATAATTTTCTACTTGGTGTTATAAACAGTAATAACAGCACAGACCTTACTTATTAAGTACATGTTCTAGTACAAATATAACCTCATTTTTACCTAATTAAAAAGATTACTTTAATACTGTTATTTTTCGTCTTTTAGAGTAATATAATTTGCTCAAGATTATGCTTTAAAAGATCTTAAATCAGAATCATTTTCTCTAACATCTTTGTAGTATCATGGAACTTTCATAAATTTCCAATGATGATAATTTTTGCAGCTCATTCTCTCAATGAATATGTGCCCCTTCTTTCAGCCAAATCAATAGCAATCATGTAATATGACTATGTATGACTTGAATTTTATACAATTTATTATTGATGATAATGTTACCTAACTTGACTGAATCTTTTCTGGATGGTCATGGAAGTAAAGTTTGGAAAGAGAATTTCCCAATTTATTATAATACATGAATTTTCAAATTAGTTCCATTAAAACTTATGACTGTACTTTACATATAGATATAGATGAGAATATTTGACTTCCTATTTTATAGAGTTCTTAAAGCACTTATTCCTATCAATCTGAGATTTCATTAGAAAACTAATCCTGTCACTTAACAGTGATTTATGAAATTTCCAGTTGCTATCATGTACTTGATTTCCTTCAAAGATATTTTCAAGATGTTTTTCTTCAGCTGAGTGTTGTGAATATTACTTTCTGATACATTTATTAGAAGTAGTGAGCAAAGAACATTTTTATTATTTTTCCTTAACTAAACAATGATGTTATCATTGCTTAAACTAAAGCAAGTGATCTTTAAGCAAGTTTTATTATTTTGTTAGGGCAAATTATTACTGAAGAGTAGCTTGATCATTTAATAAAATTTCAGTTAGTTTCCTTGATTTTTAAATTAATTAAGATTAACTTCTTTTGCACCTATGAAAAATCCCATTAAAGAAGACAGTGTAATGCATAACTGTGTAGATGTTTGTGATAAAGTAACCAGATTAAGAAATAAAAATCTTTTTATGTTTTTGTGTAATTGACTAGTTACTGGTTTGTTAGAGTAATCTAGACATTTACAAGCAACCACAAGTGGCTGTAGTTTCACAAAATGAAGACTGACTCATTGTTTACTTTGGCCAATGCAATTAAACTAGCACACTCCATGCTATGAAGCAGTGAGAAATTTAGGATTACAAAGCATCCATCTCCAGATTTAATACAAAAATGGCAATGAGAAAGAATATTGAAACAAAAAGTGAGGCAAATAAAAAATAAAGGATGCCTTCAAATAGCAAGTAAGGTCCTGCTGTTGATCAACATGATGCACCTGTGTGTTCTCATTTATATTTCTCTACCCAAATTCAAGATAATGATTACAATAATGAACCGATGAAGTAAAATCCTAGCACAAGTTCAGAATGCAAATGATATTTGTAAATTTTCAAATGATTCATCTTCAGATTTAAAGGAACATGTTTTATCTGGATTTCCTTGATTAACATATATTATTTTTTTGCTTAAAAAGAACAATTAGTGTTGGTTAACAGCTTGATGGATGTGAAAGGTGTTTGTGTACATTCTTCACAATCCTTTAAAAACCTTTCTAACTTTAGAAACGTGTTTGGTACATTTTTTTTCTATTTTTTTTCACTGCCTTTTCTCCTAAACATTGTTAAACATATATTAATCCATGTATTAGAATTATTTAAATGTCATATTCTGCTATATAACCATTTTTAAAATACTCACCTTTCTCTCATATTATATATACATATGCATGAATATTATGCATGCATATGTACATATTCACCTCTATATTCATAGTCGTGTGGAAATCAAAATTCATCCAAAACATACACTTTTTCATGGTGAAATAATTCACATGATATTCAAAATGTGAATTTTTAAAATTCTCTTATCCTTAACTTTGCCTGTATGTTCTGGAAATAGTCCAAGGTGTATGAAATAAACAGTGATATTATCAATGACTTTTTCTGTTTCTATGTTCTAAGAACAGAACTTGTATGCTTAAAGTATAGATTCCACTAGAGTGAATTCAAGAAACTCAGGTTTTATTTATAAATTAAAATTTGAAAATGTATTAATGCTCAATTCCTGAGCTTTGTTATTATTAAAGTAGTCTATAGTTTTAGAAATATGTCTATATCGTGTTCTCATGTTCGTGTAATAACAGGCTTGCTTTACTGCAATATCTGTAAATGAAGTTTGTTTTACATATTTTGCTTTAGATATTTTGGTCTGGAATCACTGACATCATGTAAGTTCAATGTGAACTTGAGCTGTTTAGCCTTAATTTTTGGCACACTTAGTTGTGCTTTAGATGTTTGTGGACAAATTATTTTGGTGTGAGCTTCCCTCACACCAATTTTGCTACCTACTTGTGTTTGGAAACGATTGAAGAAGTATTCATGATGAAAGGTGATTCATAAATATATATTAAATAATTGGATTTTCCTAGGAACCTTGGGAAAGGCAGAAATCTTATGGCTTTATATTCAAACAATGCCTTATTTATCATAGTAATTTTTCAGAGAATAACATAAATATGATTTATTTTCTTTTCTGTATGAGGCAGCCATTTTTACAGCTGTCACAAAATTAGATTCAAATTGCGCAAGAAGTTTTTTATTCTGAGAGCTTTACTTACAAATATATCTCAAGCTCTGAAAATTTAACTACCTCTACATTCCTTGTAGCTATTTCTGAAATGTTGAATGCAAGCATACAAAGAAAATAAAATGAACCATTCTTTCTGCCAACTACATCAATGTTCAATGAATCTGTTTTGTGTAAAAAGTTGAAGAAAAAAATTGTGTAGTTTTAAATATTGATAATACTAAATGGAACTTAATAAAAAGATAACTTTGGAAATTACTGAACTGTGGCAAAGGAAGAATTGCAGCATGTAGAAATTTCCGAGATTTTCATATAGCTCTGGGGATATCAATGAGAATAAAAAAATAGGATGCTGGGGCAATTCCCCCAGGCACACACTGTGACGGCTCCAGGCTGTCGGACGGCTCCAGGCCGTCGGGTGGAGAAAGGCGAATATGCTGCAGGCCCTTTACCCCTACCCAAATCCAGGAGCCTCTGGACAGAGCAGGGAGTCTATCAAGGCGACACTCCGTCACTCACTCATACACACAGCTCCTGGCTGTAACGACTTACCGCCCGCACCTCTGCCTCAGCCCTCCAGAGACTCTGCAATGGACTGAGAGTTTGTCAAAGCAAAATCTCAGTTTATTGGGGGTAACAAATCAGTTTATATACACAAAGAATCTAAGCGCGAGAAACAGGCAGCCAATTACCTTGATGGTCAGTATAGCACATACTCTGCATAGGTCAAACTAAACATAAATCTATGTTGGCTCCTATAAGCCAATTAGGACTCTCTGTAATGTGATCAGGGTTACGCCTAGGACACCAGCTCCCAGCGCTATCTTTGGTCCCATGTGCTAAGCTATGCCCTGCTCACTCCCTCCCAGACTGTTATCTCTGGGTGGGCCCAACAATAGGACACTCAAAATTCATGTGCGATTTCTCCTTATTTAAAAGCTTACAATTTGGTATGCCGCAATGTCACAGCAGATAGCAAAGTACATGAGGGAGTTGGGTCAAAAACACAGGCCCTTATTAATCAAAGCATTAAAACCAGCCTGAGCTCAGTGATAATTCAGTTTGACTTGTACCAGAAACCTTTGGACACAAAACTGTGTTACAAATTGTTTAATGGAATTTGTTTCTATCACAGTTGAAACATCCCAAAAATGCATTTTTTAAAGATCTGCCACTCTGTTTCATATATATATATATATATATATATATATATATATATACACACACACACACATATATATGTTTCAAATATATATATATTTCTTCCAGAAAATGGTTACGGTGGTTTAGAATCATATACTGTAAAGGCGAAGTAGCAAAAATTGAAAGACTACATGGTCACTTCTGAAAATTTATTCAAATTATTCTTTTTTTAATATTACAAGGTAAAGTCATAATCAAAAGAACAACATAGTATCTACTGATATGAAGAAAACATGCTGAGGTTAGAAGATAAATTCTCATAATCAAACATGAAAGTATAAGTTATCATCGATGGTATAAAGGAAAACATCTTTGGCAAATACCTTTGTGAAAGGTACTTCACAATTAAATATAGAATAATTATAGTTAATATACTTATTGATTGGTATGGGAATGGTGAATTATTCCATATGATCTTGGCTTGCAAAGAAATGGATTTTTATATGATTTTACTGACAAATACATTTCTGTTTAGTATCAGGAGATTGAGTATAGGATTACTCATATATAGTGTTATATTTTATAGCTAGTAATTTTCTTTTTAATTTTATTCTATTTTATTTTTTGTAAACAAACTGGATTAATGTGATTGCTCTGACCCCTCTCCTCACCACTTCCCTCTTTTCCCACCTTTCCCATCTGTACCTTTTTCCACTCTCCCCATCCTTATTCCATTCTGGACTCTCCCACCCCTCCCCCATCTCTCTGCTTGTGTATATCACAGGAATCCTTTTGGGATACCTGTGTTCATAAGGGAGTCAGATTTCTGTTGAACTTTCTGTGACTCTTCAATAGGCAGAGTCATAAGTGGGAAGGTTCTGCTTCCCTTGTCCAGAACCTGCACCTGAGAAACTCTCTGAGAGCTGTTGTTTCTTCTAAGATCCTAGTTAGTCCTTGGGAGAATGCTAAGATGGCCATTGTGTAAATGTGGTGGTACAAGTTCTCATAGCAGTGACCCTCTGGGTATATCAGCCCTGTCTTGCTGGAGTGTGTTGATTAGGAGTACCTCATTCGAACTTTAGGCTCCTAATATCTTGCAGATTCCTCTTCTGCAAGCTTCCCTGAGCCTTGATGAGGGATACAATTTTTATGGGCTGATTAGGGCTGAGTATTCCAAATTCAGTTATTCTTTACCCTGGCCTCATTAGTATTCCACTGTAATAGAGTGCAACTTGGTTGAACTCTGAGAGCTTTTCTTAATATTTAAGTGTTAAAAAATGAGTATTTAAATGGTGTTATACCAACAATCTTTTATAGGTGACACTAGGATATCTGTTCCTGTCCATTTACTTCCCTTCTATTGTTATTTTAATGGATTTACAGTATCAGTGTGATTTCCCTGACATTGAGGGAATTAGAACCTATTCAGAGAGTAATTGCTTTCCCATGGATCTTACATACCTCTGTTGCTCCATAGATTCCTCTAAGCAGAGATGTAGTGGTTTACATCATTCACTACTAGTTTAGATCCTTGACCTTTTAACCTTAGTACTTACCTCTTTATTTTCTTTTTCTACCATTATCCCTAATTAAGACTTATCTCCTGGGGCTGCAGATGTGGCTCAGGGGTTAAGCCTCTGCCTTGCAGGCGGAAGGTCCTGAGTTTGGATCCTAGACCCCACGTATAGACGCCAGGCTGAGGCAGGGGCGGCCTGTGTTTCTGGTCCTGATAGGGCAGAGCCTGTTAATCCCGAGGCGGAGTAAACAAGGAGGAAGTGGGGGCGGTCCATGGTGGTCTCAGAGTTGGCCCATAGTTCTACACACATACACATACACGCACATGTGCACACAAGCACACATGCACAATTGAATAAAAAATAAAAAGAAAAAAGATCTATTTCCTTATTTCCCTTCCCTTATAAGCTTTTCTCCCATGGTGGCCTTATTTATGTATTTGCCTGTGTTCCTTTTTCTCCAATCTCTTGGGGTTTCCTTTCCCCATATTTCTATGCAGTTATAGTGGACATTATGGAAATTTCTCCTAAAATATATCATTTTGAGGGCTTAGTATTAGGTGGTACTTATAAGGGAGAACATATGACATCTATCTTTCTCTGTTTGGGATACTTCACTCAGTATAATTCCTTCCAACTTCATCCATTTACCAGCAAATTTATTAATTCATTTTTCTAGATATCTACAAAGCAGTCCATTGTACATGTATACCACCTTTCATTATCCATTTGTATACTGTTGGACATTTAGGCTGATTCCATGACTCTGCTATTGTGACTAGAATTGCAATAAACATGTATGTACATGTGGCTCTACCCATCTATTCTAGTAGTAGCTGGATCATATGGCATTTCAATTTTTAACATATTTAGGAACCACATACTGCTGTCCAGAGTAGCTGTACAAGTTTGTATTCCCACCACAAATGTATGAAGTTTCCCATTTCTCCATTTCCTTCAGCATTTAATGTTTTATGTATTTTGGATTTTAGCCATCCTGACCAGGCTGAGATGATATTTCAGGGTGGTTTGTTTCACAGTTTCTCTAATGATTAGGGAGGTGGAACCTTTTTAAACATGCTAAATATTTTAATTTTGTCCTAGGAAAAGTTTAAATTCCAAGATCCATTTTTTAATAAGGCTGTTTATCTTTTTGGTGCTTAATTTTTTAAAGAGCTTTGTCTCCTCTAGATTTTACTTCTCCACCAGATGTATGGTTAGTGAAGAATTTCTTCCATTCTGTGCGTTTTTTTTTTTTGGGGGGGTGGGGGTTGATTCACAATATCTTTTGCTGAACAGAAGCTCTTTAATTCCATAAAATCTTGCTTGTTGAATGATGGATCTATTTCCTGTGAAATATGGTCCTGCTTAGAAAATGTTGGCCTGGGCCAATCAGTTTGAGGGAATTCCCTACTTTTCTTCTAGGGTTTTTATAGTCTCTGGTCTATATTAAGGTACTTGATCTATTTGGAGTTGATTTTTGTACATGATGACAGGTAAAGTTCCAGATTCATTTTTCTGCATGAAGATATCCAGTTTTGTCAAGACCATTTGTTGGAGATACTGTCCTTTTTTCAATGTATTTCTGGACACTTATGTCAATGTAGGCATATGAGCTCATGTCTAGACCTTCAATTCTCACCAGTTGATCTGTGTATTTATTTTGGAGTCATTACCATGCTGTATTAATTCTTTGGCTATGTAGTATAGATTAAGGTCTGGTGTGGTGATACCTCCAGCAGAGTTTTATTAATCTGGATTTTTTTTATATTTTTTTAATTTTTTTATTATTATTATTTATTCAACTGTGCGCATGTGTGTGTGTATGTGCGCATGCGTGTGTGTGTAGAACCACGGACGAATTCGCGAACCACCATGGACGCCTCCACCTCCTTCTGCCCCTGGATTCACAGGCTCCGCCCTACCAGGACCAGAAGCGCAGGCCGCCCCCGCTTCCGCCTGGCGTCTATACGTGGGATCTGGGATCGAACTCAGGACCTTCCGCCTGCAAGGCGGAGGCTTAACCCCTGAGCCACCTCTCCAGCCCCTAATCTGGATTTTTTTTTGCAATCTTGGGCCTTTTGTGTTCCCATGTGAAGTTTCAGATTCTTTTGTCAATTTCTGTGAAATTGGAATTTTGAAATTCTCATTGGTATTGCCTTGTATCTCTATATTGCTTCTGGTAGGACAGTCATTTTAATGATGTTAATTCTATTGATCCAGGAGCATGGGAGGTCTTTCCATCTTCTGTTGTCTTCTGAAATTTCTTTTCAAAGAACTTTTTGCTTTTAATTTCTTTTCTAAGCTCCATTTAGGCTGACAATTTTATGTTGTCTTGCCAGTCATTGTAAAATACTTATTGGGGAAAAAATTAAGAAAATGATTGACCACCTGTAAGCCTGAATCTCTTTTCAGCTCTTAATTTTAGGAATAATCCTTCTGAGCATCTACAAAGGAGGGTTCATTGTAGAAAACTACAGTAGCTGGGAAGCTTCATGCTCTTCCCCATTCAGTGGCTATTCTACATTTATGTGTTCAGTCACTTGGAGAACTAAGGTTTGGTCCTACTTTTCAATTTCCATCCAGTAACGCTGTACTACTAAACATATTATAATTGTGCAAAGTTTAATGCCAATGCCAATATGATCATATTCATGCAGTTTGTAATGTAATTCAATTGTTGCTGAAATTTTAGTATTTTCTGGATTACCTTAAAATTAATTTAGAAAGGTTAATACTTACTCCATGATGCCTTTTCTATGAATATTCAACACAACATCTTCTTCCAATATGTAGTATTCTATGGCTTGCACATGTTTTAATACTTGTTAGGAGAGAGTAATTGTTTAGATTATATACGTTTATATATTTCCTCATTTGTTTCATAAATAAAACTTCCATGAACATGTATAATAATTAATACCAATAGAACACATTGATGAGCTATTCTACTGTGGATCTGCTTACATATTATGCAGTGGGCTTTCAAAACTATCTTTAAATTCTGGTTGCACCTTTATTTGCATGTAGGAACCAACAACATTATTTGTAATAAAGAAACTGCTAAAATTATTCCTAGATGAAGTCTTAGCAGAGTGGTTGATTTGGAAATTTTTCATGATATCCCAATTATAATTTTTCTAGCTGTCTTATCTCTTGGATAAGACTCTCTATTTTCCACACTTTACAGGAATAACTTTCTTTCTTTGTGTATTATTTCCTATATACTTGCTATTTTCTTACATCAGTCAGATTTGCTGTCTTATGTGGAATTTTCAAATATGCCTCTATATCTTTCATTTTTCTTGTCATAGCCATTCCCAAACCTCACTTCTCCAGAGAAAAGAGGGAAAATACTTTTACTTTAGCTGCTTGGAGAAAAATGCCCTGATGATTGGGGCATAAGGTAGATAATTTTTCATTTCATAAGTATCCAGATGAAAGGGTAAGTGACCTCACTGGGTATGGCAACACTGGAAATAAAAATGAATGTGACAAATATTGTACATTCAAGAATGTACACAGTATTTCCATATGCCTTGTGTGGACTCACCCTGAACCGAAAACACTGAAATAATTTTTGTTGTAAGCAGTCTCCTTCTCCCTGACCCACTCCTTGTCTATTAATCTCCACATACTGCAAGCACTGCACAATGTTGACCTCTGTTATTCACTGCATTCATTTTTCTGTTTCTCTGAGTCCACATGTTTATTTACCAGGCAGCTCTGTTCTAAGACCTTGAGCTCCCAGAGACTGTGTTTTGTGTGCTTAGGATTTCTCGCGTAGTATTCGCTCAATAAATATTTATAGAATTAAATGAATTTGAGATAAAATAACTGATTTTTGTCAAAGGAGACAATTGTTAGAAGAGAGTACTGCACTCTGAAATCAGAACTTCAGAGAAATCATCAGTTTTAAATTCCAGTTTTCAAACTATTTGCTTTACTCTAATACATTTCAGCTGACAGAAGCCTGGTGGCATAGACCTGCAATCCCAGTGACTCAGGATATGTTAGGATCACAAAAGATCAAGACATATATGAGCAATGCGAAAGAAAAAAAAGGAATCAAATATGAAAAGGATAGGGAGTGATGTCCAGTATGTACACAGAAACCACACTCTCCGATGTTCAATAGCTAGTTCCACAATTAATAAATAGGGTAATAACAAATAAATAAATAATGTTCAGTTATCAAAATTTTCACAGTATTCTGAAGGAAATTCATGTAAGTCACACTTGGATATCACAATCAACAAAATATATTGTATGGTATGAAATTATTCAGTTTTATACATGGATTCATTTTTTAAAATATTAAATGCTCTTAATTTATGTGCATATTTTTCTGCATAGGTACTTTAATAATATAACCACAGCCATTAAATTAAAAGAAGCACTAAGCAAAAATAGCAGGAAATATGCAATTTAAACTTGTAGAACAAAAATGTTTCATCAGAATGAAGATTTTCATATTTTGAAATGGGCATCTATTTTAGAATCAAGGCAGAGTGGTAGATGACTCATGGAATAGATGGGTTCTTTTTATGCCTTTCATTGCAACACAGGAAACTTTGTTCATTGCCTAATTCACTCTTGAAGATAACATGATACATACTTTCAATCAAAGATACAAAATAAGAAGGTTAAGGAGAAGGCAAAGAGATCCTGATTACAACCCTTCTAAGTGATGGCCCTGCTGACCCAACTATTTTTTAAATGTTTCATTTATTTGAGAGAGAGAGAGAGACACCTTGTGGGCTTCCAGGAATCAAACTCAGGTTGTCAGGTTTGGGAACAGTTGCCTTACCCACTGAGCTGTCTCACCAGCCCTGACCAGCTATATTAGAGAGTATTCTAATAAATGCAAACAAAATTCATTTTCAATAGCAGACCATTTTGTGTTTGCACAACTCAAAACAAATCTCTTTTGTTCAACTGAAATTTTAAATTCCATTTCTTGATTCAGATTGAAACATTCATAGCCTAACAAAACATGTCATTTTGGGGAAAGGGAAATGATTTACAGCTAGGTATGAATTCTCTCTTTAGGCCCCAAATCCAATCAACTGAGAGCAACTGTTTACCACAAGTTGCCCCCAAACCTAGTTGACTACAGCCTTTTGATGAGGAAGCACCATATGCCTGTGTTGCAGGACACATAGAAAGCAAACCGGAACTGAGCTTCCCACTGCTCAGCTGTCATAGTGCCACAAGGTGATAAGCTGTCTCCTGGAGAAGAAACCACACATAAAGGCTTATCCATCTGTGAAACATTAAAATGAAGGGTATCTATTAAAAAAAATGGGTACGTACCACTTTGTTAGCCCATTAAAAAAATGTCATCTTATAATATGACAGATGGACTTTTAAATATTTTTAAAATAGTTAATCATGGTCCTATTGCTCTTTAGCAAATATTTCATGTTCCTCTAATTGCTCTGCTTATAATAGTTGTGAAGCAATGTTTCATCCTCTGTGGCTTATATGGTGTTGTTCCAGTGGAAGCATCTAATGCTCAGCAACCAGTGCGTGCAGTAAAGCATATTTTCCAGTAACACGAAAATATAGATTGAGAAGCATCATATGATGAAAATGAAATGAACAATATAAACAAAAAGGAATTTTAAAGATCCAATAGACTTATCTGTTTATTTCAGGTCATCAGTGCTAAGACATTTGTAGTCTTAGGGTGTAAGATTGAGTTAATCACTATTCCTGTGAACTGCTTAAAAATATTGTGCTAGCTTGGTTACACAATCTTGCATAAAGCATTTACTATTTGTAGATCCTTCCTTGGGTGGCTAGAGCACAACCACTAAGAATAAAGACAGAATGTATTTTGTCTTGTATGTGTGTGTGTGTGTTTTCGTGTGTGGGGGGGTATACAGTTATGTGTATCTGAAGGTGAATGAACAAGAGGGTGCTTGAGTGTGTGTGTCTGTTGAGGACTAAGGGTGACATGGCAATCATCTCAGACTGCTCTTCCACTTTGTTACTTTGCCTTCACACTTCCCAATCTCTGCCTTCCAGGCTATAATTACAGAACATGCCATTTCAGCCCAGAAGTTTTACATGGGATCAGGGGATCCAAATTCAGGTCCTATTGCTGTGAGGCAAAGGCTTTAACAATTGAGCCATCTCTCCAGCTCAGAGTGTCATTTTTTGAAGCTTTTCAAATCAAATAGTTGCTTATTTTGTGTTTGTATACATATGTTAAGGTATGTGAAAGTCTATAAATGAAAGTATTTGCAATTAAAAAAAGTCTATAAAGTACACAATAATGTTTTGAATAAAGATAAACAGTGGCTTTCTCTTGCCTGGAGCAGATAATTGGCTGAGGAATTGCTAGTGATAGTCACAGCATGCCACACATAAAGTCTACACTTGCCATTCTATGGCTTCACTAAAGTTGAATCAGTATCTTTTCCATCTTTATCACAAATAAATAATTATTGATGATTGACAATTATTTGTTCTCACAAAATTTTTAAAATTTCACTCTGAAATTTTGATTATATAAAGTTATATAGTTGCTACAAACATTTTTGTTTAATTGCACTTCTTTCAAGTTATAAGACTATTTTTTTATTTTTTTTTATTTATTCAATTGTGTGTGTGTGTGTGTGTGTGTGCATGTGTACGTGTGTGTGTGTGTGTGTGTGTGTGTGTGTAGAACCACGGACGAATTCGGGAACCTCCATGGACGCCTCCACCTCCTCCTTGTTTACTCTGCCCCAGGATTCACAGGCTCTGCCCTACCAGGACCAGAAACGCAGGCCGCCCCCGCTTCTGCCTGGCGTCTATACGTGGGGTCTAGGATCCAAACTCAGGACCTTCCTCCTGCAAGGCAGAGGCTTAACCCCTGAGCCACCTCTCCAGCCCCTCAAGTTATAAGACTCTTAAGAGAAGCTAAGATTTTCACAAATAGTTAATATGTGATTGGGAGACAGATATCAGATGTGTATACCTTCTAAAATATTTAACTTCTCTATTTTAAATAATTTTATGCATATTTCTATTGCTTCTTTTAAGACAGCTTCACATATGTGTACAATGAAAGTTTCACCTTTTCTCCCCATGTTTCATTGCCTGAAACTCCCTCCTGAAATCATTCATTTTTCCAGCTGGTTTGCTTCTCACTTTCCCTAAGTGTAAGTTATGTGTGTGTCTGTGTGTGTGTGTGTGTCTGTGTGTGTGTGTGTCTGTGTGTGTGTGTGTCTGTGTGTGTGTGTGTCTGTGTGTGTTTGTGTTTGTGTATGTGTGTGTTGCCCACGGAGTACATTAGTTTGTGCCTGGCCACTAACTATACTTTCAGTTTAGGCCATGTATCAATGGAAGTACCAGTGAAGCAAGTTCCTTCCTCTTCTGCCAGCATTAACTGTTAATATTCACTCAGGTGTGACCACATGAATTCTTCCCTGATGCAGTGTTGAAGGCACCCATTTTCTTTAGGTCTTGTATAAGAAACCGAGTCTTCAGTAGCCTTATTATATCCCAAAAACACTGATTTGGGACACTCTTCCCTCCCCTGAGCCTTGAGACACGTTGGGATTTAGTTTTCCAGTTTAGGATGAATCACTCCATAGTTGCTCCTTCTCTGCAGTTTAAGGAATTGTTGTAAAAAGAAACTTCCTTGACAGTGGCACCAATATATGGATTTAACATATGTAAAAAGCATTTTTTGCCATGCTACTTACCAAAACTACAGCAGTGTATTCTCCTCTTAGGGATATGACCTCTCCATTCATGATTCCCTAGCCAGTTTTACAGTTTACTTTTTAACTTTGATGGTCTAATCTGCTGTATTTTACATGCAAATCATAGGATTGACCATTATAATATTAATTAAATATTGTGCATTGCCAACATATATTATGTATTTAAAAATGATTAAAGGTTTAAAAATCACAAGACCAGTCCCTTCTAACATGCCTTACCTATTGACCCAAAAGAACAACGGCACAATTATTGCTCAATGTAAAAAATACTAATAATTTTGTGGCTTCTGTGTGTTAGGAATCTGGACATGTTTTAGAAGGATCCTTTGTTTAGAGTGATACTACAGTGAATTAGCACACCACGTTTGCATATTTTCTATATTGTGTTGAATGCATCCTTGGTTTTCATACCCTAATAACTGTCTTCTATGCTGTCACAAAGCACTATGTTTGACATGGCATTGTTTTTCTTTATGTTCAAGTAGATAAAATCACTATCTTCTAAAGCACTCCTAACATATCAGCTACATAAAGAATAATCTCTGATTAATTCAAAAATAACCAAATAATGGATAATATCAAAAGTAATAATCCATCATATGCATTCTATGCCCATACTAACACATTTTAAGAATACTATGAAAAAGTAGCAAACTTTATAATGTTTATTACTTAGGCATGTTACGTATTTAGTGAAATCACTAAATATCTGTTGAATAAATGCGTAAATGAAGAAAACTCATCATAAGTATATAATTTTGTCATGGCCCCAATAAAATGTGTGTTTTTCACTAAATTTACTTCACATATTTCCCACCTACTTAATGTAGACTAACCCATCTTCCATAAAGGTAGCAATATTCTACAAATTATTTCTGACCTTATCTAACTTTTGGCTTGCATTCTAAATTGATGGCATGCATCTACTGTTGGAACTTCATTCGTCTCACAGATGGTTACACAGCTGTTGCACCTTGGAGATTCTATCTTAGTGGGAAAACATATGTTAAAGCTCAAGTTATTTCCAAAGGAATTACCTCCCTCATAAATGGCGAGATGAGACTGGAGGGAAATAAGCCCTTTTCATTTTCCAGCTAAAAGTAGAATCTGGGATTATACTACTGGGATGCAGCTACTGGAATTGGATTTTGTTAGCATTGCACAATCATATTTTAAGAACCAATTTAAATGATTACTCATATATATATATACATATATATATTCTTTGGAAATGTGAGAAGTGCATATATTTTTTAAGGACATGAAAATGAGGTTCTCAATGTTAAAATAAAGATCTTCAATTATATCAATACTATCATGAGCAGTGATTTTTAGATACTTTGTATAAGAAGTGTGATTTTATAAATGGAAAACACGGGGCTGCAAAGCATGTCTGCTTTGTTGTTGTTGTTGTTGTTACCTGCATTAGCTAAAGCAGCTGTGTTCATAAATAAATGTACAGACCAAACCTCATGCTAGGACACAACTACAAAGAAACAAAGTTAATTCAGGAGCTGAAAATTAGGGAGGACATTTTCCATGTTCTGAAGGTTGGGAATAACAAGAGAGAAAAGAGACTAGACTAAACTCAATGGAAAAGTTCCAAGGTTACACCTATTTCATAAATTTCATCATTGAGACAGTGTCCTGTACCTCAGTAGATTTTCATCTACATTCCATCAAATATGACAATTTATTTATTTTCAAATAAGTAAAAAAACACATACATGCATATATTCAGTTATAGGAGACTTTAAAAACTATTCTAAATGTATGTAGCCCTTACAGTGTTTTAGTTACTTAAATTTATTTTTTTAAATAAGAGTATCTGTGATTTCAGGATAAAATATATTGTTTCCATATGAAAAAGAGAAACAAGTATTTTGCTTGTTGTTCTGTTTAACATATTGTAGAAAGAGATAAATATCTCAGTACTTTCAAATAGGATGATGTTGAACTGTCAATGAGGGCTTGCCAGGTGGCATCCATATGTATTCTTGGCTCATTCACTTGGCCAGTACCTATCAAGAACTTTTCCTCTATACAAGAAATTACAACTATTTCTTATCCCTGGAAATGTATTTTGGTTAGAAACATGAAAGATATATTCATTTTCTTTATGTAACTACCCAGTCTATGGAAGGAATAGGCAAATAGGCAATAGGTATGATTGTTACTCTCAAATACTGGCATGAAATATAGAATAAGGTAAGAATCTAGGAGAAAACATAAATAATTTATTTGAAAGTTAAAGAAAGGAATGCCAACCAATGATATTCAGTCTGAAATGTCAACAAAACACAGACAAAACCAAGAGAGAAAATGTCCAGAAGCAGGTGAGGTGGAGTGATACAGGGGTCATTTTAAGTAGACAGAACAATGATGTGATCAAAAATAAAATAAATTAAGTTGGTATTTTTGAGGAACTGAAAAAAAAGATCTGGAATATGTGGAACATAGTGAGTAACGACAGGAATTGGAGCAAGATTAGAATGCAGAACTGTTAGAAATGAAACCACGCTTCGGGCTTAGCTTAGTGACACTTCAAAAATTTCAACTTCATAAAAAGGACTAAGAGAAATCTATTAAATAGGTTTGGAAATAGGATATATGTTGATAATATACAATGGAATCACATCTGTATGTTATCGAATAGTGCAAGGCCAAGACATGAGAAACTAGGTGATATAAGAAGGAGATTGCAATGGTTTAGGAAAAAAAAATCTAACATACTCTAACTATATACTCTTGCCTAGATACTTATTAAAGATATTTACTCCCTACCTAGAGGCAAGTATCCACAGTCTTTTATATTTTATTCTGTTGATCCTGTCTATTGAACAAGAGTGGTCATCAGGAGATTCAGCAACAAACAAGAGTTTCATTACCTTTGAAAAGAACATAAGCATAAATGTGAATCATTTGTCCACAGGATTTGCACAGGAATAATGAAGACTTACCTGGGGCAAGAGCACAGCAGATGGACATGATGCCATGTATTCAGCTTAGGACTGTTGAGAGGAAAAAAGTTTTAAAGTAATAATGATTCATTTTCAGTGCATGTTGCTCTACACAAATCTTTGTTAAAGAAAACCACAAAGCATTACAAAATAAGAGTTATACTGAGACATAACAAAGAGAACATTAATAAGTTGTTTGAAGTTACAGTCTTAGGGAGATCTTAAAAAGTGGAAAGGGAAGCACTCTAGTAATACACATAATAAGTGCTCAATTATGCATATCTTGGTCTAAGAACAGTATGCACAAGGTAGCTCTAAATTAAATTCATGGTTACTGTGACCCTGGGTGCTTTTTTATTATATTTATATTTATTATATTTCTTTTTAACAGCAAGCAGGCAATTCTTTGTCATCTCTTATAACTCAAGTTTTTTTTTTTTTTGAAGATTCGGAGGCTATATTTTTGTCAACTTTTCCATATACCTTGCTTATTCTTCATAATTTTTAAATGTTCACATTACCAAAAACTAATAAATGTTTGTCTATGTAAAAGACATGCAATTAAATGGCATTACTCAGTTTCCTATTGTGATGTATTTTTTAGTTTCCAAATCATTTTCCATAGCCGCATGGATTTTTTTTTTGCCAGTGGGTTTTATCTATTCCATTGCTAATAAATGTTCTTTAGTTTCCTATAAACACACAAACAGGTGATCTCATTTTAAAAATTATTAGATTCAAAGATCTGATATCAATGTCCTATTGTTTATGTTTTCTAGTTATACTTTTTGAGTGTTTTTGAGTGTATTTATTGAGTTATAGAGTCAGATTAGAGTCAGTTTTCTCTCAGAGATAAAAATACTGAATATATTTTTGTGTTTCTGATATTGCTTAAACTTCCTCCCAGGGTTTGGGGTTTGAAATGAAATGAAATGCCTGGCTCTAGAAGGATGATCAACATCACACATAACAAAGGAGGTACCAGACATCCCAGCTTTATTTTTTTTTGTCTTATATCCAAAAAATGGGGTAGTTTTAGCAATAGAATATTATCAGCTAATTCTGGTGGACAGAGAAGAGGACTATAAAAAGCTTACATTGTTTTGGAAGAGTATGAGGAATTTCACACCTTGCAGTATTGATTTTATTTAATACCCTTTTGCTTCTAGAACAATGAGGAATGTGCTTTTGAACTCTCTTGCATATATATTAATTCATACTCGTTTTACTCATGTATTAAAGTGCCCCTTTCTAAGGATCCACTCACTGTCCCCTTTCTTGTTCCCTGGGTTTTGTAGATACTTTACGTCAGGCACACCAAGTCAACATCAAGGTGGATATCACATAGGAGAGAGAACATGCATTGCTTCTCTTCCTGAGTAGGAGTTACCTAGTTCAGAATGTGTTGGTTACCACTTCCATTCATTTAACAGCTGGTTTCATAATTTTATCTTTTTCCAATTATCTGAGTAAAACCCACTTTCGTTGGAATCCATTCAACATATGGCAAGTATCTAGGGTGATTCTATTTCCTAGTTCTGGTGAACAAAATAGAGATGAACATGTATGTAAAAGTAATTTTGCACTTTAAGAATATTGCCAGGAGTTCAGATGTGGTGGAGAAAAGACAGATTTCATGTGGATAAACAAATTATAATTGAATTTCTGATGGTTAATATTAGAAGACTATATAACTTGCCTGAGTCTAAATTTTTAAGTAATCTTCAGTAAGAAATATGCAACATATATTTTATATATACTATACATAAAACTTAACATATGTACACCGCTTTAGAAAATAGTTTAGAAACTTACTTGCATATAAAGATATTTTAGATATAAATAAAATTGTTGGATATATCATAGAAGACAGTAATAGATCATGTAATAATTTTTCCTTTTGGGAGTGTTAGGTGTGGTCTCTATCAGTTATCAGTGGAATGGAATTTTAATAGACAAAGCCACAACTTATAGTAGTAGGTATCAGAACTCTAGAAAGTCAAAAGGGTTCAGAGATGAGACAAAACACTAAATATTTAACATTAGTGATTAATCCTTTATATGGTCTAATTGCTTTTTGAAACCTGGAGCAAAACAATTAAGCTGCTCAATAGAAATAACATGAAGTTATTCAACTAAGCTTGTTTCAACTTTTTTCTCTGAATAGGAGTCACAGAAGCTTTTTCCACATAATGCCAATATAATACTTATAATTTTAAATAAAAATGCTTAATATGTACAAAGTTAATTATAAAATGATGAACACATTAATTCATTTGTTAAGTATTTTTAGCTATCATATATTCAAAGTACCACCTAGAAGTGGCCTATGAAATTATCAGATATGCTAAGCTTTCTCACTCAAAAGAAAAAAATATTGCCTAATACCAGATATCATCTTTCATCCATTGACCAGAGTCATTCCTGAAAAACTTCTCAGCATCAGTGAAAAACATAATCAATCGACAATTTTATTTCTACTTTTGTGTTGGACTTCTCCACAAACATTCTTTTATTTTAGTTCATGTTCCAGAGGTTTTGCTCTCATTCTGCATATTCCTTGAATTTTGTTCATCTAGACACATTTACCATCCAACTTCAATATTTCACAAATATTCATGAAGCTGCTTTGGGACTGCTGCACTCCTTGGTGTTTCTTCATCATTCTATATGCTTTGTGTACATTTATGATTTCCTTCTCCACATGGAACATCTTCAGAGTGATCTCCTTTTGTTCTCCTTCTGTTCTCCATGCCTCAGTAAACTACTTCCTTCCTTCTCATATTCTCCATGCCTAACAGCAATTTGTTCTCATCATATCACACTCTAATATTTGTTGAATGAGTGGTCATTTGAAAACAGATCTGTAGCTGTTTGTCTTCCTAATGTAGACAGTCACACTTTTCACTCTCTAGTTGTAGTCATGGGAACCTAAAAAGCTTGCCCTTACGTAGTTTACTAGCTGATCCTTTCGCTATCTTTGACTATTTGAAGGAACAAGTAGAGCAAATTTCCCTAATCTCTGATAAGAAAAGTTGGCCTAAGTTGTCCGATACATGCTTTCCTCTCCGGGATTCCACTCTGGTACTTTAAAAGGACAAAGGTATTTTGCAGAAGAGATATAGGAAGCCTAGATAGTGAGCATCAGTAAATTTCTGTTATTCAAATTTTTGTCAATGACAAAGATATGTGTGAAATTTTGTTTACATGAAAATAAATATTCATTTTACAAACTAATATGATTGCGGTATTGAGCAGCAAGGATATGATAACATCATTGCTGAGGAAATGTATGAGTTCTCCTGATTACTTACAAATGGAAGGAAGCCAAATAACTCATCATTTATTTTTTCAAATATACTAAAATATTTGATTAAAATGAGTATCAGCATGAGAAATGTATTTCGAAATTTGAGAAAGTACCATGTTATATAATTTGGCAGCTATGTATGCAATTTTCTTGATAATTTCCTGTGCCTGAAAAATATCATTCACATAACATCACACTGCTTTTAAGTGTTCTATCAAGATATATGCATTAATTTGAAAATAGTATAGTCAGTAAGAGAGTTATTTTCAAATCGTTCTAGGAGTTAAAAAATTCTGAGTACTAGCTTGCACATTTAGCCATGTCTGGTATTTAAATAAGGAAGCCTCTCTGTGACCCAAAACTTTTGAAATTTTTAAAACCATGAAGCTATTTTTCTATATTAAATATAAAATTCTGATGTAAATTATCTACATCTTTAATTTTATAACAATAGACCCTTATACAGTATAATATTTTAAATTTTTAATTTGATGTACTCATTGATTAATATAGTAAATCTTATTTTTCTATCTTCACTTGCAAAATTTAAAATCTGTTTAAAGGAGTATAAGTCAGTTGATATTATCCAAACACATAAAAAGTATTCCGAAGGAATACCATTTCTTACCTCACCTCTTTTATTTTCTTTAAATTTTCTCTTTCTCTCTTCACTCTTTTCTTCATTTTTGATCCATATTTTTAAAATCTCAATTGCATGTCAACTTTATTTTTAATGTCACTTTAACCAAGGAACTTGACCTTTTTAGTTTAAAATACATTTCAAATACATTCAAATACATAGTTTCTTATTTTTTTCAAATGAAAGAAAAATAGCCCATAATTTCAGAAATTTCAGCTTACATAATAAAAAAATTCATTAAAGAAACAATACATTGAAATCGGGGCAACGAGACTTGAATTCATCAGACCTGCACAGTGATGTCAGCATACCCACATGGACTGGCATAGATCTCAAGAGATATAGTTTCAGGCACTAGGATCCTTAGGAGCAAGGAGTCAGCACCCATAACAATGGGCTGCCCAAGGAAGGGTCTCTCTGTCTGCCACAGAACAGATAATACAGAGGGAACCCCAGGACCCATAGAGCCAAAGGATAGCAGAATAGGAGGGAGTAGACTGAGCCCTTAAAGGGATGGAAAGGATGATGATTTAGGGTGGAATAGAAATAGGTAGAAGGGAGAGAAGGGAGGGGAAACTAGGGAGTCAAAGAGCATGTATATAAAAATGTAAATTTAATGAATTTATTAAAATAAGGTCATACTGGGGCTGGAGAGGTAGCTCAGGGGTTAAGCTTCTGCCTTGCAGGTGGAAGGTCCTGAGTTCGGATCTTAGACCCCAAGTATAGACACCAGGTGGAAGTGAGGGCAGTCTCTGTTTCTGGTCCTGGTAGGCCAGAGCTGTGAATCCCTAAGCAGAGTAATCAAGGAGGAGGTGGAGGAGGTCCATGGTGGTTCCCGAAATCTCCCGTGGTTCTACACACACAAACACACACAAACACACACACACACACACACACACACACACACACACACACGCACAATTGAATAAATAATAATAAAAAAATTCTAAGAAAACATATAACTCTTTTGTTTTCATACTTACTATATGCAAGAAATCAGTTAAAAATAGAAATAGAAATATTAAAAAATGTCATTCAAATGATTCAGTTATTCTTCCACCATTCTCCTCCCTACAATTTTACTTTTACACTAATCTATGTGGTGTTTTGCAAAATCAATCTCAATCCTATCCTCTCAAAAATGTACTTATTAATCTTGCTGAAATTATTACCTTTTGATTTCTCTTACTACTTTTTAAACACCTATTGCCTCCTTCCCTTTTTCTTTCAGTCTTTGCCACTTACCATCCTACTCTCTACTTTTCAGTATTCCCAAATATGATTCAAAAAACATTGGATTATTTTTAATATATTAACTTTTCAAACATAGAAATATGTTCTACTTTTAGAATATTTACATTGATTATTTTTCACACATACACTGATTATTTTTCATACATCTGTGGGTACCTGAGGATATATATTCAATTTTTCTTCCAGTTTTTTCTCACCTAGTCCATTACAAGCCTCAGAAGAAGAGTCTGCAGTTTTTTCTTCTCTGATTCCCCTCCTATCGGTGATTCTTTTATTTATTTTGTGTCATGTGGGGTTCTGGATCCTCACAGCCTGAACTGAAGGCCAGTTTATTTTTCTTGGCTATGTAAATTGCTTCACCTCACCAGCATTCACAGAGTATATTTAAAGGAATAAGTATGAGAAGCTTAATGAATTTAAGAAGTCTATACTTACATATGCCTTCAGCCCTCATTTGTGCAAGTATTTTATTAGGGATAACTAGGGATACTTTAAGAGAATGCTGAGATGGGTTGCATCTTTCAGTATCCTGGATTTGATGGCTCTACTTACACACACTGCACTCTGTGTCACTAAATATAAAATTGCCTAACAAACTGCTTTGAATCTCACCTCCCATTTGAATGTGGCTTTGACTCCTTTAAGATGTACCAAACCATTTTTGACACCTTTCCTAAGTTCTCTTTCAAACATTTCCTTATCTTATCCTTCAAAAATTTACTGGTAATTAGAGGAATCAAATGACTCTCTAGTTGTCATATCCAATGTTCACTTGAGACACTCGTCTTTTAGTCTGAAGAATCTTTTCAACTGTCACCTTATAAGTGGTTCCTTCCTACTTATTCTGCTTTGCTACATCCTTGGTTATTAATCCACAGTTTCTTAAAATCCTGCCTGCTCACCTATTGGCTCCTTCCCTTTTTCTTTCAGTCTTTGCCACTTACCATCCTACTCTCTACT
This sequence comes from Typhlomys cinereus, assembly GCA_023101885.1. Classification (NCBI taxonomy): domain Eukaryota; kingdom Metazoa; phylum Chordata; class Mammalia; order Rodentia; family Platacanthomyidae; genus Typhlomys; species Typhlomys cinereus. Next base: position 3,786,530 of record JALPQD010000159.1, read on the forward strand.
TTTCAGTATTCCCAAATATGATTCAAAAATCTAAACAGTCTCCTGACAACATCGAAAGTTTCTCCCCAGCACCAAATTCTTTTAACTCTAGGTATTAATTCTCTTTAAAATATGGTGTTTGAGAGTAGGAAAAGGTAAATGTGACAGATTATGTACAGATTCACATTGAAGCCATGCACAGGAAGATTACATCAACAAGTAGACCAAAATACTCTGCTTCTATCTACAGTACCTATGCTAAGTACTGCAACTCCTTCCTGCATGTGTGAGTTCTTTAGGTCAGTGTCTTGGACCACAAAACCAAAATGAACAACCACAACTAAAAAGGCAGATTTTTCATAGACCAAAGTATCTCATTACTAATCATGCAGAGATGAAGTCAATATTAAAATCTATGTTCAAAAGGTTGTTCATTTCAGTATGCTGGCAGTGCTGTGCATATCATGCTTAGTTTTGACTTCTTGATACTAGAAAACTCAGCACTGTTTAAGATACTAGTCCACTCAAAGTGTATTTTAGAAACAGAATTGATGTGTGATTTCCTAAAATAATCTCAATGGGATAACATTCTTTTGACAGTGGTGAAAAAAGAGCAATAACACAGGTTTCTAGAGGTGTAAAGAAAAGAAACAATGAATATGTCAATGGACTGATATGACGTGGTCTGTTTTTAAGCAAGTGGCCTCATTTAAACTTCTCAGCAAGGGCAATATGTTTTCAGCCTCACTGATCATCACTGCTAATATAATGCATAAAATATTTACAGCCTAAGAACTTGTCACAGACAATGACTTCTATTACTAAATATCCCTGCTCTCCCTGTTTTTCCAAACATCTCATTGAAGATAAAATAACATTTATGGCGACATTAAGGACACTTGGGAGAGAATACTTATTTGGAAAAGTAAAATAATCCCATGCCATTGCTTTGTTCACCAGACTTATGTGAATGAAAAAAAAAATGAATAATGATCCAGTAAAATCCCTTTTAGAGAGTGTTTGCACTTCATATACTGCATTCTTCATACATAAACTGTGAAAATATCTTCTGAATTGCAGTACAGAGAATGAATGCACTTCACTGTCCTATGTACTGTACAAATTAAACCCTGTCTAACTATTCTTTTGAGGTCATAAAATATTGGCTTTATTTAGGAAATAATAATGAGTTTTACTATTTCTGTTTTTTACATAAGTCATAACAATACTTATAACGATTTTATTGTATTCTTTTACCTTACTCATTTTATTTATTTCATTCTTACACCATGAATATAAATAGACAAGCAATGGATTCATAGGAGATGGGAGATGACCAAATTGCCAGAGCTTGTTGGACAAAGGTGATTGCCAGCATGGTGTCCAGAACTGAAATAAATGCTGGTTAGGTGTAGTGGCCCATCTGGTATACAGGTACTCAAGACTCAGATTTGGGGGATCTTTTGGGAAAGCCAACTAGTTAGATTAAGTAAGAGGCCTCGCCTTAGTTTAGGAGGGGTGAATTGTGATGTTTTTCTCAGGGATAAGTTTGTGTATGTTTTGTAGATCCTAGAAGAAATTTGCCAGTACAAAACTACAGAAATTAATACTTCAGAAAATTTTTTAAAAGAAAGTGATGATAGGATATCTAAGTAGAGACATATATTTAGTATATTGTTCACTATGTAGGGAGAGAGTTTTAGTCAGATTTAGATTCAGAACAAGATGAGAAGAATCTGCACAGAAAGAAAGAAAATATATGCTTAATCATGATTTACTGTGCATATATTAAAGTGCTTCACAGCCACATATAGCTCTCAACAGCAAAACATTCAATCAAACATCACTATATCTATGGGTCTTGTATTTCAGCACTTATGAAGAAAAATGTAAAAATAAAAATTTGAAAAAGTAAATAGTATCTTGAGTTTATGTCTGAATCCTGGGAATGTGTAAACATCTTTTTTCTATGAATTTATTATTCTTCCAGTAAGAATACACATGAAACTACATAATTAATTTAAAAATATGTATGTGTGAACAATTTGAAGTTAAGTCATTTTAGTCTTTTTAGAATAGTATACAAAGTTTCATTTTGAGGTATCATTTGGTTTGTGATGGTTGTTTTCTGTAAAGAGTCAGATAGCAAATATTTTATCTTTATGAAAGTTCATGTATGCCAAATCATTTCTTTGCATAACTCTGTGTGTGTGTGTGTGTGTGTGTGTGTGTGTGTGTGTGTGTGCATGCACATGTGCGCACGCAAAAAAGGACACTTCAGTGTGTGCACTTGTGATGGACCAAGGGTGATTTTGGGAATTGTTCTGGAGCACTCTACCTCATTACTATTTGCTCAGAGTTTGTTCCCAAACTCTGTCTTCCAGACCTGAAAGTACAGGCCACTTCCATATCTGCCTTGTATTTTCCATGGGATCTGGATTCTGAATTCAGGTCCTTCTGCAAGGCAAGGTTTTAACCCTTGCGTTATTTCTCCTGTCCAAGTGTGTCAAATTTATACAATTTCATCATTGTAGAGTAAAGGAACCGTAGAGTCATGACTGAATTACAATGGTCATACTAACTAGATAATAGGCCATAATTGACCCACAAGCTATGATTCTCAAAGAAATTTATCTTGATACAGCATCATTTTACATCTAGCTATCATGAAAATATAAAATAAATACATCTGACTATTATACAAACATGGTGAAGATATTGTTTGGATATTAATTAATGAAAAAAGAGATTTTAACCATGGTAAAAATATTAAGAGAATTTGAATATAAATTTGTTCAACTTGATATAAATTAGTAAGAATGTATTAATTATATCAATAATCATTATTTAAGGGTTATAATTTTTATCATAAATATTAATCCATTTTTCTATATTGATATTTAAAAGTTGACAGATGTCTTAACCAAATTTGGCTTATGAAAAAGTAGTAGTCAGTAAATCCATGTTTTAGTTTGAACCAATGACCTATCAAAGACATGGCAGATCATTTTTTGCTCCCTTTCCATTATCTGAAGTTATTGAGAAATCAAAGTAATTTTGAAGTTAGTAAGTTATTTTTAAATTTTTGTGTTAACTTGACATTGCTGATTTAACCAGTTACCAAAATACTACATTCTAAAACAATGAACATTTATCTTACACTTTTGTAGGCCATACTTTTGCTACAGATATCCATGGCCTAAAATTATGTGTTGGCAGATGTGCAACCCTTTTGAAGTTCATAGTAATTACTCTTTGTTCTTGATTTTTCTAGTAACTAGAGTCTACCTGTATCCCTTAGTGCCTAGCCATCTTCTTTTGATTCAATGCTTAGAACACTGAATCTCACTCTAATTCTAGCGCCTTTCTTTCCTATCTTTTAAAGAATGGGATTACAGGGAACATTTGGGATAATCCATGATCTGCTCATTACCTGATCAATGACTTTAATAACATCTTAATAGTATCAGCTATTTGAGCAACTGTAATTGTATCTCCATCCTTGATTATCTTTCATTATGAAAAGTAACACAGTGCTAAGTTAGCAAGGATTGTCTGTTTTGTATGAGAAAATATTCACAAGGCACATAGTGTTTACACAGTTTAGAAAAATTCAGATGTTTTTATTTGTGGTATAGTTTGGTATCTCTCTAAACTAATATGTTTTTCCTAAAAATAGGTCTGAAGAAGATTTAAATAAAATGAAAGTATAGTCTCCAACAGATTTGAATGGGGTAGATATTCAATCTATAATGCTTTTATATCCAATGGTTATATCAATTAGTTCTGTCAAACACTCTACATAAAAACTGGAATGATGTCCCCAAAATGCAAATTGTCTTACCTCAAATGTTTTCTTGTTGTGTGTTAAAAAATGGAAAAAGATCCAGAATAAATGAAAGCCACAGAATAACTCTCTACATTTTTATTTTCTGTTCTTTTATTTTTATCTCAATGAGATATGAATCCAAATTCAGGCCAGAGAAATGACTCAATGCCTAGAGTACTGAATCTCTCTAATTCTAGTGTCTAGAATTATAAGCACTGTGTGTATATGCTTTGTAACAAGCAAAATGGAAGCAGTAACATCCACAACATCCACTTGGTGCCAGGTGAGAGCTGATCCCCACAAGTCCTCTGACTTCACATGGTCTTGAACCAAGACACAAAACAAACACACGACAAATAAGTAAATAAAAATTTTGTTTTAAATTTTTTTAAATTTGTTTGAGTTTAAATAAACTCAATTTGAAAAATTAGATATCATGAGAATCATTTAATAAGAGATTTTGCATTTTTGTTATAATACTTTGAGGTTCTAAGATGAGAACATTTAAAAAACATCAGGAGGGCTGTGTGGGTTTGGTACTAGGAGCCACCTATTAGGGACAGTAATTGCAAAGGTTATGAACAGGAGGGATGGGGTAGGAGGGCCACTCCAGAAACAAGGAGAGAGAGGACCATGTTACAGCAGAGAAAATAGGCCTCCATCAAGGACTCAAATAAGTAATGAGACATCTGATTAAGTTCACAGACTTTTGTTCCTGATCATTTACTACTGAGGGGGTATGATCTCACCAGAAGAGGAGGGCATATAGTCTGGCAGATAAAAAGTAACCATTTTCCAAATGGGTGATGGACCCCTCCCTCACTGTGGTTTCCCACTTTTATTACATCTACCTTTGAATGTGCTTTTATCACAAGACTCTAGTTTAAAAGCTTTTTGTCTCTGGCCAGGGGATGACATTCAAAGCCCACCAGGATGGAGTGAAGGGCATTGCAGGAGCAATAAAACTGCAAAAGAAAATCAACAAACCACAATCCAGAACTTCAGAGACTTTATGTTAACCACCTAGAACTAGGCCAGCTTAATCTCGCCCCATCCTGAAGCTCAGGGAAATTTGCGGAAGAGGGGGCGGTAAGAGTGTAAGAGCAGGGGCTGGAGAGGTGGCTCAGGGGTTAAGCCTCCGCCTTGCAGGCGGAAAGTCCTGAGTTCGGATCCCAGATCCCACGTATAGACGCCAGGCGGAAGCGGGGGCGGCCTGCGTTTCTGGTCCTGGTAGGGCGGAGCCTGTGAATCCCGGGGCAGAAGGAGGTGGAGGTGTCCATGGTGGTTCCCAATTCGTCAGTGGTTCTACACACACACATACACACATGCGCGCCGCGCATACATACGCACGTACAATTGAATAAATAATAATAAAAAAAATTAAAAAAAAAAGTGTAAGAGCGAAAGGATGGGAGGAGCAATGATATGTAAGATACTCCATACAAGTTAGGGCTGAAGCAATCAAAATTGGACTTTACATGCCCTGCGCATTGTCCAACACACTATTGACCTCACAAAGTCTAACATCTGCTAAAGGCACCAAGATCCTTGGAGGCAAGGGATTGGCAGCCACAGCAGTGTTCCTATACCTAAGGGGAACACGGGAAAGGGTTCAGGGAAAGACCACTGGGTCCTTGTACGTCATCGGAGAGGAGGGCCCAGAGGAAAATCAGTCATGCACAAGAAAGGACTCTCTGGGAATTGGGGTGGGAGGCCCTGGGGGATGGGGAGGGAGTGGAGTGGGGAGGGGGAGCAGGAGGTACGGGGGGAGGAGGAGGGAGGGAGGGAACTGGTATACCTATTAAGTTTGTATGAGCTGAAATAATAATAAAAATGTATTATAATAATAATAATAATAAAAAACATCAGGAGGAAATGACCGTGGCCTGTATTTCTGATCCTGGAAGGCAGAGCCTGAGAAACTCCAGAGCAAATCAAAGAAGTAGAGTAATCCAAGGTGATTCCAAAAGTCATTCTTAGCACTCCACAGGCTCGCATAGTGCCCTCTTACACACATGTGTGTGGGCACACACACACATACACACACACATATAGAGGCAATAGATACATACATACATAAATAAATCTTTAAAATGTAACACATTTAAGATACATGTAAAGAAGTGTAAATGAATACACATCATTTCTCAGAAGAAATGATTTAATAAACTCCAGCTGCTTTATATGTTATTTATTATTGATTGATTGGTATAGCCTAAATAGGGAAGATTTAATTCTATATTTATAAAGCTTGTTTGGCTTTGAAATTCTATTCCTTCTGCCTCTGTCTCCCAAGCAGTAAATTCACATGTACTATTCACTGCTACACAGTATGTTTTAATCAACAACTTCAGAGAAGCCTTTTAGGAAATAATTTTCTTTTTAAAAAATATTTCATTTATTTATTGTGTGTTTGTGTGTGAGACAGAGTGTATCAGAGGGCACTGTGTGTGCCTGTGGAGGGCCAAGAGCGACTTTAGGAATCATTATGGATTACTTCTACCTCCTTCTTGCCTCCCTGAGATTTCTGAGGCTCCACCCACCAGGGCCAGAAGTTCAGGCTGCTGCCATTTCTGCCTGGAATTCTTTTGTGGGACTAGGCAGCCCAGCTGAAATCAGCACCTTCTGTTTGTAAAACAGAGTCTTAACCCCTGAGCCATCTCTCCAGCCCAATTAGGAATATAATTTTCTAATCATATGTTTTGGTTTGTTTGATTGCTTTGTCTTGGAAGTACTCAGCGATTGTGTGGAATTTTTGAGATTAGTGTTTAAATTTGTTCATCTGGTCTAGATTAAAAAAAAGAGGGCGAATTATTGGGAGTAGGTATCTGCGTTGAAATCAGAGATTAAATATCAAGGGGGTATTTTAGTTTTTGTATACCCACTCATTAGTAGCAGTTATACTAGCGGTGATTGTTACATCTAATAAATTCTTCATAAAAAAGAATCGTACACTCAGTTGCACATAGTAAAATATCCTGAAGGTGTTAACGCTTCACCCTGATTGCCTTTTCCTGAAGTTTTGGAGAAGCAGATGAAGCAGATGCATGTATTTAACACAGTTGATTGTGCATAACTAATTCTTTTGCTAATCTTGTCTGGTGTCAATCTCCTGGTTTTCAGTGTGAAGGCTTTCTTTGGAGATTTAGCAGCACACATGGCTGACCTGCATGCTGCTTTATCTCCAGGGCTCTCATAAAATATTATCATACCAAGCTAAATTGATTTGGAAACATAAGACACTGAAAAGCTGGTTGTATGAAAATGTTAATTTTTTTTTTCAATAAAGCCTATGGACACCATTTGCAGTGCAGGTTCACATCATTAACTGTCTCACTGACATTTGATTGGATACTAAAATTAACCATTTAGAAGCACTTGAGCATTGCTGCTTCTGGGATCTTCTTTGTACTTGTAGGTGTTTATGTCTTTGTTTCTCTGGAACACTACTGTGCAATCTAATTTTCATTAATTATGCCAATAGAAAGCATAATCCACAAGGATTGAGTCTCCAGAAGCTATTTACTTTGGGCTTTCCCTTTTCCTTCTTGGCTATAAATGGGTGTGGTTTTTACAGTGATTAACTACATGGTAAATGAGAAGGTGACCCAGATAAGAAAGTAGTGGCAATATTTTAAATGAAAAATGTGCAACACACAATTTACAAACAGAATACTGATTAGCTACAGGCTTTGATAAAAATACTTTTTCCATAGCAAGGTTGTATATTAATTTCTATATTTATTTCTTGCTGAAATAGTGTTTACAAAATTGGTCTGATATGATTGAATAAATGAAAAAACTTTACTTTTATATCAAGCAGTAGACATTAATTACAGATACATTATAATATTCATTATGCATCTCATATTTTGAATGTTAAAGTTGTGCAGATGAAAATGCATGTGTATATGAGAAATCTATTGTATCATTAGTAAGCTTCATTTTTGTTGATGGGCAAAGCTCTAAAATTATACAACGAGGTGATAATTTGCATATTGTTTCAAGTAATAATGGACTATTACAGAAACACAGGATAAAATAACAATTGTATTTCAAGCCCAATTTTCATCATCACTGAAAATGTTTATGATTGTGCTTGAGAATTCTGGTGTCAAAAAGAATTTACTCATTTTGGAGACTAGGGAAATAGATCAGTAGATCAAATATTCAGGGCAAAGCATGAGGAACTAAGCTGGATTGGGTCAGTAATATGCAGACCCAGGCACAGTGGTCCACACTTGTAGTCCCAGTGTGGTAGAGATGAAGACAGGAGGATCCCTGGAAATCACTGTTCAGCTAGTCTTGTCAAGTCATAAATTTTCAAGAGAATATTTTTCATGCTATATTATATTCTTCAATTGATGTTTTCAAAAGTCATGATATTTAAAACTTTATAAGATTAATTCATTTAATCTTAGTTTCTTACACTTTTTGAGAGGTGGATATATATGTATGAATGTACTCACATATTTTACATTATTTCTGTGTGTATGAGTGCATAAGTGGTTGTTGTGTATAAGTGTGTAGGTGCAAATGTTATATATGGTGATAAACTATATATGGTGGTGAACTTATAAGTGCACGTGAGTATATGTGCTTGAAGACTATGTGTACTTGAATAGACAAATTTTGTTTTTATTCCTCAATTTCCAACCACCTCGAGCTTTGCAAAAGTCCACTTTGAAAGAGAGAGTAAGAAGGCATATATGTACCACTTGATATACCATGTGGATTTCTGGGGAATGAACAATTCAGGTTTCCTGGGTATTTGATTCTGATCTCCAGGTTTAGATGAGGGCATCTTAGCCAATGAGCTGTGTCACCAACCCTGAAGAGCCTTGATATGTATACTTCCACCAAAACTGAATTCACAATAATAATGCAAAATTTAGTAAAAATTTTATCAGTTTTATGATTTATTAATAAATCCATACTTACTTTATAATAATACAAATGTAAAATTTAATATATATTCCACATTCCCATTGTACACCATATGAAAATTTAGTTGTATCATTATTTTTCCTTTATATTCTAATTCTTGCACTAAAGTGAAAATTGTACCTAGAAATTTTCTGCTTGTATTTATAATATGGAGTTTGCCAGTGTCTAAAGAAATTTTCTGGAAAATGTACAATAGACTATTGTATTTATTTGTTTCATTGGTTTGGGTCCCTTTTGCCCTTTAGGTATTTTCTTCTGTCTTCTATGGCCTTTTCTATTACACTGCAGTATTAGCAATGAATGACTGCTCTCTAGGATGGCTTTCCTTGAACCAAGGTTCTGTTGTTTTTTAACTTCATGACCTTGGGTAAATTACTTACCTTGTCCTTATTCAGGGTTTTCTCCTGTGAAATAAGAAGAAAAAACAAATATATTACTTTCTCTTTTTCTTTTAAATTAATTGTAATGTTCAACTTTTTAAATTTAACTTAGGTTTTAATTTTACACTAATATCTAATGTTTTACCTATTTATGATATATTGAAGGGTATTTTACAGCATCAATATTGTTTGTATGTATGAGTATATTCTGGTTTGTCCTTCTGCATTCTTTGGAAGCAGTGTTTATAATTAAACCCTGAGGTCTTTTATTGGTTTAATCTGGCAAACCAATTAGCTCTGTGGATTCACAGGCTCCATCTTCCATGGTTGACTTATAGACAATCCTTCACACTGGCCAGGCGTTTTTATTTGGCTTTTGAGGATCCAAACTTCACTCTTTTTGCTTGTTACCAAGTGTTTAAGCTACTGAACGATTTTCGTAGCCCTTATGGTCTTCAATTTTAATGCTATTCCTTGAAATTTTCATATATGTATATAATGTATCATGATCTGATTCACATGTGTTCTCCTAACATCCTCCACTTACTCAATAAATCTCCCTCCGAACTTTATTCCTTGTTTTTTAAGCTTGTTTTTTTAATATAACTAATTGAGTATTTTTAATGAAATGAATATGTACATTGTTGTAGGGTCTTCCACTTAGGCGCAATCAACTCTACCCAAAAGAACATTGACTCTCCTTCATTTTTCAGTCACAAACCACAATAGTTTCTCAATAGTGGAGTTGTCTTAGGAGCAACTCACCCATCCATGCTAGGATTTTAAATGACTTGAACTCTTGCAAGCTTGGGAGCTTAATAGTGGAGTATGCAGGGTTGAGGGCAGTGTAAGGTTGTTGATGTCTTTTCTCCCCCAGCAGTGCACACAGAACCTTCCAACATGATGAATGCTTGATTAATTTTTCTGTGTCTTGTATCTAAAGTCTGTTGTATCTTCAGCAATGGGGACTTGCCATTAAATTAGAGAAGGCAACACAAACTATGTGGTTTTGGCTCTTCCCTAATAACTGCTATATCAGTATCATGTTTAGTAAGCCATGCTTTCCAGGATCTATAACAATAATGGGTTTTAATATTTAGTTGATCCACCTCTATTCCTTCCATCTCCCTGATCCTTTCTAATGACTTTAACTAGTAAATTTGAGTACACAGCAAATGCTACCCATTATTCACTAAAATTTTTGCAGCCTGTGATAAGTTTAATTAAAAAACTTATTTCCCTGGATTTCATTGTGGTAAAATAGATTTAAAAGCAAATTGACATTTAAAATATGGAATTCAGGAAAAGATTGAGAGGAAACCAACACTTAAGGCAACAAGGTCTGTAGAATTTTTTAAACTATACTGTAAGTACTCTTAGACTTGGCCTCTCTCGTGGGGTTTTTCACGGACAAGGGTTTGTTACTTTTTTTCTCACTTTCTATTATCTTCTTACTACTCTATTTTGTAGCAGAAAATGAGAAACAAGCAGCAGCAGTGAACCTGTCATTTAACTAGTAGAGATGGAAAGAGAAAATGAAATGTATGGGGCTGACAGCGCCATTTCCATCCCCTGCTGGGGCAATTTTGCCAGAGGGAGTAGCAAGTCAATTGTGCCATCACATAACAGGAAACTCTTTGCACCTACAAAAATAGAACTTCTATGATAGGGATGAGAGGAACAGTCTGAAACTAACATCCCACTGGCAATGTAAGTCAATAACTTAACACTATCAATAAGAAACAACCCTAAAGGGTTAATCAATTAATTGAAATCAAGTGAGATTTTCTATTATTCTAGAGCATCCATTTTGAAATAAATAATTAAGAGATTTTATAAACATCCAAGAAATCAAAAATACACTGAAGTAAATAATCTGTCCTTCAGATTCTTACCAAATATCAGCTTCATCATAGATGATTATCTGAAGGCCATGACTGCTGTATGTGATAATCATGAAGTAGTAATGTGGATCCCACATCACTGATGTCTTTTTTGGCACCTGAGAAAGTAGCAAAACGTTTAGAGTACTTTTAGATAATGATGACTTTAATGAAGAAAATATAATAGCCTATTGTTATAGGCTATTTTAGCTGATCATCATTGTTTAAGGAATACTTTATTCTGTGGCATAATATGATACATCCAACCCTGAGATAACTTAGGGAAGAAATTACCAGGACTAATTAAGGTGCCAAAGTTTTATTAAGATCATTGGAGGAATAGTATAGAACAGAAAAGATAAATGGACCACTGAAGCATTTGCCACCCAAGTACAAAGATCTGAGTTTTCTCAGCAAACAACTGAGTTGCCCCAGCAAACAAACACAAGGGCAACATGCAGTGCACTTGCAATCCCACCAACAGAGAGAAGGCAAGTGGAGTACTGAAAACATTCTGGCCACGTCTAATGAGCAAGCTCAGGTTTGCAAACAAGGTAGATGACACCTGAGGATGAAGGACAGCAAATATTGACCTCTACATACCACCATACATACACACCAAACACACATTCACGTAGGGACAGAACATAGGGAGAACTCTGGGTCACAATCAGAACTCACCACGTTCTGTCCCCACATACACAGGGACAGAACATGGTGAGAACTCTGGCTTTATTCAAATTTAAGGTAAGTCATTAGACTGCTACATAGAAGTAGCATAATTTCAATCTACTTAAAAATTACTCTTCATTTTTCTTTGGAGAGTAATTTCAGTAGCAGTAGACTATAAAAATGTCTGTGCATGGGGCTGGAGAGGTGCTTCAGGGGTTAAGCCTCTGCCTTGCAGGCAGAAGGTCCCGAGTTCCGATCCTAGACCCCACGTATAGACACCGGGAAGAAGCGGGGGCGGCCTGCGTTTCTGGTCCTGGTAGGACTGAGCCTGTGAATCCCAGGGCAGAGTAAACAAGGAGGAGGTGGAGGCGGTCCATGGTGGTTCCCAAATTCGCCCGTCGTTCTACACACACACACACACACACACACACACATACACACACACACACACACACACAATTGAATAAATAATAAAAAAAGAAAAAAAAGATCATTAAAAAAAGTCTGTGCATATCCAAAGTTTCCACTGGTACAAAGACAAAACTCAAAATGTATTTGATAGAGCTTTCCCTTCCCTGTTTTGAGAGCCTAGCAGTTCTCTCTCCCTTTCTTGTGCCTGCCCCCACCCTCATAAACAGGGACTTACAAAAGTTCCTGCCTGACAAGAGCTGAACAGTGGTCTCCAGGTACACTGTGGCCATGGGGGCCTGGGATAGGACTGATGATGTATTTCCTGGCCTGGACAAGGGGCTTTCAATTTTTTATCCTATTGGTCAGTGGCTTCTCCTCCTCTATCTTTCATCCCTCCCACAAGCCCAAAGACTATGAAACCTCCACACCTCCCTTATCTCCGACTTTTTTATCTTTTCTTTTCTTTGCTGAGAATAAGCTCCAAATTTCGTCTTCCATCGAATAAATTGCTTTTATCTTTCATCCACTGTCCGCAGTGTGGCTTATTGAAAAACAGCTCTTTTTTTTTTAATTTTTTTATTATTATTTATTCAACTGTGTGCATGTGTGTGTGTATGTGCGTGCGCGTGTGTCTGTCTGTGTAGAACCACGGACGAATTCGCAAACCACCATGGACGCCTCCACCTCCTTCTGCCCCGGGATTCACAGGCTCCGCCCTACCAGGACCAGAAGCGCAGGCCGCCTCCGCTTCCGCCTGGCGTCTATACGTAGGATCTGGGATCCGAACTCAGGACCTATCCGCCTGGAAGGCGGAGGCTTAACCCCTGAGCCACCTCTCCAGCCCCTGAAAAACAGCTCTTGAACCCTTACAATATTCACTATTATTTTTATTTCACACATATTCTGAATTAAAAGATCTCAGTTTCTACCTAAAAGGTTTGAGAAGTAAACATTAGTCTTTGTATCAAATTCAGAACAAATTCAGAACTGAAAAATTATTTGTGCTTACACTGTGAAAATAAAATCAAAGAGTAACTAAGTTTGGAGAAAAGATCTATTGTAACTTTAAAAGAAGTGATTTATGTTCTTATAGAAACCCATGATATCTTCTAAAACCCTTCTATTAAATGGCAATGAAGAAAAAGTATTTTGGTTGCCTGATATGTGTTAAAAACATTTCTGAACAATTATGACAAAAATGTAAGAAGGATAGTCATTGTTTCTATTTATATGTGATTCAAGTTTAGATGTTTAGATGAAACATCATTTCTACAAATAGGTAGTTTCGCTTGAATTTCCAATTTCAACTTTCACATTAAATATCATCAGGCTCTAAAAGGTTTAATATGAATGTGTGATATTATACCTAATAAAAAATGAATGACTGTTTAATGGTCTTCATTTGAGATAGAAATCTCAATTTACAAAAAATTAAATATTAAGTTGGTAATTCCTGAATTCTCAGAATGATTTTTCAATCACTTGGCATGATGAGTTCCAAGGGGAGGCAATTCAATTTCTCTATAATTAACTGCTTCTGCATATATAATAAACAACCCCTGACATCTCAATCATCAGACTTCATAAAGATTTATCTCTTATACATGAAGTAAGCATATCTTTGCTGATACACTTTCACCTTGTAGTTAATGCCATATCCTCCTTGACATAGTGTTATTTTACTGAGAGATCTGTGGACTAAAATCATTGAAAGTCTGAGTAAGGACAATGATTTTTATCAGAAACCTAATGAGTCTGCTGGAATGTTTACATGTAGGATAGTATTTATACTGTGATAGCATTTCCTTTTCTGAAACATAGCTGTGGCTTCCAATTAGAAAATAAATGTTAAGACTGTTTAAGGAAACGATATAAACTGTGTGGCTTTGCACAACATAAATTTAATTTTTACACCTCTGTAGAGTGAGAATTTCAAGGCCAAAGAACTAGTAGAAACAATGCCTAGTGCAGAAATGCTTTTTCGTGTACTAGTAATAGCTTATTGTGTGAACAAGTGTTAGAAAAGACACAATATTGTCTTGTAACCAATTTCCACAAGAAGACACAATATTGTCTTGTAACCAATTTCCACAAGAACCCAGGCACATCTCTATCATCTACCTAAGAGTCCAGCCTCCAAAAGTATAGCCTTCAGAATAAGTATGTGTAAATATCTGATTTTCACATTGTAGTGTTTGAATCATGGTATGCAACAATTCATGTTCTTATATAAAATATATTCATCTCATCCACATGGCTCCACAAGTCATAGCTCATTCGATTTCAATTCAAAACTAAATCAAATGTGATGAGTCTTAAGTTTCCATTCATTATGAGGCAAATTATTCTTCAGCTGTGATGTGATACTATGAAGTCAACCATTCTCTGTACTACCAAAATACAACAGTGAGACACAGAGGACACATTCCAATGCTAAAATGGAGAAAAACAAAAAGCAAAGAGATTAATAGGTAAAAAAACAAGTGGTGTTATATCTTCATTCTGGAACACTTTTATTTAAAATATTTTCCTGCATTGATATTTTATTACACCTTCAGCTCTTTACTTACAAATTCCAGCAGTTAAATATTCCACCTCAAAATTCATCCTTTTCATTATCTACAAAATGCTAGTATGTGAACACAATTCAGCTACTGTCCTTGCTTCTCTAAAGCAAAGATAAGTTTTCTTCTAATTTTCAACAATTTGACCCTTCCTTTCATCTGTAACGCCACCAGAATGGCATTTTTTCTGTCCATATTTCTAATAGTATTTTGCTCATAATGAAAAAATATACTATACAATTAGCACATTGACTACAACATGTTTTTTGTTTTTTTTCTCAAAACCTCACCCTTTGGCTCTCTCAGGCCGGTGCTGCCTTTTAAAACAGCATGCACTTTATTTCTTTTCCATCTTTCATTTGTAATATGACCTTTATCTCAGAGATCTTAAGAAATGTCTATTTACCTTGGACTGTCAGACCAGAAAAGATTTCCATGTTAGTTCAGTATAGAAGGTTACTGATAGGAGCATGGGTGGCACTTACACAACCACAAATTTTAAGAATGTCAGTTCCATCATGGGAGACTCACTGATGCCTATACCATAGAGGAAAACCTTAGGCGCATTTTCATCTCCTACATACTCTGACCACAACTCAGAGACCATATGCAGCTGAGACAAGATGAAGGACTGATAGCCATCTCCCATGAAGGTCACTATCAGCATTATTGTTCTGTATGTTTTTGTTTTTTAATGACTGCTGCCAAAGGTCTTTTGCCAGTCACTATAGCGGCTCTGATTTGTGTTGGTGATAGAGGGGGCAGTAAGATTGTAAGAGACTAAAGGTGGGGAGGAGCAACATTATTCAAGATACTCCACACAAGTTAGGGGCAAAGTAATCATAATAGGACTTTGCATGACCTGTACAATGACCAACATATCACAGATCCCTCAAAATCTAGCATGGATGACAGGCACTAGGATCTTTAGAGACAAGGTTAACAGCCACAGTAGTATTCCTATACAAAAGGGGAACACAAAAAGAGCTCTAGGCAATGCTACTGAGTCTTTATACCTCATCAGAGAGGAGGACCCAGAGGGAAGTTTGACATGCTCACTAAAGGATGCTCCAGGAATTGGGGGGGGGGCCCGCTGGGAGACAGGGAGTGAGGGGAGGAAAGGAAGGCGAAAAGGGGGGAGGAAGCAAGGTGATCCAGCATGGGGTGGAGGGAGGGAAGGGAATGGGGTACCTATCAAGTTTGTATGAGTGGAAAAAATAAATTAAAAAAAAGAAAACCCATGTCGGAGGATATAACTGAACTACAACATAGACTAAACGTAAGATCAATTTTTCATTGATTACTATTTTATAACTTATAATGGCATTTGATTATAATAGGAGTCACCAAATCTCTGTCTTAGTTCAATTAACATTATTTATCATAGTTCTGGAAGTGGTAATCTGAGATCAAAGCACTGCAGACTGAGTAGGAATAAGAACCTGCTTCTTTGTTGATAGTTCATGTGTTTCATGTGTTCATGCTACATTTTCACAGGCTAGAAAGGTGAACAGTATTTTTTTCATTAGACTCTGATTAGCACCCAGGGACATTATTAATAGAATAGAATTTGAGTATGTAAATTAAAGGCATATACAGTGAAAGAAAGCAAAAAGTTGAAATAATCTATAAAATTTTTAGGATACACATTTTCAAAGATACCTTTAAGGACTATACTTGTATGTAATTAAAGTTATATTATGCATTTCCTAAACAAGTCTAAGCTTCAGTGCATTATTCTAATTGCTTTAGTTTAGGGCATATTCAGTGTTGTTTAAGAAAGTGTCTGAAAAATAAATATTGTTAATTTTTTTATTCATTTTCATTCAATTGTGTGTGTGTGTGCATGTATGTATGTATGTGTGTGTGTGTGTGTGTGTGTGTGTGTGTATGTGTGTGTATGTGTGTGTAGAACCACAGGACGAATTCAGGAACCACCATGGACAGCCTCCACCTCCTCCTTGTTTACTCTGCCCCAGGATTCACAGGCTCTGCCCTACCAGGACCAGAAACGCAGGCCGCCCCCGCTTCCACTCCACTTCTATACGTGGGGTCTAGGATCCGAACTCAGGACTTTCTACCTGCAAGGCAGAGGCTTAACCCCTGAGCTACCTCTCCAGCCCCTAAATATTGTTATTTTTATCTCCTAAAGTTGTTCAGCAGTCTCAGGAACAAACTTTAAAAATGACAAATGTATAAATTTTTTCCTCTTTTACTTGACCTAAGCTACTCTTTCAAATTCTTAGAGCATGAAAAAGTCTCTTAGAAATGTCTCTGTTCAGTAAAATTTCATGTGACAAATTCTATGAAATGAGCTAAGTTTTTGGAAAGGAAAATTGACACCAAAAGTAGTTAATATGTTAGGTATATAGTAAAAATCTGTCCCATGCTGTTGAATGAATGATTAAGAGGATTGACTTGAATGGTATAAGGTAGGGCTAGAAAGATTGTCTAAGGGTTAAGCCTCTGCCTCAGAAGCAGAAGGAACTGAGTTTGGATTCCAGATCCCAGGTAAAAACATCTGATGGGATTTGAAAGTAGTCTACACTTGCAATCCTGAAAGGCGTTAGGAAACACCAGAGCAAAACTAAAAGGGATATAACAATTCAGAATAATTCCCAAAGTTACTCATGGGCCTCTACTGGCATTTCCAAAGTGCCCTTTGATACACAGAGATGCATAAACACACACCACACATACACACACACACACACACACACACACACACACACACACACACACAGAGGCATTATAAATGTATCGCTTTCTCTTGACGATAGTTGATATAAAACGTTGTCATCTTCACAGAAATCAGATTGATGAACATTAGAGTCCCGGAACATACTATTTTGCTATCAACATACCTCATGAACTAAGAGCTGGCAATGAAATAAATGGTTAAGGAGAGGCTAGACAGGCACAAGTGGATAAAATATGTCCTTGCAAAGCTATGAAGGAGATTTGTCAAAGGAATGAATTAATTGCATCAAAGGTCGTGAAGAGACTGCTTTATCTTAGCAATGTGGCCATCAGGGAGTCATGATGAATTTAAGAAAAAAGTTTTAATAGAAAATGTAGTATATCTTTTTGGGAGGACTCTAGCTTCTACGGGTCTTGCCCCAAGGCTTTGTTTCAGTTCTTGAGATCTCCAAAGAGAAGAATTCAGATGGGACACAAATGATCAAAAAAACACTGTTTAGAAAAAAAAAAGTAGCTGATGTCTGGCAGTAGCTTCAACTGTGGCAAACATGGGACTGACATTTCTCTTCCCCAGCGACTCTTCGAAGATATGTATTTCCAGAAAAGGACTATGTTTTGCTCCAAACCTCTTTTTACTGGGATTCAGTCAGAGCAGATGTAAACAAGATGCTTTCATATGACATAGTTACACTGATGATTATTACTTATTGTTCCTGATTCAGAACATGACTTCTTTGTATTTTTGATTTAGTAACAATTATTTGTAGTGGACATGAATTATGCATCTACATTTTTTGACCTAATTCTGTTTTTCAATTTATCAAACTTTATTTTTTTATTTTATGTGTGTATATGTGCATGAGTGTATGTGTGTGCACACAGGAAGATGTATGATATGAACATATATAGTTTCATATGTGAGTGTAGAGATAAGAGGCCAATTTTTATGTGGATTCCAGGGATCTAATTCAGGATGTCAGTATTGCACATAAGAGCCTTTATCTGCTAAGCCATCTTGCCAACATCTCACTAGTAGTTATTTTATTATTATAAGTATTGTGAATTTTATTTTACTGGGTATCCTAATTTAGCTTGCTTCCCTTAATGGATATTCATTACATATTAATTTGTTTTATGACAAAGTTAATTTTTATTTGATGTGCGTCTTTTAAGACTCATTTTTGCCACTGTTACAGTGGAAGTAGTCTTTGTACATACTTTTCTTTGTGGATGCAAAATCACAACTCTTACCTCATAGGGAACACAAAGCTACCCATTTTGGAATCAAATATTGACAATCATGTCCAGAAACACAGATTCAATTTAACCCAAATTCTATGGCCCATTGAAGTACCAGTTTTAAATTACAGAACAAAGAAAACATATCTAAATACTTTTCAAATACACTGTTGTGAGCATCAGATGAGCAAGGTAGTAAAGATAGGTGCTGTCAACTACAGATGCAATGTGACCACAATGTTAGCCTTTTGGTAGATTTGATAAATTCAAACATTCTGAAAGATTTTTATTTACATGATATTCACAGGTTGTTAGGTCAGAAACAGAGGTTTCTAAGGAAAGGTTACTAAGGAGTCTCAGGAAGTAAAATGAATTAGACTCTGAACCTGTAACATTGAAAAACTTCATAAGCAATTGAAATTCTGAGCCAAATAATCTCCCTCCCCCCAAAAAATTTTACTGTTCTTGAAGGAGTATTCTCCATTTTAAATATTGATATTTGAATAAGCATCTTTGTTGTTAATTGTTGTCTCTGCCAATTGAAAAAGTTAAAAGAAAGGAAAAAGCTGAGGCTCTATGAAAACCAATGTATATGTTAAAATGGAAAATATCAGAACTGTCAAGAAATCTGAAATAACAGCAGGAATCCTGTCGGCAGCTATAAGGAGGAAGAATAACAGGAAAGGAAATGAAAAAAGAAAGACACAGAGAAGGGAGAAAGGAAAAGTTTACCTCTCTGAGCGAAATGTGCAAAGCATTTACAGTGAGCATGACAGAAGCCCCTAGCTCTGCTCTCTTCCCAAGCTTTGGATGGAAGAAAGACTGAGGAAAGGACTTTTGGGAAGAAGAGGCAAGATCCTCCCATCTCCTTAAATTCCAGGAAAATCATGCTCTGGAGAGTGGAGACAGACTGACCAAGTATTTGACAGGCCAGGATTTAAGCATTAGCACTGTCTTCACTCCAGTACCCCAGGGAAACAGGAAGTGAGATTTAATCTAATTCTTACATTATCCCAGAACCATTGACATTACAGATCATTGTATCTCTCATGGCCTGATATCATTCATTTTCATGCACTGTTAGTATAGAATAAATACTGAGGTGGCCACCATGCAAATGTTGTTTCCTTTCTTTTCCTGAAGTTTCTTTCTTGCTGGAATTCTTATGACTTAACAATTTCCGTATGTCCCCTAAACACCATCTGTATAGTTCTTGGGAACTCTGGGTTTAGAATTTTAAACTCACTTCTGGTACTGGGACCAAAAATGTATCTACCAAGAATATGATGGACTGTCTAATGTGTGTCTCACTTTGCTTCACTTGTGTGTGAGATCACAGCTCCAAATGATCCTGGTTAAGTATTTGAAAGCAATCACATGAATTTATGCTCTCGTTCTCCATTAGTTGTGCTATTTGGTTTAATTTAAATATTTTTATTCAACTTTTTAATGATATTTACTTAATTTCATAAATATAAGTAATTTTCTCTTAGGAATCCCGAGACTATTTAAAACTACATATATCCTCAATATATTTATTAGTATATTTTTTCAATGCAATGACTAACATTTTTCTTAATGGATACTGAAGTATTAAATTAAATTAGGGTATTTCTTTAAGAGCATATTTGTGTATTCAAGAAGAAATCTTCAATGTTATAAGGCCATTATATATAGTTTTGTCTCTTCCTTCTCAGTGATGTTCATTTTGAATAATAAATAAAGCTGTCTTTGACTTAATTTGCATGTTTTCTTTTTAATTTCATCCTTTAACATGAAACACACTATCTGAGGGATAGAAATTTGGTAGACCCTTAATTTTCTATGTCATTGAAAATCCTCCTGTTCATTCTTTAAGAATTGGAAAAGTTTCATGTTGCATCTTGAGAAACATAGAACAAAACTGGCAATCTAGAAGACATGAACTATTTAGTGACAACTTCTTTATCCATGTGAAAAGTTTCTGTTTAAAAGAATGATGTGCACGTCTGTACTATTAAATATAAAAATCAATATGTTAACAAAACAAGCTCTTAGTGCACTACTTAATTGGTAATTAATAAGGATCTAACTTCTAAGAAATCCAATTAAGAGCCCCGCCACAGTGATTGCTGTCATTGAAGGAATAGGAAGTGTCACACAGATGTTAGTTTCACCTGATAGAAGCTTGTGATTTGGCAAGGGAAATTCACAGAGACATTTCCCTTGATGACACTTGAGATTGGATGCAGTGCTTAGCATCTTGAATTGACCATGTGCATTTATCTCAACCACCTACAGTTCATTTCCTGCATCCAACTCCACAATCCGCAGCTATCTCATTGTCTAAAAGATGTATTAGCAGTAACTATTTTCATTGTTTTCTTGAAGCAATATTCAAAAATTTCAACCAATTGTGCTTTAGAGCTGCTCGAATTTATATTATGTAAATAAATGTGTGGTTTCATCCCCAAAGACAAAACAAAGTAATCTTATATCTTATATTTAAATTAGTCTTTCATATTAAAAGTAAATAGATATTTAATTTTAAGAAAAGTAAACTTGGAGAAATATATTGAAACATTATTTGAATTTTTGGAATGTACCTTCTAGACACATAAGTGATCAACACTACCAAATTTCCATACATAAATTCAGTCGTTTCAAAGTAATTGAGAGTTACCTCATAATAGATTTTACTGTAAAAATATATATTTAAGTTAAATGCAAATATTTCATATTATGTTAATGTACTGGAATATATAAATAAATTAACAATGACTGATAATGTATTTGCTGTATATTGCAATGAGATCTATATGTTTCAAGCAACTATTTGAGTTCACAGTTGTTAATTCCCATTGTCTTTATTTCACCTTTTATGAGGTGACTTTAAAGGCTTTCTAACATGAGATTTGCTAATGAGTACAACATTCTGATATCAGCACACATGTAAAAATGTATAGAATTTAAGTTTTGTGATACATACATTTAGAAATATATTGAAGTAGTTACTCATTTTTAACTTATCATTGAAATTTGTGTACATTATGTAGTCTTTGAAGGCACCACAATTTCAAAGTAACTTGAACAGAAGTAAAAAATATTTAATGGTCTTGCTTCAATATTCAGGCACAAAAGAAAATACTGTTCCTAAACACAAGTCTGAAAGGAATATTCTAATGCAGTTAGCTATGATACAATTTCTGCAATATGCTGATAAAAATCAATCTACTCTTTTAAAAGTATTAATACTCAAATATCACAATGCAATTGAATCCATGGAGGTGTTTCATTTTTAAGAAACAATATTAGAGCTCATTTGTTTTCTTACTTCAGCTGCTTCAATTGTCTCAAATCTGGATTCCTTTATTTCAAACCTATGTGGAAACAAAATAATCTCAAAATCTATTTCTAGTCATATCATCTCTCCTGTTAAGTCTCTTAAATTATTTCAGAAACCTCAGAATGATCTTCCAATGACTATTCCTTAACGGACCTTCAAATTATGTTCTATGGAGTCATCAAGTGTTCCCTTTCTCTGCAGGGAGAGTGTTGGTTCATTCCTCCTGCTTCCTTTTCAGTTAGTAATTACTCTTCAAACTTTGTGTTACTAATCGACCATTGTTTTCTGAGCATTCTTTCTCTGAATTCTATAACTAATTCAAATGCTTATACTTAATTTCATCAGTACAAAATGGTCCGTCACTGTGGTAACACCTGCAAGAAAAGCTACTGTGTTCATTTTTAAAATATCATTTATCTTTATTTTTAGAGTTACATACATAATGCAATGGAATTATGCCATTTTAACCTTAACCCATTCCATGACTTTTTATCACTACTAAATTCTTCCCTATCAGTCTCCTACTGCTTTGATATGTTTTGGGGTTTATGGCCCCCTGAGTTTCATTTGAGTTGCCTGAAATCATATTTTAGCACTTGCAAGACATGGATCATATATCTGAGAGCAGCTCTCTCCCCTCTATCCCAGCCAGGATCTCTCAAGGAAGTGAAGAACTTCCTGAGATTTTTCTTGTTCCATAGTGAAATGTTAACTGGTCAAATCCTACAGATTACCTTACTAAAAAAACAGAAAGAATATTACATGAGAGGAAAAGTTCATGGTGACTTTAAATTACTGCCTGGGAAGACTAATATGGTATTTCCTGGCAATCAATTAGTAGATATCACTGAATGATTTTTAGTGTCATATAAATTAATACAGTTCAAACTTTATAAAAGAGTTTGTAGAAATAACCATTATGGTGCCCTAAGTGTCTGAAATCTCTTATGCAGTACTTCTGTAGAACAGTCTCTGTGTATGTTAACTTTCTGGTGACTTGTCAGGCAGAAGATGTTATAGACATTGACCAAACAGGAATGCTACAATTAATAACATGAGTCAACTCATTTTGTCAAGAAACTAAGCAATGGAAATTAACAGAAAGAACATAGCACTGAATAACAGAAATCTATGATTTTTTTCTAGTGTTGCTTTTATTTGTTCTAACTATGCTATAAATATTGGGAATCTAATTAGTTTTGCTATAAAGTTCCATGACTGAAGAAAATATGGTTTGTCTATGTACTTTTACTTAAGTCTATATGAACTTATATGCTATGTTTCTCTCTCACTTTTATCTAGAGGCAGAAAAATAAATAGCTCCCAGAGCTGGTCTAAATAGACACACTCTTGCTACTCTATGAATATATAACAATGCAGTATTTTTTTAATTTTTTTATTATTATTATTTATTCAATTGTACGTGTGTGTATGTATGTGCGCGCATGTGTGTATGTGTGTGTGTAGAACCACGGACGAATTCGTGAACCACCATGGACGCCTCCACCTCCTTCTGCCCCGGGATTCACAGGCTCCGCCCTACCAGGACCAAAAGCGCAGGCCGCCCCCGCTTCCGCCTGGCGTCTATACGTGGGATCTGGGATCCGAACCCAGGACCTTCCGCCTGAACAATGCAGTATTTTATTGCCAATGAATTACTCAGTCTTGATTTTGATATTAACTTACAATGTAGATATGATTTGTATTTGATGTATCAGCAGCAGAACAAGTTTAGAGGAAGGTTAAATTATGGAGAGCAATTGAAAACAAAGGTAGGCATACGCTATACAGTCTAGAAATAACCAATTTATTTCAATATCCAGAAAGCATAAAAGGAGGAAGAGTATGCAGTAAACATAAATATGCATCTCATATGCATTACTTAGCAAGTAATGAAAGTTAAGTGTATTTTAAGTGGAACACATTTATGCTTTCAGTTTATGAATCATGGAGCTACATGAATAAAGACTGTGGTAAAAAATTATACTCATCCAATTTGACTCATACTGTAGTAATAAAGTGATCTCCAATAACAAAATATTTTGTTGCTCCCTGTTTACTATGGAATTAAATTGAAAAAGTTCATCTTCTTTACTTTTTCTTATTCTGGGAGATAATTCACATAAAATAATAATTGGCTGATATGGAGAAAAAGAGTTCCTAACATTACTTTAAAAAATTCCCTAAGTCAGTTAAAGCAATAACATAAATCATGAAATATTTTTTGCACAAGAAACTTGTAATCCATTGGCCCAATTGGCCTAAACAGTGTTATATAAGGGAAATATAGCTGCAATTCTTCTTGGATCACACAGTTTTAATTTCAAATTTCATATTAATATAATTGCTCTAAATATAGTAATATTACACACCATTTGACAAAGGTAGCCTGTGTAGACTATGTGGAGTCTTATTTGTAAACTCAGAAGAATAATTTCTCCAAATTTATGGTGAGTTTAAAAGATATTACTAAGGTTATGAATATTTATATTATTAAAATATGCATTTTTGATGGACTTATTGATGATATAGTCTGAATTTTCTACTTAATCTAATTTTTACTCCAGTGAAAATTTTCTGCATCTCCAACATTTTTTCAATCTTTTTATCTTTATTTTGCATATCTTTATTTCACATATATGAAGATTAAAAATTAAAAAAATAGGGGCTAGAGAGGAGACTCAGGGGTTAAGCCTCTGCCTTGCAGGCAGAAGGTCCTGAGTTCGGATCCTAGACCCCACGTATAGACGCCAGGCGGAAGCGCGGGCGGCCTCCATTTCTGGTCCTGGTAGGGCGGAGCCTGTGAATCTCTGGGCAGAGTAAACAAGGAGGAGATGGAGGCGGTCCATGGTGGTTCCCGAATTCGTCCGTGGTTCTACACACACACACACATACACACACACACATGCACGCATACATACACACATGCGCATATACGCACAATTGAATAAATTAATTTAACTAAAAACAATTAATCCCCAATAAACATATCAGAAATGACTTAAGGCTTGTCATCAAAGACCTTAAGACACCTAGAAAGAAACCTTGGGTTTCTGTATCCTGACATCTGATTTTGGAGTGTAGATTTTTTACTTATATGAATTCCTATTTCAAATAATGGTTGTACATTTTTAAAGATATGGCTTACATTTTATGTGGATTGTATGCTTTTTAATAGAAACTTCTCATTTTATGGACTACTGCTATTCATTTCATGTCACATTGGAGTGTTCTTTTCATCTGAAAATAACGAGTTGAATCACTTAGTAACTTAAAATTTAATGTTTTCTTGCTGTTTTAATAGCTGAAGATGCCTGTGGAGGAACAATGAGAGGATCAAGTGGCATCATTTCCAGTCCCAGCTTTCCTAATGAGTACCATAACAATGCTGACTGCACCTGGACCATTGTAGCCGAGCCTGGGGACACAATCTCACTCATATTTACTGATTTTCAAATGGAAGAAAAATATGATTATCTAGAAATAGAAGGTTCTGAACCACCTACAATATGGTAAGTGGACAGTTACAATTCACCTAGTATTTATGTCATTATGTATGATCCTGTAAAGCTTTGGATAGTCAAGAGCATGCAGTTTTAGGAAAACAACAGAAGACCTTTGTCAGATTGTGGGATTGTTTGTAGAATAAGGTACAAAATAGGCAAGGAGAATTTTGAAGCATGGAGCTATTCATTAATAGTATTGTCGACTCACTCAGAGATAATGGATATATTATTACAAGTTAAAGAAAAAAATTTATTCCTATGTAGCATATAAGTGTGCTGTTTAGCAACCTAGTATATTTTTTCTAGGTGCTTTAAAAATTGAGTTGTCTGGCTGGAGAGATGGCCCAGAGGCTAAGACTTTGCCTCATAAGTAAAACATTCTGAGTTCGAATCCCAGGTCCTATATTAAAAACACCACATAGAAAAGGCAGTAGCCTCCTCTACCTCATGGGCAGAGCCTGGGAAATCTCAAGAGATTGTCCAGCTGATGGGGAAGGCTCAGTCCATGGTGGGTTAGACTAGCTCCTGGAATAAAACACAGAGAGCTGATTGAGAGAGTCAGCATCCTTGTGTGTACTTGGCCAGACATGCTAGTCTGGCAAGTAAGGATCATCCCTTTTTATTTTGGGGATATATGTAGTTTTAAATAGTCCCAGGATTCCTAAGAGAAAATTACTTATATTTATGAAATTAAGTAAATATCATTAAAAAGTTGAATAAAAATATTTAAATTAAACCAAGTAGCACAACTAATGGAGAACGAGAGCATAAATTCATGTGATTGCTTTCAAATACTTAACCAAGATTATTTGGAACTGTGATCTCATAGACAAGTGAAGCAAAGTAAGACACACATTAGACAGTCCGTCATATTCTTGGTAGATACATTTTTGGTCCCAGTACCAGAAATGAGTTTAAAATTCTAAACCCAGAGTTCCCAAGAGGTATACAGATGGTGTTTAGGGGACATAAGAAATTGTGAGTCATAAGAATTCTAGCAAGAAAGACATTTAAGGAAAAGAAAGGAAACAAAGTTTGCATGGAGGTCACCTGAGTATTTACTCTATGCTAATAGTGCATTATTTAGAGATGGTGTGGCCAGTTCCTCAGCCTGGTGTTGGTGAATGATCTCCCATCAAACCTGGCAGACTGTAACCAGACTATCAGTAAGAAAATAAACCCCTTTTTCTCTTAAGCTGTTTATTTGATGGTCATTTATCAGCAACTCTACAGGCTGACTACAACAATTAATTAATTCAATTTTCTGGGAGACAATCTGTCTTTCTGTAGCTAGATCATCTATAGGATCACCTTTTTATATGTAAGTTAAAAATCATCAAGTGGTTGAGCATAGATCTTCCTTTTAGAATTCAAAGACATAGTGTGGCAAACACTGAGCAATTTCCAGAATGTGCTTTTTGGACATAATATATTTTAAGTAAGTGTTTCTTATGTTGGATACAGACCTATTGTCTGTAATGAGGTAAAATTATTATTAGTGATGTAAAGAAATAGTTAAAGACTTCGATAAGAAGCACCTTTTATTTCAAAGCTTGCCCAAGAGAAGTGAGCATGTCTCTAATACAATTAAATGAAAAGGACTGAAATTTCAAGTTATCATTCTTCTTGAAGGACAAATAATAGTTCATTGCAGAAATTTCATGGGAAATATGATGGCAGTAATCCAAGAAGAGAACACACTAGTCTGTGTTAGGGTCAGTCCTGTTGTTAACCTGGACCAGTGAGTTCACAAATTTGTGAGATAAACTGTGAAGGAGGATAGTATTAAAATCAGGTTCTTTAAGTGAATCAAGATTTGAACAATGTCAAAGGAAAGTAAAATTTGGAGTTGAAATCATATAGATAAGAATGTCTAAAACTGTGTTGCAGTTAGCCAGCATGGTTGGTGATAAAATTTCCATAAAACAGTTTAAGAGAGCAAGAGGCTTATTCTACTATAATTGCTCAGTTACAGTTCTCAATCCAGGTTGACAGGTGAGCTCACATCAACACCAGGGCCAAGGGAACTGGCCATACCATCTCTACATTATAGCTGAGAGAGAGTGATCCTTACTTGCCAGACTAGTACGTCTGGCTAAGTGTACACAAGAATGCCAACTTTCTCAACCAGTTCTCTGTATTTTGCTCTGGGCTTAATTCAATGAATAATCCTCTACAAATGTTCCCAGAGCTCAAACCTTCAACTGTCAGGTTGACACCTGTCCCTAACTATTACACACCTATATGTAGTTGACACAAGTGATGACTAAACAAATGGAGACTGACAAATGTGGATAGATCAGTTACAAAGGAATAATAAGAAAAGGGGAAGATAATGAATCTGTAGTACAACAGATGAGGACAAGACTTAAGATGAAACGGTGAGTTGAATGAAGAGGTGATTTCGTTCAGGTGAAGTAGTTTAGCCTAGCTAGGAAAGAAGAGGGCAAAGATATTCAGAATCATGGCCTATGTCAGTAAGAACAGGAGGTAAATGCTTGAAAAGTTCAATTGCTTGGACTGAAAGTAAGGTATGGTTTCCATCACTATAAATTCTACCTTGTAATATGGGGAAAAACTATCAAATCTAACCAGACATGTATTGTTCCTCTGCTATTCTCAGGTTTCTCTGCTCATATTTATATATTTGAGTCACTTTTCATTATAATTTGTGTAATATATATATATACACACATATGATATATTAATATTTTGACTTTAAATATTAGAAGATATTATAGTTATTTCAGAATTTGCTATTTTACCATAACTTATATTGAAATTATATAAAGGTTTATATCGATGATGTGGATTTTCCAATAATTATAAATTTTTAATACAGAAATGATTCCATTAAAATAAACATCTTAATCTTGCCAACTATTAGTGCAATATATAAAAAAAGTAATTAAAAATATTATACTTCAACAACTGTTCCTTTGTTTTCATTGGATTCTAGAAAACAAATCTAGTATTTTATTCTGCAAATATAATGTCTATATTCTCATTGACTGGGTTACTTTATTATTTTATAGTAACTGTTTAACTATTTTAGAGCTATTATTCATTTGTGTAAACAATTAGTATGTTTTACCAACAATAATTACTTAAACAATCCATTATTTCTTGTCCAATTCATGAGTTTCTTTCTTTTGCATTTTTTATTTTAAAATACAATATTTTTTTATTTCCTTCATATTCAGGAAGAAAAGAACAGTAAAAAGGTCATTGTTTTATTCTCTTTTTAAAGGAGGTAAAAGTTAGGTAGATAAGCCAGAAAATTTGTCATATAGTGTAGCACTTACTCTTTCTCTGTTGCTTGAGACACCACTCAAAGTCAAGCAACTCAAAGGGAGAAAGGGAGATTTATTCAGCCTGTAGTTTCAGAGGGGAGACAGACATAGTCCATTATAGCAGAAAAGGTTTGGCTGGCAAAAGCTGGAGGAAGCATAAGTCACATCTATTAAGGAGGCTGAGAGCTGCTGCATGCAAGCTTAACTGTAGACTCACTCAAACTCAATCTCAAGGTTGAGCTGCCTTCTTCCAGCAATATTCCACCTTGTAAGGGTACCATCACCTTTCCAATACTGGCAGCAGCTCCCGGAAAGTTTGGTCTGTAACGAGACAGAAAACCAGCAGAACACACTCCAAATCCTGCAACTCCAGATCTAACAGATGAACCTCTTGTTGAAATCATCTTAGTTCCAAAGGACTTCTGTTCTACCCTTCCAAGGCAGCTTCCTGTCAAACACACAAATCTCTTTAGCTGGCTCCTCCAATGGTATACAACTCTCCTTGGCAGATGTCTCAGGTTGGCTCTGGCACCTCTAACATCTTCACTTCTCAATAGCAAACCAAGCTTTATCTCCACAGGACAAACTGCCCTTCTTGGGTAGGAGGCTTCCTGCCACACATTTCCTGATTTCTGCCATACTTTCAGACCTTGGAGGAGGGATTGATCACCTTCTCACTTTTGCATCTCCGATGACTCTAAAACCAGGGCAACATGAATGTTTTGCCAGGTTCTGCTATAACCAACCTCCAGGTGGAGTTTGGCTCTCTTGGGCAATTGCTTTAGTTAAGAAGCAGAAAATTCCCTTGGAACTATTGCCCTTTAGCTCTTTCCTTCAAAAAGAATTTACATTTTTACAGGTGGGTACCTTCCCTGAGAAATTTGCCCTCAGGGTAGGGCCTGTCTATTACTTAAACCAAGTGCAGGCTTTGATTCACTAATGGAGTTTATCTCTTTAGCAATAGCTACAATTTGCTGTTTGCCTTCTCCTGGTTCAACTTAAGTTTATTATTACATTTTTCTTTATCAAATGTTACAGTTTTTATTTCTTTAGGCCTAAAGAACAAGGACACTTTTTTTTCTCACATCACTGAACAAAAGTGCTGTAAAACAGTCATACCACACTGTCAAGACCAAAATACTTTAACTTCAAGCAAGCTTACAGGATAAGGGAACAGCTTAATCAAACTCTTTGCCAAGGTATCGGTCCATTTGCCACTTGTATAGTTCACACACAGTCTCTGTTCCCCTATGTACTAGTTCCTCCACCTTCTTAAGGTTTCCATGATCTGCCCAAACAATTAAGGCTATTAAAGATTCAAACACATGATCCTGTGGGGGACAACTCACATTTCAAACCATGACAAACATGTAATAAAATGTTAGAAGAAATGCATTTCATATACATTTGGTCAAATTATAAATGGTGTTATAGACTTCAGATCTCATTCAGAAGCAAAATACTGGCCTTTCTTTGCTGTACATTATTGCATTATTTTACATGTAGCATTGTTGTACATTTAGCATTATTTGCACTATCAGTCTTACTGCAGCCTGTGGAACACTGCCAGCTGATATGCTTCACAAAGCATACCAATAATTATACCTCATGTCCAGGTTCAGTAGGCCAGATTAGTTGGTTCCTGATCATTACAAAACAGTCTGCAGCAGTACAGAAAGAAAGCCAAGTATGCATATATTACTGTATGATAAAAATGTTTTGGCATGTGTACGTACTTGTCATGTTCAAGTGTATTCATCTTTTCTGCCACGTATGTGTGGGTGACTGTATATTTGCATGTGTGTGAAATGTCCATAGTTCTTGTTGGATGTATTCCAACAATTTTTTCCATTTTATTCATTGAGGAAATTTTTTGTTGAGCCCATAATTCATTCAATTCATATAGTCTGGTTAACCATCTGGCTCTAAGTATACACTGTCGCCAGTAAACAGACTGGCTGTCACGCACACCTAGTAATTACATGGGTTCTAGGTATTCAAACTCTGGTCCTCAGGCTTATAAAACAGTTGTCTCATCCACTGAATCATCTTCCCAGCCCTGGATGATGACACTTCTACACTTGATAATGTTGACTCATTGCTCTCAGTGAAAATAAAGATAGCAAGGTAAATGGATACTTGTGTTATTGTTTCAGCTTTGACTCAGTGTGAATGACTCATTTCATCTCCTAGTAACCTACAGATCTCTGGTTACTTACCTGTATCATTTTGGCTTCTCTTAATTCTAACACTCTGTGGCAGAGAATTACATAGTATCTAAATACTGCTTTATTTTTAAAGCCTTGAATGCAGTGTGGGCTGTATTCTCTTGAAAATTATTTGTAAAGTCAATTTAGGTTCTTAACAGAATTCCACTCATTTAATGTAGATTCTGAACTGTACACATTAAAATATCTACTTAATGACTTCTTTATTCTAAGTGATTGTATGAAATGACATGATGATTTATGTAGAATTTATAATCTTCCAATAGAAAAGGTTAATAAAACTTTCATCAACATAAAAGGTAAATATTGTGCTAGCTAATGTGTGATGAAAATGGAAAGGATAGTTCTCAGTCATTTTCATTTGAATAACAGTAAATTCAATTTAATCTGTTGACAAACAGGACTATTGATAAGACATTAGTGTTAAGCTTGAGGAGGCTCATACTAAATTGGTAAAATTTCTCTGTTGATGGCTAGATATGTAAAAGTTCAGTATGGAAGTGATATGGCTTTTAACATTGAAAAGTTAGAAAAATTAGGATGAATGAGCAAGGCAAATTCAGAATGGTTATGAGTGAAAGTGGAGTAAAAAGTCAGTAAATGAGTTTTTGAAGCCCAGTGCAGAAAATATCAATGAACTAGTCAGGTGTGTGGAATGTGGATGATTAACTAGCAAAATAAAATTTTTTAAATTATGGTTCGATTTAGAAGGATGTCATGGTAACACTGATGATAGCAAGTTTGTAGGTGACCTTTATTGGACCTTCAAGAGAAGGTTGTTTCAACAAGTTACTTAAATAAATATTTCAGGAAAAAAATGGTGAGTTTTTTTTCAGAAATGGGATACATGTAAAAAAAAAAAAGCAGTGATTATTTTGTTTTTAACATTCGCTTTTTACTTTCTTAACCTTTGAAACCAAAAGTTATGATTTTCATCCTGGAAGGAATGAATCATCAGAGAATGAATTTTAATAAATTGAGTGGGAAGAATCATTTTAGAAAAAAAATTCAGATGATGAAATTAATCTTTCATTTCAGCATGTATTTTGGGAAGGAAACATATCACAATAATAGGAGAGTAAAGTAGCAAAAGAAGGTGACGTTTAAAAGATCATTTGGCTGAATATCAAAAATAGTGATTGTGCTAGTTAGAAATAGATGTATACCTGACAACTGAAAGCTGAGCTTTGGATATATCCGTAAAGAAATGGTAGTTAAAGCAGAGGCCTGAGAATGCTTGTGGAAGATTATCTAGTTGATGAGGTAATACCTGGTCCTCAGCTAGTGGGATCATTCCTTGTGTTGTGGCCAGATTCTGGGGTCCCAAAAATCAGCAAGGAGCCAATACCACTGCAATTCGCATGAGGGCTTTATTTGCAGGTTGGAACCTAGGCTCAAGTGCGACCCACACCAGCACGGCAGTATCGAGCTGGAAAAAGTGTGGCCCTTTGTCTGGGCGAAGTTTTTATAGCTTACTGGCAAGGGGAGGGGGGTTCCAACTTAGTAGTTACGTGATTGGCTGACAGCCAACAGTTTTGGTGCGCGGGGATTTGTTCCCCCCTCTCCCGTTAGTCCATGAGAACTTGGAATTGCAACCTGTATTACCCACAACACTTGGGGACAGCCCATGAACCTCTAGGTAAGGGGAGGAACAGGGAGTGGGCAACTCCAATCGAGCAGAAACTTTGCTCAGCTGGGCACGTGGAACCACATTTCAAACTACCAGCCTGTCTATACTTAAGAGATAATGGCCACTTTGACTAAATCACATGCAAGCTCCACTGGGCCACATAAGAAAGCTATATACATGTGGAGAAACAACTTAAAAAGAACTAAAGGAAAACCAAACTCAGGTTCTAGGTCTCCTTACTCTGACAGGTGGATAACATGGAGAAAGTTGATATAGTAGTAGTCCGGCATAGTTGCAGATTAACAAGTGAGGTGTCAGCAATTCTTGCAGATATCGTGTTGCCAGTTTCCTGGGTTCCTGGTGTTGATATGAACACTCCTATCAAGCTGAACTATGAACTGTTGAACTGTTAACAATAAAATCAGGAACAAGAATAAAACTCCTTTTTTCCTATAATCAGTCTGGTGTTGAATTTATCACCAACATGCCAACAAACTAAAGCAATGACAAATAATTTTATTTCTTTAATTGCTGTGGCTTCTTGGAGGAGCATCTCACAGAAGCTTCTTTATTCCCCACTTTATTTAACCTTGTATAGGTGTATGTGTTGGAATTTTTTGAATTGTATTTTTAACGGACTGATAGATAATAGTGATTTTATTTTTAGATTAGATAAGAAGAAACATATATACTAGGAAAGAGATACAAAGACATTGTTTTACTGAATTCAGAAGATAAATATTGGATTCAAATTTATTTATTTCAATTTGCTTTATTATTTTCTACTATTACAAGCACAGCGAACAATAATCCTTGCCCCCTCCAAACCTCCGTTCTTATTTTTTTTAATTTTTTTTATTTATTCAACTGTGCACGTATGTGTGTGTGTGTGTGCGCGCGCGTGTGTGTGTGTGTGTGTGTGTGTGTGTGTAGAACCACAGACGAATTCGGGACCACCATGGACGCCTCCAGCTCCTCCTTGTTTACTCTGCCCCGGATTCAGAAACGCAGGCCGCCCCCGCTTCCGCCCGGTGTCTATACATGGGGTCTAGGATCCGAACTCAGGACCTTCTGCCTGCAAGGCAGAGGCTTAACCCCTGAGCCACCTCTCCAGCCCCCTAACCTTCCTTCTTATTTCCCTCCTTCCCTTCCTCCCATTCGTCAATCCATCCCACTCTCCTCTCTGTTTCTATGATTCCTGGGGTTCCCTCAGGATCATCTACCCTAGTGAGAGTTCAGGCCATTGTGGCAGACCAAGTGGCTTTCCTTGGGCACATCCACTGATAGAAGCTCTCCTTTTCACCTGTCTAGCCCTATCTCCTCAGGTTCCTACTGCTTAAAATTATTTATCTTAGGATTCTTGCTAATCTAAGGGAGCATACTGATTAATAAGACATTATGTAAAGGTCTGATAAGGACAAATATCATTGCAATAAGTTCCTAGATGTAGCAAAACTGTCTTGAGTGGAATGTCTTGTCCAGCGTTGGACCTTCCCTCTTTAATCTCTTATATTCTTACTGCCTCCTCTTCTACAAGGTTCCTTTAGGATGGGGAGAGATTTGGTTGGCCTGATTCCAGGTGAGCATTGCAGGGTCACCAGTACTCTGAATTCTATTTGGCTTTTGTCTATTCTGCTGTGCTAGGCTGAGTCCTGTCTGGGTGTTAAGAGCCTCTCTTGGTCTGGAGGAAGCGTCCCTGGCCTGAGTTCAAATTTAAGTTGGTATAATAAAAATGAGATTTCAGAGGCTTGTGGGAATATGAAGTTCTGGTTTTGAGATTAAAAAAAGAGAAAAAGAAAAAGGAAAAAAAAACTCCTGATTGGCTGAACTTCATAAAATTGCAATCGGGAAGGTCATTTATTGTTATAGCATCTTGCTTCCAAACATTTATTCATGTAAAATCAAGCTCTTATTCTTTAAATTACAAAAAAGAAGAAAGGTTTTCACCAGATATACGTAATTACATATATAATTGTAAGACTACTTTAGATTCAAAATTTGAGGGGTACATAGTGATATTTTTTAAAAATTAGATAGTGACCAGTATAAAAGGAATGAATATGATGATCAAAATCAGAATAAGAGTGAAAACATATCACTCAGATCATAAGTTAGAGAAAAATACATATTGAGCTCTTACAAATAAAAAACAAAATAATGTGTGTAATACATTTTGCTTTGTATATAATTTTGTTACACATATCTGTTTATTCTTTGGTTAGAATAATGTGGAACATTTTGATTTATATGGATAAATTTATCAATGTACATTTCTGGTTAATAATTGGGATCTATCTTAAGTATTTTCTTCCATTTGTTTATGAAATTACATTCTTTCTTACCCATAGGAATATTATGATTACAATTGCCATAAATATCACAATCATATTGTAGTTCTTGCTTTATCAGCTGACAGATAGTTTAATCCATCATTTTTATGGAAATATTTTACCAAATAATTAATATCCTCTCTGCTCCTAATGCAATATTTACATAAATTTGGTTTATCTGAAGCAATTGCAGTTGTTGATATTTTCTCTTCGAAACTAACTCCCTTCTGCCTTTGCTCAACCTTTTCCTTTTTAGTTAACTAGCAAAGATTCAATCTTAGGACATGAGATGATCTTTACAAAGATGACAACCTATAGAGCAGAGAGATAGAGGGATCCTGAGCTTTTGCTGCTGAGGGCAGGGATACTTGCTATACTGATTTTCAAATATTTTTCATTGAAAACTAAAATCTCATGTCATGTCTAATTCTCTTCTTTAAGTCTGCATGAATTTGATTAAACTTTTCGCCTTATTCTCAGCTGATTATAATCCTTACCTATGCATGTTCCTTCAATCAAATGTAAGCAGTGAGAAAAAAACAAGAAGTGATCAGATGACAAACTGATTTAATTTCTTATGAGGGACAAAAATCTCTTGTCAGTTTTACAGTGATACATATTATGCTTAATTTGTGAAGTGCATAATACAAAAATTTATACATAAATTAAGATTGAAGCTGTAACTATAGTTCTGTTATTTTAGGAAAGCTTCATACACTAATTACGCAGCAGGAAAGAAGCAAATAGTGAAGACAATTGCAATATTTTAAAAGTAGTAA
Organism: Typhlomys cinereus; assembly: GCA_023101885.1. Lineage (NCBI taxonomy): Eukaryota > Metazoa > Chordata > Mammalia > Rodentia > Platacanthomyidae > Typhlomys > Typhlomys cinereus. The sequence goes on from JALPQD010000159.1 coordinate 3,822,225, forward strand.
AGTTATGGAATTTAGACAAATTCCAAACTAAAGTGAACAGTATAAAGAGAATACTAGAAGCAAGCTAAACATGTACAAAAAAGATACAGATAGGGAAGGGAAACCATTGTGTTCAAAATATAAAGTTAAAAAAAATGAGAGAGAATGAGAATTAGGAGAAGGGGGGTGAGCTGTCAAACTTTCAGGCCTGTCTCCAGAGTACTATACTTCCTCCAGTATACCTTGAGCTCTACAGAAATCTGAAAAGGACCATAGGCTGCGTACCAAATGTTCAAAAACATGTGCATTTATGGGACACTTTCATTAAAACCACAATAACATTAATCACTTATCTTTCTTTAGTTTTCTGGGCACTGATCCAAAGTATTTTAATATGCAATTATATAAATAAAAATTATATAAATATATAATTTATATATATTTAATTTTAATAGGTCAAAATTTAGCAAAATTTCTCAAATATTGTCCTCTTAATTCATATCACAGAAGTGCCTTTTTTGATGAAGTTCATATTTCATATATGTCATATAAATTTTTTCTTTTATATTTTGGAGGCAATGATATAAATAACACATACATATTTCTTTATTTCTATTAAGTGAATTTATAAAAATGATTCTGTGCAATCACAACATATGAAGTTCCAATGTATAATTCCCCCATTTGCTTATTCTCCAGACCCCTCTCTATCTTAATAGTGTGCTCTCCTGGAAGTTACCCAGCACACTATAACGCCAACATTCTAATCTTCACTGTTTTGCTTAATCCTTCATCTTTATTTTTTTCCTAATGTAAACACAAAGTCCAATGCTTAAACTATTCAATTTTCTACAGCTGTTTAATGTATGACTTTTCTTTAGTTGGGAACGAAGGCACTGTTTCTGTGGGAGAAAACATGTAAAAGAAAAGATGAATGTCATGGAATTTTATAACTGTTGTAACAAAAACTGGGCTATTTGCTTTCCATTACTCTGTATGTTCTTTCATGAAAAGACAGGAAAGGTCAATCAATGAATGTAAAGAGAGGATTCATTAGCACATTTTATTGAGTACAATTTATTTAAGATAACTGTAGAGAATGAGGAACAAAAAAAGTTGGAGTAGTGAAGGATTGCAGAACCTTTTCCTGAATCAATCTGAGATTTTATATTCACATAATTAGTAAGAACTTCTTGGACATTTCTGCAATAGAATACAGCATAATGAGGGATTGCAATAAAGAAACTGAATAGGCTACTGGAGTACACCCTAATGAGAAGGAAGGAGCCCCCACTGGGGTGTGGATTTTTAAACCCATTAATTTTTGTCTGTACATTTTATCAATGAAAGAATATGAGTTATTTGTTCCTGAAACCTTATCACATTCTTAAATTTTTTCCTAAACTATGAAAAAAATCCAAGGTTATCATAATAGATTATTTTATACATCTTGGATATATTAAAATTCCTAGACTAAGGTTTTTAAGAAATTTTGATATATACCAAAACCATTCATTTCAACAGGCCAGTTTTCTGAAAACTTATCTTCAGTTGATTTGAATTAAACTCTCATTCTTGATTAAATCACTCTTTGATGGTCCCCTGGTATCATTCTCTTCCTTTAGAAAAAAAAAAAAAAAACTTTGCTTAACAGGATTAATTCTCTTTACTTCCTAAATGGTTTTATCAATTTTGCAGTTTTGTTATATTTAAAGATCTGAAGTTTATCTACCAGACAAATATTATCCAGCATTTGCTAGAGACTGTGCTAGAACTAAAGTATAAGAACCAGATAAAACCCTGTCCTTGTTAATGGGAAAAAGAAGAGTAGTAATTTCAAAATACAAGTACCAATCCCAGTTATGATGTAAATAAGTGCATTTGAAAGCACTTTAAATTCTTACCTATGTTTCTGATTATATAGCTATGCCACATGTTAATGCAGTTTTTTGGAGTGTATTGTTACAAGTCTTAAAAATCTCCTACTATATAGAGAAATAAAACAGGACCTCAATGTCTTCTTTCAGAATTCCAAAAATTAACATTGAATGAAAAAAACATTTTTTAATTAAATCTTTTCAGTTTTGGGCATTATTGATTTAGTGTGCTGTTCTTTATTTTTGCCTTATAATTTTCCTTGTATAACTATAAATGAGATTAAGATACCGGCAACATTTTAAAAATATTATGTCTTTTTAAAAGAAAAATGAATTTTTAAATGTTGCTAGTACTTTAATTAATTTTTCTTTAAAAACAATTTATTTTTAAACTCTCTGCAATATATCAAATACAAACTTTACACAATATTGCATTTTACTAGTAGCCTAAATATTATATTATAAACAAAATCAAACTAAATAGAATGAATAAAATCAAATTAAGTAGAATGAATAACAGTCTCTGTAGTACACTCATAGTGGTTATTTTCTCAATATAGCTAACATTTATTTTAGTGAGAAGAATTTCTTGCAATAGAAATAAATATTCATGCAATTCTCAAGGTGCACATTCCAATCTTTTCACTGGAAAGACCAAGGTAAGAGATTTTTGAATATATGTTTAGTCTGAGTTATAAGACAAGACTTTTCAAGAGAAAATGGACAAATGTAAATAATGAGTAATATGAAATAAAATTGCCCTTCCAAATACTTTATTTTAAACAAAATACATATTTGAAGTTACCTTTATTATATCAGTGATATATTCCATTTTACCACACTATATGTGTTTCTGTGATTCTGGATCTTGTCTCTTGATACACATTCATAGATCCAAACAAGCTCTGATTGAACTTCAAAAAAGCTGTCCTGAATATGTGTGCTGCTGGTTTCTTGTTATATTCCCTGAATTAAAGTATAACACCCACTTTTGTAGCATGTGCAACAGACTATTAAGAACTGTTAGTAAGGTAAAAATAAGTTTAAGACTATGAACTAATGTACAAGATTATCCATGAAAGATATGGTACTTCAAAAAAAAGAGAGATATGGTATTTAATATGAGGGTCTGAAACTATATAAGGAGTAGCTGTCAAACATTTTGTTTGAGTAGAGCCTGGTCTTGAAAGCAATGTAAATCTTGTGTAATCATAATTATAATAAAATTTAATTGCAAGTAGGAATGATGAGAGATTAAAAACTATTAAAATAAAAATTTTAATGTACTGTATTGATATAATTTAAAACTTTTGAACTGTATTATTTCCAAAGTTTTTTGTGCAACTTATTTCATATCTAGTTGTTCAGCTACAGGGTAATTGAAGTTGTCAACAGCAATAGTCAATAAAAGAGGAATATAGTATTTAAGAAAATGAACTGTAGAAATTACATGAAATTGTACTGTTGTAAAATTGGTTTCTAATAGAGCAATGATTCTTGCCCACAGTGGTTTTCTTTCAGCTATAAAATAGTTTTCCTAATAAGCAAAACATTTTCTTATAGACATCACTTCAATAATTTTGGATGTTCCACGAAAAATAATCGGACATAAATTCATTAGTACCCTGGGACTCTGATGTCTTTGGGCTGGAGAGCCCTGGCTAAGTTTGCTGCAAGTCCAGATCTGTTTTTGCAGGTTACCTGTGAGCATTCTCTCTGAAGCATGCAAATGAAGAGGAAGTCTTAGGATACTATTCAACTCTTAACACTGAATAGAATAAGAAAGATTGTAGTATTTTCAGTAACTGATGATGTTTTCAAGTTAGTTTTCTTCACTGAGATAAGAAAAATACCCGCTGTAGCGGGCTGGGGTCACCATCACCTCAACCATCACGAGCAGCCAGGCCCAGACCCAGCAGCCACGCGCTGCCCCACCTTCAGCACCTCCAATACCAAGTCCCGGGAACACAGGCAGCTGGGTGAGGACAAAAAGTTCATCACAACCAAGGTTTTTGGGAGCAGTAAAATGGTTCAGTGTAAGGAACTGATATGGTTTCATCAACAGGAATGACATCAAGGAAGAGGTATTTGTTCACCAGCCTGCCATGAAGATTAAACTCAGGAAATAGCTTCACAGTGTAGGAGATGCAGAGTGTGATGTTGAAAGAGAAAACGATGTAGAGGTAGCAAAAGTTATACAGTTCTTGGGGGAGTTCCAGTTCAAGGCAGTAAATACGCAGCAGACCACAACCATTATTGATGCTATCCATCCACCTCCTAGGGGATCCTCCATGCAATTACCAACAGATTTGCCAGAATAGTCAGAATGGGGAAAAGAATGAGGGATCTGAGAGCCTCCTGAAGGCCAGCCCTACCCCAGATGAAAGTTCCCACCTTACTACATGGGGAGACCCTATGGGCGTCGACCACAGTATTCCATCCTCCTAGGCAAGGAGAAGTGATGGTAGGTGCTGACCACCAGGGTGCCAGAGAGCAAAGTAAACTAAGCAAAATATGTATGAGGTTATAGACCACAATCAGCAGGGACTTTCCTTCCCAAAGACAGCCTAGGGAAGAACGCAATGAAGATAAGGAAAATCAAGGAGGTGAGACCCAAGGTCAGCAGCCACTGCAACTTCAATTAGCCATGCAGAGGCCCAGAAAGCCTTAAGCCACAAGATGGCAAAGAGGTAAAAGCAGCCCATCCACATCTGAGAATTCCTCAGCTCCCCTGGCTGAACAAGGCAGGGCTGAGTAAATTTGGACTTATCATCTCTATCAGCACCTGGTTTAGTCATCCAACAAAAAGTGAATATGAAATTCCAGCAATAAGATAGGAACACAAGAATGGAGCTGAAGACCTTAAGTGCTTGCTTTTTTCCAAGCTAACCAGATGCACCAGAACTGTCTGCATCATCTATGCAGCATGGGTTTTTTGTTATTTTTGCCTTTCTTTGTGGTATGGACGAAAGCATTTTTTAAAAATGCCTGTTTTGGAAAAAAAATGCCTGTTTTGGAACACATGTGCCCTCTGATACACACATATACATACATACATACACATGTACACAATGAATGTATAGAAAAAAAGACTGTTTTTTCTCAATACACCTTTAAAGATTTTTAAATTGTTTCATATCTAGTCAACTTGAGATTTTTAAGAACTTCATTTACAACTGATTTTTTTCAAAAAAGTCAAACTACAAGCACTTGTTAATAAAGGTCTTAAATGATTGTCTTTCTGTTTAAAATAAAGAAGAAAAATACAGACTTTGTAATGAAGATTTTCACCTTCATTAAAATCTAACCAGGTTGTTAAAAAATGAACTGCCAGGGAAGCTGTTAAACCCCTCAAATTTATCTAAAAGCAAAATGACTAAGAAAAAGAAAGTCATGATACTATTTAAGTACCATGCTCATGTATTTTAATGAATAGTGTGCAGAAATCTCATGATTACTTTTTTAGCATTGGTATTCTAGGGAACAGAATATATGTCAATGTAGAAATTGAAGCTATATACACACATACATACTGATGCATGATTATTAGGATTGGCACCAAAAGAAGTTACTTAATATTTTTTACTGTAATTTGTCTCCATGGGACTAATCATGGTATACCTCACAATCAGCAACAATCATTAGCATAGATGGTAAAATGTTAATCCCTGAGAGATCTGAACACATTATAGCCTACACCAGATTCTCATGAACATCACATTGCAAATTGCATCCTGCAGAAACATTGGATCCAGTTTCTTCTTTCACCACAAATCTCAGAGCAGGTAGGTGTCCCTTACCTTAACTCTCTATATGATGAATAAGTTTTTCAACTATATTAATTATTTTTGACAAGTTTACACTCTCTAATTCATTTTGGTTTGAGATTTTTAATAGAAATCTTTCATTAGAAATTCCAATTCGCACAAGGTAAGAGCTTATGCTGAGGACATGGATTCTCATTTGAGCTCTGTCCTTTCTCTCTAATATTGATAATTTCTTTTTTATTTTAATACATTTTTATTATTATTTCAGCTCATACAAACTTAATAGGTACACCAGTTCCCTCCCTCCCTCCTCCTCCCCTTGAACCCCCTGCTCTCCCTCCCTTCATCCCTCCCGCCCCATCCCCCCCCCCGTGCCTCCTGCAATTTCTAGTAAATGTTATTGTACTCTTTGACTAGTGGCAGAGAAAAGTGTACATGCAATCTTGATTTATGTATGTGTATACATTTTCTGTTTACATGTGTGTATTCTGGAGTGCATATACACATGCATGTACATGTTTATATGCACATGTATGTGTGTTCATGTGTATCTGTGTGTGTGCATGTACACGTGTGTGTGTTTCCACGGATTCCAGAAATCTACAAGTGTCATGTCCTCTCTACCCTGCTTTGTGAACAGGGCCTCTCACTGAACCTACAACTCACCTATTGAGAAAAACGCAGGGTCTGCCTATCTCTGCTCCTTTTCCAGGTCTGGCATGACTGACTGGTGTCATCAAGTCCAGTTTTCACCTGAGTGGTGGAGATTGAGCTCAAGAAATTTTTTGCAAGTAATTGCAAACTTGCGCCATTTCCCTGCTCACACACTTTGTACCAAAATGTTATTTTCCCTCCTTTCTCAGAGAAATACCTTGGCTCTCTTTAACTCTTTTTATATACCCTATCAGCATTGTTTTTAAGCAGTATTCCTCTTTTCTTATGTTACTGTCATCATAACTTTATATTACTTTCATGTTTTGCACATATCATTACTGTCTGCAATCTTTTTCTTCTTAATACCTTTAGGATTAATCCTGAACTTCTTTGGTTAACATACAAATCTCTAATAATGTAGCTCATTTATTCTCAGACTTTTATTGCTATTACAAGAAAAATTCAGTAGCATCAGTTACATGTTACATGTTGTGCAACTTTTAACTATTTTCACCATAAATAATAGTCTTTCCTGAAAAGATATTTAACTTTTTTACAAACTGTTCTCTGCCTTTGATTAAGGTAAATCTTATTTTTTTCTAATGAAAGTTTATGCTTTTTATGTATAGTTTGCTTGCATGTAACATAGGGGAAAATCTGAATAAAAATATCCTTGCTATTTTTTAGGTTTAGTAAACTGTTAAAATTCACTGTGGAGTACAGTGAACAGAGCTGTAAAATGACAATCTCCTATAAATTTGCTGTAGGTAATACAACATATTGGTATTATATAGAATGGTAGTCTAGCTTTATGAAGACTGTTTTCCTGGAACTACGTACTTCTTTTTAGCTGGAGAAAGTTAATAAATAAATGAAACATTATATTTCGAAACAAAGGGAAAATCGAATCCTTTGCTACATTAAATATATTTTCTGATTTTCTTAAATTCTGAATACAGTTATGTGACTTGCCTAAGAAATGTTCGTATTTTTAAATACTCACTTACTTGTAGGTTACTAACTTTTTCTTCTAGCTTTCTGGGTAGTGGCCACTAAGTTTCAAGTAACTAAGTTACTTAAAGGTTTATGGGTATCAAATATCAGGTTTTGCAAGGTCCTCTTGGAGAATACTTGAGAGGTATCTAGCTGACTTTAATAATTATTCATTTCCTAAACAATGTCATCCTTCATCTCTTTTGAGTACAAAATTACAAGAACTTTAAGATAAGGTTTTTATTGATAATAGTGTACCATATTCATGGTTTGTTGGCTCTTGCACAATTAATCTTCATTCTAACATCCTATCCTCACACTGTCCAACATTTTAAATGTTGAGGTATCTGGCACAAGTTCAGAAATAGAAAAAATGAGTCTACGGCCATACCACCCTGAACGCGCCCGATCTCATCTGATCTCGGAAGCTAAGCAGGGTCGGGCCTGGTTAGTACTTGGATGGGAGAAATAGAAAAAATGCTGTCACTATGATCACTTACATTTATTAATTTCAATTGATTTGTTGTTCATTTTTTCTTACCTTTTGAAACTGCTTCATGTTTTATTTCTATTGAGTTTTTTTTTTGACAAATGCAGGCATGCTTATAATGGATTTTGGGTACTGGTAACACCTACCTTCTCTAGGTTCTCATCCCTATCATACCCCCCTTCTTCCTGGAAGTTCTTAGTTGAATCACTAAATAGTTGGCATCTTTTTCTTTGAAGAATATTAGAGTATTAGATTATCTTGTAGTAGAACTAGTGACATAGTTATAACTGAAGATTTTTGAGCTCTAATACCCTTGTATTCTGAATCTTGTTAAGTATTGTGTCAGAGGTTACATATTAATCAAATAAAGTTTACTTTCATCACATTTGTGAAGGGTAGCATACATGAATAATATTTACGGTTTGAATAAAAGCTTTCTTAAATTCATGTAGCTCTTTCACCACTAATTAATTTTAAGCAACACATCTAATGTTTTAATTTTATTTTTCTTAATATGTTTAGAAAATTAATGAAGAGAAGCACTGCATTTATGAATCTAAATATTCCAATTAGTATAAAACATATTAATGTTGCTTTGCAGGGTACTTACTATACATGACCATTATTTTTAACATATTATTTATTTTTAAATTTATTTTTATTTTTCTAATTTTACCAGCATATTGAATAAATATCCGTGCTTCCCTCCATCTCACCTCCCTCCCATTCTCCTTCCTTCCTTTCATCCATCCATCTCACTCCCTCCCACTCTTCTTCTTCTCTGTTTCTATGGACCCCAGGGTTCTCTGTGGCTTGTTAATGCCTGTGGGGTAAACACATATCATATCAATTGTGTGGCATATCAATTTGCTTCTCTTCAGATCACCACACTGATAGGGGCATTTCCCTTCACTCATCCAGCTTTAATTCTGAAGATTTCCATTGTATGACTTTTATTTTTCTTGAGTTCCTGGATAGTCTATGGGGCATGTTAGTATGTCAGTCATTATGCTGGTTTAGTAAGGACAAGTCTCACTGCAGTGAGTTCCTAGATGCAGCAGTTTTGTTTTGAATTGGAATGTCTTGTCCAATGGTGAACCTTCCCATATTTAGATTCTTGCAATCTTGCTGTCCCCTCTTTGAGGTTCCCAAGGTCTTAGGATGAGGAAAGATCAGGTTTGTCTGATTCTGGGTAAGCCCACCTGTATCGCTGGTACTCTACATTATGGCTGGCCTTCAACATATTGTTTAAACTAATTAGACTGATTATATAATCATTTCACAGCTTTGCCCTTGATAGTGTCACTAGCATAGATGCCATGGACAGATTTACTGACTAGGAATCAACTTGAAAATGTTAATTGTGTTTGTGAAAAATCTTTAGGATATGTATGTATATAATCATCTTGTTGTTTATTGAGTATCCATATTTTTTTCCTAAGTTCTAGTTGAAAACATTTTTACTTCCATGCTTTTATTTTCATTTTTCAAGTAATGAAAACCACAAGACTATAATCAAGTTTGTAGATTAAACCTTTTGTTGTGTTTTATTTAACATATATCCAAGCACCAAAGAGAATTTCAAATGGACATGTAGAGAAGTAATGATGGCATGATTGCTTCATGGACTGTGGATCTTTGGTGAACCCCCTGTTAAATAATCTTGTATATGGGACAGAGATTCAGGTTTTATTGTGCCAGTAGACAGTTTTGACTTTTGTGGGAAATCTCTGACACATTCTCTAAGCATATTGTCGTTCATAACATTGACATATCCTGCAAACACTTTTAAGGTTTTCATGTAAATTTCACTATTGACAAAGATCAGTCATAATGTTACTAATTGTTGGGAGATTCTTCAGTAGTTGAAAGTAGAATACTTTGAATACCACATTAATATGCTATTAATTTATGTTCAGAAAAAAGTTTTTTCAGATATGAGACACTATGCTTTTGTTGATGGTAGATGAAGTAGCTACACTTCACCATTTGATTACTATAAACATATCTCAAAACTACTTTATAATGATCTTTAGGATAAGAAATCAACTTTTAGAATGGTAACAACACATCATTTTGAATATTAATATTGTTCATAATTAAGAGAATTTATACTTTATATGATTAACTAGATTTCAGTTTGGGATCTGAATATTATCAAGAGATAGGATTTAAATCTTAAAGCAGACATTTACCAGGTTTTAATAATATGCCATTTTGCAGAAACCTAGTTAACTCAAAAATTGGAATGTAAATTTTTGCATCCTACAACCAGAACCTTAACGAACAGACTTATGTTGTAAAAGAAATGTATTTTTTTTTAAATTATGAAAGGAGAGATTTTGACTACCATTGCCGAATCCCCTGCCGGCAAGTGGGGGGAGGGGAAAAGGAAGGGGGGAGAGGTAGGGGAGAGGGGAGAAGGGGGAAACAGTGGGGCTTCAGGGATAGAGGCAAGGGGTCAAGCAGGCGACTCACCACCAGACCCCGGGAATCAGGTGAGAAGCAAGCAGTGGAAGAGTTGCCGCAGATTCAAATCCATCAAGTGTTTGGGCTTATATAGGGTCCAGAGTCCAATCAGGTGTTACCATCCCTCCTCCTGCAGACAGCCACCAGGCATTTAACTGTTTACTAGGTGTCCATTGTAGGGTCAGGTTAGATGGCCACTTCCCATTGGTTGTTCATCCCTCTGCCTGCATGGTCCTCTGTTGGGACATGTCTGGGGCACGTCTGTATGTATCCAGGCTTGTCCTTGAATTTGGGAGCTGGGCTAGGGCCTCCCTGAATCAGTAGTGCCACAGACTACAGAAAGTAGACATTCCATAGAATTAATGTTTTCCTAGAAATACATGATTTCTTAGAATATAAAAAATTTATCTTTGGGCTGGAGAGGTGGCTCAGGGGTTAAGCCTCCGCCTTGCAGGCAGAAGTTCCTGAGTTCGGATCCCAGATCCCACGTATAGACGGCAGGCGGAAGCGGGGGCGGCCTGCGTTTCTGGTCCTGGTAGGGCGGAGCCTGTGAATCCCCGGGCAGAAGGAGGTGGAGGCGTCCATGGTGGTTCGAGAATTCGTCCGTGGTTCTACACATACACAGACACACGCGCGCGCCCACATACACACGCAAATGCACACAGTTGAATAAATAATAATAATAAAAAAAATTTACCTTTGAGTGTGTCACTAAGTGGTTTTGGTACTAGGATCCACCTATTAGGGAGCACATACAGTGCTTAAATTTCTGTGTCTGGGATACTTCACTCAATATAATTTTTTCTAATTCCATCCATTTCCTGGCAAATCTCATTAATTCATCATTTTTGATGGCTGAGTAGTATTCCATTGTATAAATGTACCACATTTTTCTTATCCACTCCTTAACTGTAGGGCATTTGTCCCTGGCTAGGAGGTGACATCCAACACTCATTAGGATGGAGCCAAGGGCAGTCCAGGTACGGTAAAACTGGAAGAAGAAAAAAAAAAAGAATAACAAACCATAATTCAGATCATTAGAGACCCTACATTAATCACCAGGAACCAGGCCAGACTAATCTCTCCCCATCCTAAAGCTCAAGTAAATTTGCGGAAGAGGAGGCGGTAAGATTGTAAGAGCTTAAAGATGGAGAGGAACATTGATATGCAAGATACTCTACACACGTTAGGGCTGAAGTATTCGTAATAGGACTTTGCATGACCTGTGCAATGACCAACATGTCATTGACCCCTCAAAGTCTAGGCAAGGGATTAATAGCCACAATAATATTCCTAAACTAAAAGGAACACAAAAAAGGCTCTAGGCAATGCTACTGAATCCCTACACTCCATCAGAGAGGAGGACCCAGAGGAAAGTTTGACATGCACACTAAAGGATGCTCCAGGAATGGGAGGGGGAGCACTGGGAGAAAGGGAGGGAGGGGGTAAAGGAGGAGAATAGGAGGGAGGGAGCAAGAGAATACAGGGAGGGGTGGAGGGTAGGAGGGGGAGTGGAGTACCTGTCAAATTTGTATAAAAATTATTAATAAAAAGGTGAAAAAAAATTCCCTTCTTACAGAAGACATATAGAGAGTAAGAAAAATACCATTAGTATCATGGGAATCAGGAACTCAATATTATTTATTCTAATGTTTATAAAACTTGGTTTTCAACTGTTTTAATGATCTGGCTCTTACAATCTTACCACCTCCTCCTCCACAAATTTCCTTGAGCTTTAAGACAGGGACAGATTAGTCTGGCCTGGTTCCTAGTGATTAATGTAGGGTCTCTGATGATCTGAATTATGGTTTGTTATTCCTTTTTTTTCTTCCAGTTTTACTGTACCTGGACTGCCCTTGGCTCCATCCTAATTGTATCTAACTTTAAATAGTATGTTCATCAGTTATAATTTTCCATAAGTTGAATTTTGCTACATGTGATTTTATTACATCATTGATTATTGATTCCTTGATAATTCAATTATAAAATTTAGGCCATTAACAGAGGTGATATTATAATAAAGAAGATGAAGCAAATGTCAGAAAATAAGATATTGAAATATCTGAAAGTAATGTTAAATAAAACTTAATTTAATTTCTTTAAAGATAATTCCCAGTTATAAGCTAACTCTGTTTACAAAGATGAGAGTATGATGTGTAGAACAGTTTATAGCATCTAAATCTATCTTAACTGAGAGGGTAAAATATTTTTAAACTATCATGTTAATTTCTTTATTGACATTTTTATTTTTGCTATATCAACAGTGAATTTTTGTGTTTGAATTACCCACTACCTACCCCTACCCCATCACACCTACCTCACCTGCTATTCCCTTCAGCCAGTTTACTTCCCTGAATGTGTGCCATCTAGGATGCCCATCTAGGATGCCTGCATAGGCCTAGTGCCTGGGTAAGAATGGTCCCCCAGTGCATAAAACATATGGTACATAAGCTCCTTCCCTCTCTTGTCCAGTGAAATATTTTCAGATTACTCTGCAAGTAATTTAAGAAATATGGCTTTGAAGTAAATTGTTGGATGTTGTCATGTTAGTCTCGGCTTTTAACTTGACAGTTGGGAAGTGAATCTGTGGGGTATACCTATAAGAAATTATCTAGGTGAGAGGTCTCTGAGGAAGCTTATAAAGTATTGCCTTGAGAGTATAACTGATATGAGAAGACCCAGCCTACTGATATGAGAATACTTACCTTATACTGTTCTCTAAATAGGTGTTGTACATGAAGATGAATTATAAAGGTTTCTTTCCTCTGCTGTTAGATTTGGATGTGGTGTGGCCATTTTTCTTGGCTCTTGCTGGCATGACTTTCTTTTCAGACTATGAGTTGGAATTGTAAGCTACAATAAAACCCTTTCCTCCTCTAGTTGGTATGGGCCAAGTATTTATTACATAAATGGAAAAAGAAGCTTTAACACAAGTCGTAGTGAAAAATCCATAGCTACTGAGAAAAAGTAAATAAAGCTATATGGAGTATCACATAGTTAGTAAACATATGGTTGTAGCTTCCTTAGATCCAAATGTTCTAAGTATAGCATGTAAGATTACACAGCACAATTCTATTTAGTAGGGTACTGATTGTAGCATGTGGAAATTTACATTCTAATTTTGTAGTTATCTAGGTTTCTGCAAATGACATACTATTAAAAACCTGGTGGAAAGGTCTGCCTTAAGGTTATACATCCCATAGCGCTTGATAATATTCAGTTTCCAAATTGAAATAACTTAATTACATTCTCTGAGGATCCATTTTCAGAGTCAGTGCAGCTGTTGCATTATCTTTTTTAGAAAGACAATTATAATTATAGGCAACTTCTTAAGAAGATGGAATTAATAATGCATGGCAATTTTGGAGAACAGTGAGAATAAGGTGTAGCTTCATGTATGAAAGTAAGACAGATAATGACAGACCAAGAGAAACAACCAATTTTTATATGTTGTTCTCTCTGTGGGGTGTGTGTGTGTATGTGTGTGTGTGTGTGTGTGTGTGTGTACTTTGTATCACATTTTGATAACAGCAAAAGTAAAAATAGTGTTCAAGAATTAGTGATCATTTTTATACTTATTTGCTACCTATCAGGCACTATCTAACATGTAACAAGACAATTACAACATCAGAAGGAGGGAATTTAGAAACTCTTCTATGAGAGGTTAATACAAATATATATGAAGCTTTCTCTAGAACACTCTAAGAGTGTTAACAAGAAACTGAGCTCTTTTTGCATGGTCTTAACTTTTACATGACATAATGTTAAAAACTGACTCAAAACAGAAACTGGAGTTTTAAAGAAAAGCATTAGGGCAGACAAGCTGGAAACCTCAAAAGTTTTCAGGAGGAGGGAAATGAATAAGAACCAAATAGTAAGCCATGAAAGCAAGACAGGAATGACTGTTTGCGCAGCAGAGTCTTGGGGTTGGAGAAAGGGTTCTTCAAAGTCAGTGACAGTATAGAATTCAAGAGTCAGTGAATTTATGATTTGTCTTGGTTTCTGAACAGGTCATAAAATGTTGGGAAAAGAAATGTTGTGTTTTGAGTTAAACACAGAAAAGCAAGGCATCTCAGCAATGAGGATTTCTAAACAATTGCCTAGAAGAATGGGAGAGAAAGTTCTAAGAGAACATATCTCCTTAACATGGCTTCAGATCTATCAGAATTCATAAGGGTTTGCCTTTTGTGCAGGTGATTGACAGGTTCATTTGGATTAACTCTTTACAGAAAGTGAATAATATGATTTTCTAATCTTTGGGTATACTTAAAATTCCATTTCTGCCTGAATTCAGAGGTGGACCTCTGAAACCATTATTTTCACCAAAAATCTTGTAACAGAGTAGAATAAAAATAATCAGAGAAATTCAAAAGGCCATATATTCCTGAAATAACCATGCCTTAACAGAAGGAAGTACTTTTTCTATGATGAGTCTCAACACATCCTTTGCTACCAACCCCATCCCACTCTTTCATGTGACTTTGGAAAACCTGTGAGACAATCACGATGTTCCCTTTCTCCTTCATAGGGTAATTCTTTTTCCTTTATTAAAAAACAATTTCTATGGAGGGACACAAGATATGGCCACCAAAGACTTACGTATGGGATGTCCATCAGCAGCAGCCTCTGTCTTAACTTCACATATATATATGCATTCACATTCATGTAATGCATTCTTGACCAAATCCACTTATGAAACAAGATGATTTTTCCCAATACAAATCTCTAAGTTACAGCTCATTCTGATGGCAAGAAGATACATACCAACATCACAAGCCAAAGGAACTTGCCTCAGCATTTCTATAAGAAGGGCTGATATAGAGGCACACATACTCTTTCCCATGTGCCAAATGCCAACTGGCACTCTCTTTATCTTGTTCATCCACAAGAGAATAGTCCCACATAGTGTGAGATAGGTCTTTCCACTTTAATTTAGGATATTTCCCACTGGTTTGCTCAGAGGCTTGACTTAACTAAATAACTTCATATATGTACACTTGAAGCTGCATCTCAATTATCAAGTTGGCATGTTAAACTAATTGCAGCAGCCTTCAACCCCAATAATGTCTAGCTTATGACTTAAGGAGAGCTGGAGATCAGCTTAAGGAATTAAAAGGAATATCGCAGGAGTACATGTCAGCTAATTTCTAAAGTGAAACTTACAATTAATTGGAATGACATGTCTGGGAATGGTAGAAACTAAAATTAGGAAATATTCCCTAATGAGGGCACTGTCAAGTTCTGAAGAGTTACAGATCTTATCTTCTTTGTCAAAGACACCAGCTCATTTTCTGCTTTCAAACACACAGGGAAAGAAATGGAGGGGATATGTGGAGGCCAGAGCTTTTTGTAATTACAGAGCAAGTCTTTAAACTATGACCTACTGGTTTCAAAGACTTGCGAAAAGGTAGATGAAGTGAACTACTCATTAAGGAAATACAAATTAAAACCACAGTGAAATATGACTTTACATGTCCTAGGATGGATATTTTAAGGAAGCCAATGATAGCAAGTGTTGAACAGTAAATAAAGAATAGGAAACAGGTGTACCATTTTAGTGTACAGTTAATTGGTACAATCAGTTTTAAAATAGTATGGAGATTCCTTGAATAATTGTAAATATAATGCTGAAAATAGAATACCATAACCAGAGTTCTCACTTCTTGTATATATCCAAAAGAAATGAACATGTTTAAATGCATATCTGAATTCTCTCAGTTAAGACACCATTATTCAAAATAACCAAGTGGTAGTAAAAGTCTAAATGTCCATTAGCAGATAAATGCACATAAAATGTCATATATACAAACACATTGATTATATAAAGCATTGTTTAGCTTTAAAAATATTTGCATCATTCATTACAATATCCATGAACCTGAAGAAATTGTGTTAAAATGAATAAACCAGTGTAACAGTTACTCTTAATTATTGCTGTGAGAGAACACTCAAAGTCAATCAACTTAAGGGAGAAAGGGAGATTTATACAGCTTATGGTTCCAGAGGGAAGGTACAATCTCTCAAAGCAGAGGTGGCATGGCTGGCTGGTCAAAGCTGGAGGAAGCTAAGTCACTGCAGACATCTTGGAAGCTGAGAACTGCAGAGTGCTTGCAGCAAAGGCTGACTTCTCCTGGACGTGGGGTGGGACTAATATACCTCAAGGCCCACACCTTTTGACTGCCTTCCTCCAGCAAGGCTCCACCTCTCAAGGTGACATGACCTTGCCAAACATAAGAGACTGTGGGAAACACATTTCAAACCAAGACTACCAGACATGGAAAAACAAGTAATATATGGTTAGATTCATATGTAGAATTTAAAATAGTTGAACTCCTAAAAGTACACACTAGAATCGTTACTATGAGGCATGAAATATTGGAAGCAATGAATGAGTTTATTTAGTTAGGAAAAGAGTCAAAGGTTTCAGTTAGGCAAGATGAATACATTCTAATCACAAGTGTAGAATGGTGACCACAGTTACATGTTTAAAAGTATTCTTTAGGGGTTAGTGTGTATGTGCTTGTGTGTGTGTGTATGTGTGCTTTATGTGAATGCTTATGTATGCATGTGTGTATATGCACAGAAGGCACCATCCATATGACTCCTCATACTGTGTTCACTTTTTTATTTAAAAAATATGACCTTTTGCTAAAACTGAAGGTTACTACTAATTGGCTAGAGTTAAAGCCCTGTGAGTTCTGGAAACCCATTTCTCTGTCTTTCTGACATTGCAGCTACAAGCATACATGGATATATCTTATTTTTGTGTAATTATATTTGTATATTAGTGGGTGTATGTTTGTGTTGGGTTTTTGTGTACAATTGTGTGTGTGTGTGCAAAAGAGCACTTGTGTATGTGTGCCTGTCATCATTCAAGTGTGACATTGGGAATCATTTTGGATATTCCGCCTCATTATTCTGGGTTTTTCCAGGCTCTACCTTCCACAGCTGCAATTATACAGGATATCCCCATCTCCACCTGGCATTTTTACTTGGGATCTGGTGATTGTGGGGATTAAACTGAAGCTCTTTTGCTTGCTAGGCAAAGGCTTTAAACCCTGAGCATTCTCCTATACCCTCACTCAATTTTTAATATGAGTTTTAAGGATGAGATCAGTGACGAATCCATTTCTACCGCTTTCACATATTCTTTGTCCATTCCTTTTTTATTGTATTTCTTAATGCAAATTTTCTCATTATGTCCAACATAATGATATTTTGTATCATAATTTTTCTTTTCAATACCCTGACAACATCCTAAAGACTTCCAAAGACTCTGACCATGGGTTGGCTAGTATAATGTATAAATATTAATATGTTTGCATTTCAAAGAGCAATGCATAAGGCCATTTTTGACTAGAAAAGATTTGAGTACTTTTGCTTCTTCTTCCTTTCCACCACCTTCACACCTGAAGTGTGATATTGGTATCAGATGAGTACCAAATATCTTCCTGCTACAGTGGCAGGGAAGCTACCATCATGTACTAAAGAGAGGTTAGATAGCAGATTGGCACAGATTATCCCTGTCATCTCAGTGGATTAATAAGTAAAATATAATTCTCACAAAGTCACAGTCAGTTGCACAATTAGCTTCTCTCGATGGAAATTCTTTCAATCAGTTACTTCAGGTTCTAGTCAGTTCCTTTTAGATGCAGTTGTAGCACAGGACTTGAAAGTAATGCAAACAGAAGAACATGTATGTGGGTCATGAAAGGGTTTGGCAATATTCTGGCAGAAAAGTAGCATTTCCATGGTACATTAGTAATGCAAACAGTCATTGTGACGTACTTAACTGCCAGAGGGGTAGAAATTAGTTTTCAATGTGCTCAGGAAAGGGAAAGGTGGAAAGAGGAAAACACTTGGGCAATTCCTACCATGCATTACATTAATGATTTGCTGGTTACTTTTTTTTTATTTTTCTACTTTTACAAGTATATTAAGTATTCATCCTAGCTTCTTTTCCTCCCCACTTCATCCCACTCACTCCCTTTCCTTTACCATTCCCTCCCACTCTTTTAAAAGTCAGATTTCTAACCCTTAAATAGAATCCTGACAATTCAAGGAAAAGTGACAAATATTTAAATTACATTAGTTCTCAGAATATATGCTGGTTTACATTCATGAGATTTAAAATAAATTGGGTATTTTTTGTTCATATCCCATATTCCAAATATAAACCTGTGTTGAGTGGGCTAAACTAGAACTGTGTGGGTACAAAGCAAAAAGGAGGAGGGTGCTGTTTAAGTATTGGGTGTGGTGAAAAACCACATGCAGATGTGTTCTGTCTGTTCCCTCACTGTCAGACCAGAAGATGCTTTTACCCTCAACTACAAGGTGTCATGGCAACTTAAAATGCCCTGGTTTAGAATATAGAATTAACATCTTTCAAATGGGGAAATAAAATTAACCTTGTTTTTTGGTTCATTTAAGCAGAGAGACAGGAAATAACATTTTCATGCACTGGGGAACACTAAAGATTATCACCAATCCATCAGAGCTAGAAAGCGCATCCTCACAGTTTGCCTAAATTCAGAATCTTCCCGATGCCTTAGTTTAATGCCACCAGAAAAGGGAGAATTAAATTTATTCTCTTAAACTGTGTTTTTAGTGGGCATTTGTCAAAACAAAGCTTGAAAGTATTGGCAATTGTAAAAGGAAGTGATGTATCTCTTACAGCCCTAGTCAAGAAAATAAGTGCAGGGAAACCTCCTTGTGTGGATTAGAAGAAATCAAATAAGAATGAAGCAAAGTAAAAAGGCAAAGGAAAATGTTTGACTGGATGTTTCATCTGTAAAAGAATTTTTTACTCCTGTAATATCAATGTTTTGTCTTGGTTTTGTTAAGTTAACTATTCTGTGGATATAGCTAGCAGATGCCTCAAGCCTTGTTTGGAATCCTACTCCTTCCTTCTCTGGCTGTGCAAGCTCAGACAAATTTCGTTTGTACCAATTACAGCATATCTACATGTAACATGGCAATCCTGCTTTGTGGGAGCATGAGATCGAATAACGAAGAGCCCAGTACGGACCCACATTGATTCTTTCAATACATTTTAGCTTCATTTTTTATTATTAACATTATAGATTTTCAAAATATTCCCTTTGCCTATGTAACATAAGAATAACTTTTTGTGACCAAGACTAAAATGCATTTTGTATTACTAAAAATTACTACACATTATTTAATTGAATCTTCATAAAGTTGGGATATTATATAGAAAAGATTGCAGATGGCACCTTCCCTCTATTTTTATTTACCAGACACAAGATTTCAGACCAATAGCTTGTTTTAAAACATTGAAACAACTGAATGACTAAACAATAAGCAAAGTAATGAAATTTTATTCAAAGGACTTAAGTCTTACCATCTAGTCAATTAGTCATCCAGGGAGTTCAATTGTACTTCCAACAGAGCACTTTTATGCCATTGATAATTATAGGACACTGCATTGGAGATGTGGCACCTTTTCTTTATTATCAAGTTAAAGAACTGAAAAATAAATATTTTTTAAAAAATACACTGAAAAAGGAAGGTAATAAATATCATTTTTTCTCCTCATTTTCTCTGTTTATCTTTCTCCATATGTGGAAGAGGGCAAGTGGGTATCTATCTGTGCCAGTGAAAGTGAAGTTCCAAGGGTGACATTGGGAATCATCCTAAATTATTCTAATTTCTTACTGCTTTGCTCTGGGTGTTTTCAGGTACCACTATTCAGGGTCAGAGATAGAGACTGCATTTTTTACCTTAAATCTCAGGGTCTGAATTTGGGGTCTTTTTCATATAGGGCAGAGTCTTTAACCCGTGAGCCCAAGAATGGGTCGTGTGAAGTTAATCATAAATTGCTCATTCACTGTGCCAGTAAATTCCATAATATTTTGACCTCACATGGATTGTAGGTGATCATTAGCTTCTGAACATGTCGTTATGTGGACAGAATTTTACTTGTCTGAGAATTTGGTAATCATCAGGAACTGATACTAAAACAGGTTTGTCCACAGTACCGTGTGTGTAGATGGCTACTGATTTGTCAGAATCCCCCCCTAAATAGTTTTTACCAGTTTTTCAATAATTGAGTTTTATGACAGATTTGCCTGCAGTGATGGATTATTGACTAATGGAAAGGTGTGCATATAATCACTCTTTCGAATACTCTTACTTTTTCAAGGTAATTTTCAAGTATCCCACAATTATTTTCTCCCATGACTTTAGCTAGTATTATCTGATCATTTGAAATTACTGCTAATAATACATTGCCAGTCTTCCTTTAAAGCCTATGTGTGTATTGTAGAACATGGACTTTCTTAATTTTGGAGGATTCTACATATTTAACAAATATGGAATACATATTTAAAAATAAGATAATTACTACATGTTAGTTTTAAAAATATGGACACAGTAATTTGCACAAAAATAAAATTCATTTTATTATAATTAATGTACTTAAGTTCTGATTTTGTTAAAGATTTATTTTTTCTTAAAATATCATTTAAAAATGCTTCATTAAGAGCCTGGAGAGATGACTAAGGCAATAAAACTTTGCCTCACAAACAAAAGAACCTGAATTCAAATCCCAGATGTCATATAAAAGTGACAGGGATAAATGTTGGATATCTGATCAAAGGGTAGCCCTGGAGGTCAGCTCCAGGGAAGCTCCTGAACAAAGAAGTAAAGAGGTAGAACAATCTAAGTTGATCCCAAAATCACTCTTGGACCTTCACAGGCATATGAAGTGTCCTCTTTGATACACACATACATACACACACACACACACACACACACACACACACACACACACTCATAAACATACTAATAAGAGATGAAAAAAACACTTCATTTCAATTTTGCTTAAGTGTTTGGAGTTGGTTTCACTTGTTTTACGTAACTCTTACAATTGTATTGCTTACAAGTGCTATGGTCCCAAGTGCTCTTTTATAGTTTTCTTTTTGATAGATACACCCCTCCATTTTCCTATCTACAGGAAGCAGTTTTGTAGTGATTTCCTAGGCTTCGTTAAGATTTTTTTTATAAACCTAACTCTATGTTCTCCAAAATTCTCACAATAAATGCATATAGGATCATATGTTCCTGATTGTGCATTTTTCACATATTCAATTAGAAAAATGAATGTCTGCATCAATTCATTTATTATTTTTAATATCATTACATAATTACAAATGCTAAATAGATATTAGCAAAATGGAAACCCTTCATGAGTTTATGTAAATCTAAACATGTAAAGAGTACCTTCAGCGAGATAAAAATAAATAAACTCATATATCAAGATATAATCAACTTTTGGTGTTTAGAGAAATCTATACAATACATTGTCACATAAAATGAGCACAGGCTTAAGGCAGGAGTTAAGGTTATAAATAAGACTTCCAGTGTTCCAGTTTTCAAGTTGAAATGTGTTGGACAAGCCTTATCTGTTGGATACTTAGCTCCATGTTCATGAACAGGTCACTTGACCCATCAAAGATTTTCCTCATCTGAGAAATTGAATGGTCATAGCATTTTTCAAGTTGATTAAATGTATACTATAAAAGGCACTTAGTTCACTTAACTGCAAGAGTCCCTTAGCTGTAAAAGGCACTTAACTCAATATCCAGACAAAACCATGTGCTTCAAATTCTATTTTTGGGCTCCTTCCTTATCGGCATGATTTTAAGAGTGACTATCTTTCTGCTTTGCTGCCCCATAAGTGACAGGAAAGAAATAGTTTTCAGTGATAGCAAAATGTTAGAATGTAAGAAGTCTATTTAAAACAAGGATAGTGACTCCATTTAGATGGGTTCATCTTGGGGCATCTATATTCTGGTTCCACATGAGTACAGATAGAAATGAGAGGTTACAAATTTTCCCTTAATGAACTCACAAAGCACAAAGAGATACTAGGGTTTTTTTCTTTGTTATTTCAGGAGAGAGCAAATATCAACCTTGAATTATGAGGTGACTTCAAGATTATTTTGGAATTTTTAGGCTTTAACATTGTCTAACGCAAATGTAGGTTGCTCTCCTCCATGGTAAATCAATCACACAGTAGGTCTCCCAGCACAGAGATAGTCCATGGAAGAGATATCAGCACAACCAAGCAGCATTGCTTTCTTAGCCATGCTGTATTTGATCAAGAAGGCACAGATTGTCTGTTTCAATGTGCCCTACAGAATCTCCACGATTTGAAAGGACATTTTCAAACACATCATTTCACATTCTTTAATAGATTTGTCTTACAAATTAGGAACAAAAAGAAGAAATGGGAGCAGTTTCTATTTCTCTCATACATGTTTATATGCTTGACACTATTGGGATTTGTTTCCATAGACTTATCTTCTGGATTGAATAAGGAGCATAGTAGATTCTTCAGTGATTTAGTTTGTTTCATTCACAAATCCTTATTACATTCGTGTATTTATTTTTATTTTAATAAAAATAAATACACCACTGAGGATTCTTGCTAAGCAATGCCAAAGCTGAAAATTTCTGTGGCTGCACATAATGTAACTGATTTAAGGTAAAATTTTTAATTCAATTTATAATGCATTAATTTAAGCTTCTGCTTGTATTTATAATGAATGATATGATTTAAGAGGTTGATTTTAGGGGCTGGAGAGGTGGCTCAGGGATTAAGCCTCTGCCTTACAGGTGGAAGGTCCTGAGTTTGGATCCTAGACCCCACCTTTAGATGCCTGGCGGAAGCGGGGGCGGCCTGTGTTTCCGGTCCTGGTAGGGCGGAGCCTGTGAATCCCTGTACAAAAGTAAATAAGGAGGAGATGGAGGCCTTCCATGGTGGTTCCCGAATTCGTTTGTGGTCTACACACACACACATACATACACACACATACACACACATACACACACGTGCACACACACATACACGCACAATTGAATAAATAATAAATAATAAAAAAATTTTAAAAAGAGGTTGATTTTAGGAGTTGGGAGTATTTTAATATGTTACAAAGTTTAGCAATCATAGCAGTTACATTCTCTGCTGAAACAATACTCAGATTCAAACAAATTGAAGGGGAAAATTAAGATTTATTTACCTTATGGTTCAAGTAGGGAGATACAGTTCTTTATAGTAAGAAAGGCATGGCTGGCTGGCAGAGAAGCTGGAGGAGGCTTAAGTCATATCTATCATGGAGGCTGAGAGAGTTCTCTGCACACTGAAAGGCACTACCCACTAAAGATGTCAAGAGATTTTTGGCCACTGACAACAGCTGAGGATTCAAAAACATGAGCCTATGGGAGACAACTTATATTCAGACCATGACAGCAATATTCAATTACCTATCAATATCATCTTTAAAAAATCATAATTACTTTGCAATATTTTATATCTTGATTTAGGTATTGCTTTAAATATTTATAAATATAACAGTAAACAGAATATATTCATCTAAAAAGAGCTGGACATTTCAATGTTTGATTAGGAACCATTTTATTTCCAATAAATTAAGATGTGGCAACATTGTGACTTGGGTCAGTAGTGTGAAGACTAATTTACTGAAAACAGCAGATGGTTAACAAGCAAATTTTTAAGATGGTGTCTATGAGCAATATTCTTTTGCTCAAGGTCGGGGTTTTAATTTTCAAAAGGAATAAAGTATATGACTACTGAGTCCAACATGGATTAAGTTGATATTTCATCAATAAATTTAATAATTTAACAAACATATCAGATATGAAAATCAAGCATACTGTTTTTAAACATAAAATGTGGTATTACTCCAAATCAATATATTGTACAAACAAATTGTGTGCAGGAAGTTCATACTTTGAATTAAATAACTTCTTGACCTAGCAATATGTCAATATTAGCTTAACAGAACCTATCGGAGAAGAAAGTAGAATACATTATCCTTCTGGAACAAATTGAAAGAAATATCAAAGAGTCTGAGTTGTAATCCAAATTTTATTATGGTAATGCTCACACTTTAGTTTTCTTATGATTTAATAATTTCCTTTGTTAGAATTTTTTTTACTAGTAAAATGAAGGAAAAATCAAAACAGAAAGTATTCCCAGAAAAAACAGAATTGATGAATTTTTGTTTACTTTTCATTTTTCAAAGAAGAAAATGTTTGGATAAAATATTCAAATAATCATATTGTTAATGGCGTATTGGATAAAGTTCTTGTCCTGAAAGCCTGACAACTGGAGTTTGGATCTATACAACACAAGTAAATCTCGAGCAGGTGATTTGATTACCTGGAATCCTATGTTTAGAGAGGCAAAGACAGGAATCCCCAGGGCAAACTGTTTAGCTAGTCCTGCCTCTGCACAAATGTGTCTAATAGCATGTATGTGTTCTTGCATCTCACACTCACATTCACATTAAAAAATTCAAATAATTATAAAAATTCATTTGCATTTATGAGTTGACCTGTAATTAATTAAAATATGTCAGAGATAAATTATGATTGCTGTATGCATGTGTCTAAATCTCTCATGACCTTCCATTACATTCATATAATCATGAAGTTTGAAATAGCATAAAATTGAAATGAATAAATCTGTAATGCAGAACTACTTCTAGTTAGACATATTTTTAACCACATAAAAACCAAAAATTCTTTTTATTTCTTTAAGTGAATGAAATTATAATGTATCCAGTTTTACAAAATGAATTTCTAGACCACAGACAATACCATATTTCAATTAAAAAAATATGCAGTGATAAAAGAGAGCTTTTTATGTTATTCTTTTCACTTGATATTGTGAATCAAAGATGACCCATAATGATGTATATGCTTAACTTAATTTAATACAAGCTTGATTATCTGTATCACATTCTCCAATGACTTTACAGAGAATGAACTGAAAATAAATAGCTCTAAATGATTTAAACTAGTTGAAACACTATCCACAGTAAGAGCTGTAATGCTGAATGGGCACTGTGAATTTAAGTATCTTTCCAGACTTCTTCCCACTTTCGTGATATTATTAAGAATAAATACATAAATATTCCATAATTAGAAATATAAATATTTTTTTAATTTGTTTCTGCTTGTTAATCAGTGTTGACAATAAATTTTTGATAAACTTTTTGATATATAGTACTTCACTACAAATTTAGACATTTTATTTGTGTTTTACAGGAAAGAACAGCTTCATTTAAGTGGAATTAAAGCTGCCAGTCAGAATTATTTTGTTTAGTAAATATAGAATTACTTGATAAAACATGCAGTTATTTCTAAATGAAAAAATCCCTTTTATTCAGCAATCCTCTATGTAGACTATCTAAATAATTTTATTTTCTGAAAATTAATGTTTGCTTTAGGGTAATCCAAACTTTTTATTCTTATAATTAATTTTCAAGTGCATACATGTAAATTAATGTAATGACAATGAATAAATGAATATTGAAATCTGGTTTGATCAGGCCAATATAAATGTTTACAAAAATCCTAAAGAATTGAGAAAAATATGTTATGTGAAATGAAGAGATGGGAGACAGGAGCAACATGGGAGATAGGAGGGACAGAGGGCCTTATTAAAAAAAATCCAAAAGTGATGGGAAACTACCCCAAGGGAACATCCTGTGCTAGTAAAATGTCAAAGTAAAGTTTTTTTTTTAAAGAAAGGAACAGAAATGTGTAGTCCCTATGCAGAAGAGCCTATGCTCCTCTGAGAAATGAGGAAACCATGGAATAATAAAATAAAATAAAAGCCTTGAGCTGATCCACTTAAAACCCAGGGACACAATTATACTAGAAATAACAGAAATGTGGCACTTCTTAAAAATTTTTTGGTCAGAGAAGTCTTAAAGGCCCCCAAACATTACAGGCTTTTGCTATTGCTCTTGGTTGCTCTCCAAAATCCATCAGTAAGACCCTCTTACTGAAGAAGCAACATAAATTGAATATAGTTCATGGGCAAAGTGTGTCAGCTGGAACTGGTCTGAGGACTTTCTCCTTGCTGGATAGCTTATAACTACCAAGGAGTGGTGTAGAAGTTAGTGGAGAAGAAAAATAATCACAAGCCACATCAACATCATAAGATCTGTAAGCAGCAATATAGATCACCATGGCAACAGGTGACCTCTGTGTAATGAGTGGCATGAGTGGGAAGGAGACAACCAACATCTTTCTGATTGACTCAAGAACTGGTTGTCAAAATGGTACCCATCCCTGTTACTGTAAACTAGAACAAGAACCTAAAAAAGGGAAGGAAATAGACCAATAGGGAAGACAGCCAATAAACCTATAGGTAGGTATATAATACATCAAAGTCCTCTGTAAGTAGCTATTATTATATCCATACAATGGGAATTTACAGTGGAAACCTTTGGGTCTAAACCTGGATGAGTGAAGGGAATGTATACATCAGTGGGGTGGCCAGAAGAGAGGTAACTTGTTACACTATGGAGGCCTGAAACCACAGGATTAGACAAGCCAAAGTGAACCCTGAGATCCATTGAGGCACGCAGACAGATGGGTGTGAGGGAGTGGGAAGGAGTAGGAGGGAATAGTGAAGGGAAAGGAGGTGCTTGGAGGGAAGAGAAAGGGAGGGGAGCTGGAATGAATACTCAATATGCTTGTAAAAGTAGAAAATTTTTTAAAAAAACTAAAGTCACTGAGAATTCTAATTATATATAATTTTTTTAAGTATAGGGAGGCTGTCTTAAAAGAAGTGATAGAAAAGTCATAAGAATAATGATAGAGGGCTGGAGAGGTGGCTCAGGGGTTAAGCTTCTGCCTTGCAGGTGGAAGGTCCTGAGTTCGGATCCTAGACCCACACACGTACATACACACACATGCATAATTGAATAAATAAATAAATAAATAAATAAATAAATAAATAAAATTTAAAAAAAGAATAATGATAGAAAAGATAGGGATGGATTTAAGACTTCAGAAAAATAGTTGTTTTTATTACTGAACTTTTTACTGTAATTACTGTAAATGACAGTAGGGTGTGTAAAATCCATTATAAAATAATTACAAATTGATTTATTAAATTTTTACTTAAAGATAAGCTCCTGAGTCTATTGCAGAAGACCAATTGTCATATCTCTGTAAAATATTTGCTTACTGCACCTATCTCTTACAGAGTATTCCTATCTTTCCTAGCCTTTTTGAAAGCTTTTAGTAGAGTGTTCTGGCTATGTTTAATAAGAGTGCTTCTAATTTGAAGCATTCATGCAAACCTAGAAGTATAAATTTCATAAACATAGCCATCAAATGTCAAAAATATATGGAAAGCCCAACTAACTCCCTGTTAAACAAAATAACTTCATAACAGAATCGTTTACAAAATGTAAACAGATCCATTTGTTTGAATTTCCCATCAATTCCTGACTTGGAAAGTATCTGGGATCATTTTTTCTCTTTCATGTTTCTTTTCCTGTAATCAACTACACGAGTCATTTCATGGAAATGAAATTTTCAGATCCACAAATTTGCCTGTTTTATTATATAAACAATTGTCTTGAATGGGTTTAATGCCAGGTTTGCAATGATTCCTCCAGTTTCTAATCCAGTTTACATGTAAGCTGGTATTCAAATTTGATAAAGCAGTAATATCTGAAGCATCAATAATTTTTCTTCAGTGATGTACCTTCAAATACAGGAATGAGCTTGTAATTATAAGCAGCACTGTGAAACAGAGAGATATGGGATGTCAAGGACTGACAAGGAGCAAAGGAAAAGATATACACTGATAATGACCTTCTGGATAAGAGGGCATTGAGCTCCTTACAGTCTCCTAATAGGAGAATCCGATGAAAGTTTTGTTAAAGTCTCCAATGAGCTTGTAACATTGAAAAAAATCAAGCTCTGTGTCAGCACTGTGATTCCACTGGAAGTCAGGATCACATGAAGTGGAGAAGAGAAAGGTACACAAAAGAAATGAAGATGTAGAAGATAAGTCATATTCTGAGGATATTTGTAGCCCTTAGTAATTACAGGGAATGTTAGTTTTCCTTATGTAGTGTGTGGAGAAAACAAGTTTATTATTTCTTTATGTTTAAGTTCTATCTGTCACTCTAAAAATTATAGCTTTTGTAGTCTTTTATACAACTCTTTTACTTTATTTTTAAATCTGTGTTTCCAATAAAAATATGAGTATATACTTTTAAATTTAAATAAAAAGAATAATAAGCAACAAATAAGAAGAAACATTACTGCTTTCATTTCTGTAGCTGTGTTTTATTGCTAATTAAGTTCAGGTTTATAGTATTGTGCTTCAAAGACCCACAGTTCAATAGAGTCGCCTCTAAACCTTGGCATAAAATCAAGGCCCTGAAGTCCTCCTTACCTACTGCTAGGATAATTACCTTTAATTAACTTGCCTATCTTATTAAAATGAAAAACTGTTCGATTTCCTCTCTCATATTCAGTCTCTACTGCATTTGCTCTTCATTAGAGTTCAATCAAATAATGCTTGCAATCCTATTTTTGGATGTTTATCTGTTTAGTTTTTGTTACTTATAGAGAAAATTATTTAAGAAAATCTGATGTTCTCTATACAGATACAACTCTGAAATTCAAGTAAGTTGACTAATGACAGTTCCATCTTATGTGCTGTAACAACCTCAGGGTTTTTTTTTTAACATTCCAGAATTTATGAAAATACAAAATAATCAACATTAAAAGATTCAATTGCTTTATTTTTTAGTTTAACTGACATAGATGAATGGAAAATTGCATCTGATTTAATAGAGAGCAATGATTTTTGTGCATTGAAAGCAGCATCCAAAGCATAAGCAGGAAAATGAGTGGCCAGGGCGCAATGAAAGAGTATCAAATGATTGAAAGATAGTTACTACCTGGGAACTGAGCATACATAGCTCCAATGAAGACTGAGGTTACCCGAGACAATGTCTTTACCTTTTCATATTCCAGGTGTTAGTTTGTGTCTCAAAACACAAATCTAATATGCTTTGCTTCATGCAGTGATGGAAATGTAAGTTTTGGGCTGTATAACCTAGATCATACAAAATAAAGGCAGCAAAATTGCACAGAAATGCCTAGAGATATGAGCATTTT
Organism: Typhlomys cinereus; assembly: GCA_023101885.1. Lineage (NCBI taxonomy): Eukaryota > Metazoa > Chordata > Mammalia > Rodentia > Platacanthomyidae > Typhlomys > Typhlomys cinereus. The sequence goes on from JALPQD010000159.1 coordinate 3,851,444, forward strand.
CATGCACTTTCTTTTGCCAGTTCCAAAATTGTTTAGATTTTTAAATATCTCCAGTGCCTTCTGGGAGTGGTGAACAGACTTTATGCTAAGTCTTGCAAAGAATTAATGTTGCCTTATATAACTTCTTAAACAAGCTTTCTAATTTCTAGAGAGCTATAGTGTGAGTTACCCATTGCCAACCTGGATATAATCTAATTTGTTGACAAGTACTCAGGAATAATTATAGATCACTTGTAGGAAAGTTCATTATATCTAACCTGCTGTTTTTAAGCTTTATTTGATTAGATAGAACTATTTAATTGCAAGCAAATTTTTACATTAAAAACTAACTATAAAGAAATAATATAATTTTGACTCTTTCTGCATTTTCAAATAAGCTATAAGAAGATGTTAGGTTACAGGTACCACTAGGGAAATTTGTTTTACATATTTATGAACTTATTTTAATTAAAGAATATACAGTTCCCAAGAGAACATTTAACTGTAAGAAATTGCAATAGAAGAATATCTATGTTATTGTTATCAACTCGGTATCTTTAAATATATCATTTTGCAATTTATGTTCCACCAAAAGTATTCAAATACAAACAGATAAATCAACATATAACAATGTTCAAAAACCTGAAAACAATTTACAAAACAATATTTTCTACATTTTTCTGTACTTTTCCACATGATAGATTAAAGTTTTGCATAAAGGTCTGAAGGAAGAGAAAAAAAATCAGCGATATGCAATATTTTAGGAAAAATGTTACAAGAGCATAATATTCAAATGTTAAGTAATGAGGTTTCATTTAAGTCAAGCTGAGAATGTATAAAGACCAAGCCATTTTTAATGCTTTCCATAATTCTTGCATGTTCAATACTTTCAATACTAAGAATAGAATAGGTTACTAAATAAAACATAATAATCACAGAGAAAATTAGATCATAATTCTGTAAAGTTATTTTGGAAAAGAAGTGAAATGTATCTCAAGGAAGCTCATGTCCATACAACTATGAATTTTCTGTGGAACTTTCCCATTTTAATTAAAACATTCCTACATCTAAATTCCTCATGAAAGTTGCAAAATGAAATAATGATATAAAATCATGAAATATGACTACACATGTTTATTTCAATAGAATCATTTTATACAATTTCTACTATAATTGCATGACATTCTTTGTCATTAAAATGAAAAGAGTGTGTTTATCTTTACCCCCAAAACCTTTCTATGAATCATATGTCCAATTTAAAAATCTAACTTTATGATCATTAAATTTTCCAGGGTTTATAAAAGATTTATTTCTTTCATGATTCTATAGGAAAATAATTTATATTTACTTTTCACATAAGACATGTGTATTGTAACCTTGTCTAATCTTGTACACATGAACCTTCAACCAAAGGGAGCATTTTTTTCCTCATCACCTATCTTTTCAAATTGGAGTGCTTCATTCTATTCATTTCCTTGTATAAAAATCACTTTATTCATTTATTTAAAAAATAGAGTAAAGAAGAGAGAGACATAAAGATAGAGAAAAAGAGAGAGGAGAAAAAGAGAAAAAGTAAGAGAAAGACAGAGAGAGAGAGCGAGAGAGAGAGACAGACAGAGAGACAGAAAGACAGAGAGAGAGAGCAAGATAAATGAATGCCATGGTACACAGGTAGGTTCCAGAGGAAAACTTTTAGAAGTTCAGAAGGAAAATTTGAAATTATTATTATAAATAAATTATGGGGATATTTCCCACTGCTATAAATAAATACTTCTTTTCTATTTATGCTAATAAAATTGATTATTTATTATTTACAGTGCAAATTATTTAATGTGAATGCATATTTTGTAATTGTTATTTGGATAATGATAAATGATGATTGTATGTCTAGTTTTGTCTTAATAAAGAGCTTGTACTTTGATTATTTTCATATCATATTTTCAGCTGTAAGACCTGAATGTTGTGTCTCAGGACACTTAGTAGAACCCAGGAATATTCATTTATCTAATTAAAGAATTTTCTTTGCCTAAATATTAAAGCCTATTATAATATTCTCATTCATGTGCAGCAAGAGAATAGTTACTTAGGTGTTTAATTATCTCCTCAGTCCTATCAACTACATAATTTTAATAAGGACAAATTAAAGAAATAGATACTCTAGAACTGTGTTACAGATAGCTGTTATTGATATTTTATACATAAGAACAAAAGCATGGGTGTATAAGTTGAGTAGACTCATGGGAAAAAAGAGTCTACTCAATTTATACACTATCACTCAGGAATGTCATTGTAGTTAAAAATAATTTGACCTTCCCCTCCACTCCGCCGCCCTGGACACGCGCGGTCCAGCCTGGCCTCACTGCGCTGCGAACCAGGTAAGCTCGGTCCCCGCCCGCCCCCAGAGCCCCAGGCCGCCCAAGTGGACCCAGCTCCTCCCGCCATCCAGCCAGAGCGGTGCGCAGGGTATGGGAAGAGGAGAGGGCAACCTCTCTGCGCTGGCCCTGCCCTCGGGTGGCCCGGTTTAAATAGCGCCCCATCAACGCCCTATCCCCCATTCCCCTCCACTCGGCTGCCCGGGCCGCGCGCGCGGTCCAGCCGGGCCTCACCGCGCCCGGACCCAGGTAAGCTCAGTCCCTGCCAGCCCCCAGAGCCCCAGGCCAAATAATTCAGTTTAGTGAAAAACACACAAAAATTAAAAGATCTTAAGAGTTGAAATGACAATGCCAAAGTCTAAGTGCAAATCCATGAGAAACAACACTCAAGTAAACAAATCTCCCAATGAAGGAATTAATCCCATAATGTTAGACTCCAACCAGAACAAAGCCATGGAAAATGGCCAAGAAAGCCTGACCCAGGATAACGACCTTCAAAATATGATCACTACCATGTTCAATACTATGAAAGAGGAAATCAGGGAGGAATAAAATAATCGAATCAATCGCTTTGAGGAGGAACACAACAGACACATGGAGGAGTTGAGAAAAACAGTGCAAGAATCAAAAACTGGCATACAGCAGTGAAAGCAGACTCAAGCAGAGTTTAAAACTGAGCTAAAAGACAAGTTATCTTCAACCCAGAATTCCACAGAGAGTCTTATCAGCAGAACTAATGAAGCAGAAAACAGAATTTCAGACCTCGAAGATAAACTGGGAGTACTAACCAGCTCAATGGAAGAGGTAGTTAAAGCCAAAAAGATGCTTGAGAGAACTATCCAAGAGATATGGGACACCCTGAAGAATCCCAACATGCGTATTCATGGAATACCAGAGCAAGAATCTCAAAATACCACCCCTGAAGAAATTTTTCAAACGATCATCAAGGGAAACTTTCCTTATCTAAAAAAAGACAGGCCCATCCATATACAAGAGGCATTCCGCACCCCAAATAGATATGACCAAAACAGAAGCTCACCACGGCAAATAATAGTCAAAACACTCCACAATTAAGATAAAGAACTGGTGCTAAGAGCTTCAAGAGAGAATAAACAAGTCACTTTTAAAGATAAACCTATTAAAATAACAAATGACCTCTCAGTAGAAACAATGAAAGCAAGAAGAGCTTGGAGAGACATACTTCAAGTATTGAATGAGCAAAAATGTCAATCTAGGCTGATTTACCCTGCAAAACTATCAGTCATGATCGAGGGAGAAAGAAAAATCTTCCAGCACAAAGACAACTTGAAAGGATACATGTCCACCAAACCAGGCCTTCAAAAAATGCTAGAAATGATACTCAAGCGTGAAGAAAAAAACAGGCATATCCAGGAGAGCAGAAGGCAAGTATAACACCATTAAAAGCGAAGCAATATACTTATAAAAACTACTAAACATAATAAATGTCTGGAATCAAAAATAGTTTCACCATTATAACACTAAATGTTAATGGAATTAACTCACGGATCAAAAGACACAGATTACAAACTTGGATTAAAAATCACAATCCATCAGTCTGCTGCCTGCAGGAAACCCATCTCACCACAAAAGATAGGCACGCTCTAAAAATAAAAGGCTGGTCAACAATTCTACAAGCAAATGGAAGCAGAAAACAGGCAGGGGTAGGCATTATGCTATCAGACAAAGTGGACTTCAAACCAAAGAAAATTATAAGAGACACGGATGGATACTACATTTTAGTCACAGGTACAATTCACCAGGAAGACTTGACAATACTGAACATATATGCACCCAATACAGGCCCCTCCACATTCATTAAGAAAACCCTACAGCGTCTAAAGCAAGAAATCAACCCCCAAACAATAATTCTTGGGGACTTCAACACCATCCTCTCAACATGGGATAGATCAACAGGTCAAAAGCTTAATAGAGACACTTTGGACCTTAAGAAATGGACTTTACAGATCTCTATCGAACTTTTCACCCACGCACCAAAGAATACACATTTTTCTCAGCAGCACACAGAACTTTCTCCAAAATGGATCACATACTAGGCCACAAAACGAATCTACACATGTACAAAAAAGCTGAAATTCTAACCTGTGCTCTGTCAGACCACCACGGCCTAAAGCTGGACATCCACAACACAACAAACAAGAGAAAATACATTAACTCCTGGAAACTTAACAATATGATGCTGAATGAGAACTGGATTCAGGAAGAAATTAAAAAGGAAATTCAAGATTTCCTGAAAGTGAATGATAATGAAAATACAACTTACCAAAATCTCTGGGACACAATGAAAGCTGTCCTAAGAGGTAAGTTCATAGCTCTTAATGCCTACATCAAAAAAATGGAAACATCAGAAATAAACAACTTAACAATGCAGCTTAAAGCTTTAGAGAAACTAGAGCAATCTGATCCCAAAAGTAGTAGAAGAGAGGAGATTAGCAAAATAAGGGGAGAAATATCTGAAATCAAGATTAAGAAAAAGATAGAAAAAATCAACCAGTCAAAACCTGGTTCTTTGAAAAAATCAATAAGATTGATACACCCCTAGCTAAATTAACCAAAAGCAAGAGAGAGAAAACCCAAATTAACAAAATTAGAAATGAACATGGAGTTATCACTACTGATACCCAAGAAATCCAGAGAATTATAACATCATATTTCAAAAACTTATACTCTGTGAACTTTAACAACACAAAAGAGATGGATGAATTTCTAAGTAAACACAACTTACCTAAATTGAATCAGGAAGTTGTGAATTATTTAAATAGTTCTATAACATATAAGGAAATTGAAGAAGTAATCTCAAATCTTCCCACCAAAAAATGTCCTGGACCAAATGGATTCAGTTCAGAGTTCTACCAGATATTTAAGGAGTTAATAACACCAATACTCCTTAAACTGTTCCATCAAATAGCAAAGGAAGGAACACTACCAAATTCCTTCTATGAAGCTAATATCGTCTTAATCCCAAAACCTAATAAAGATTCACTTAAAAAAGAAAACTATAGGCCGATCTCCCTGATGAACACAGATGCAAAGATTCTCAACAAAGTCTTAGCAAATCGGATTCAAAAACATATTAAAAAGATCATTCACGGGGACGAAGTAGGCTTCATCCCCGGCACACAAGGTTGGTTCAACATACGGAAATCAATAAATGTAATTCATCATGTAAACCAGTCCAAAGTCCAAGACCACATGATACTCTCGATAGAAGCAGAAAAAGCTTTTGACAAGATCCAACAGCCTTTTATGATCAAAATGCTTGAGACAGTAGGAATGGAAGGAACCTTTATCAATATAATAAAAGCTATATACAACAAGCCCACAGCAAGGTTTATGCTCAATGAGGAACAATTGGAAGCATTCCCACTTTGATACTGAACTAGACAAGGCTGTCCACTCTCACCACTTCTATTCAATATTGTACTTGAAGTCTTAGCTGAAGCCATAAGACAAGAAAGGGACATAAGAGGGATTCAAATCGGCAAGGAAGAAGTCAAGCTATCCCTATTTGCAGATGACATGATCTTATACCTGAGCGATCCCAAAATTCCAACAGGAAGCTTCTGGAACTAATTGAGAAGTTCAGCAGGGTGGCAGGATACAAAATAAATGTGCAAGAATCAGAGGCCTTCCTATATGCCTAGAATGAAAGAATTGAAAAAGCCTATAGAAAAACAATCCCATTTACTATAGCCCCTAAAAAAATGAAATACCTTGGTATAAACCTAACCAAGGAGGTAAAAGACCTTTACAATGAAAACTTTAAAACCCTAAAGAAAGAAATAGCAGAAGACACCAGAAGGTGGAAAGAACGCCCTTGTTCCTGGATTGGCAGAATCAACATCGTAAAAATGACCATCCTACCAAAGGCAATATACAGATTCAATGCTATACCAATCAAAATCCCAAAGCAATTCTTCAAAGAAGTTGACCAAACAATCTCAAAGTTCATATGGAGGCACAAAAGACCCAGGATAGCAAAGACAATCCTGAGTAACAAAAACACTGCTGGAGGTATTACCATACCAAACCTAAGTCTATACTACAAATCCATAGTTATAAAGAAAGCCTGGGATTGGCTCCAAAATAGACACACAGATCAATGGATAAGGATTGAAGACCCACATATAAGCCCACAAAATTACAGCCATTTGGTCTTTGACAAAGGGGCCCAAAGAATCCAATGGAAAAAGAACAGCATTTTCAACAAATGGTGCTGGCAAAATTGGATCTCCACATGCAGAAGATTAAAGCTGGACCCGTACTTGTCACCATGTACAAGACTTAACTCCAAATGGATCAAGGACCTTGATATCAGGCCAGAGACTATAAAAACCATTGTTGAAAGGATAGGGAACTCCCTCGAGCTGATTGGGCTAGGCCAACATTTCTTAAACAGACATCCAATGGCACAGTCACTGCTACCAACTCTCAACAGTTGGGATCTTGTGAAATTAAAGAGCTTCTGTTCAGATAAAGAGATTGTAACACGAGTTCAAAGGCAACCCACAGAATGGGAGAAAATCTTCACTAACCACATATCTGATAGAAGCTGTACTGTCCAGAGTGCACAAAGAACTTAGAAAACTAAACACCAAGGAAACCAATGGACCAATTTAAAAAATGGGCTCTAGAACTTCAAAGAAACTTTACCAGGGATGAAATTAAAATGTCTAACAAATATCTTAAAAAATGCTCCACTTCTTTAGCCATCAGGGAAATGCAAATCAAAAGTTCCCTGAGATATCATCTCACCCCAGTGAGGACGGCAAAAATCCACAATACAAACAACTACAAATTCTGGAGAGGATGTGGAGAGAGGGCAACTGTACTACATTGCTGGTGGGAATGCAGGCTCATACAGCCACTCTGATGAGCCGTCTGAAGATTCTTAAAGAAATTAAAGATTGAAATGCCATATGACCCTGCTATCCCACTTTTGGGAATAACCCCCCATACAGCAGAGGTTCACCTCTATAGCACAAGCACGACCATGTTCATAGCAGCACTGTTTACAATAGCAAAGTCATGGAATCAAACCAAATGTTCAACAATTGAAGAGTGGATAAGACAACTGTGGTACATCTATACAATGGAGTACTACTCAGCCATCAAAAATGATGAATTACTGGAATTTGCCAGGAAATGGATGTCATTAGAAACAATTATATTAAGTGAAGTATCCCAGACCCAGAAAATTAAGCGCCATATGTACTCCCTAATAGGTGGCTCCTAGTACCAAACCCAGCCAGCCCACCTAGAGACAGTAATTGCAAGGATTACTGGGCTAGGAGGGATGGGGTAGGAGGGCCACACCAGAAACAAGGAGAGAAGGGACCATGTTACAGCAGAGAAAATAGGCCTCCATCAAGGACTCAAATAAGTAATGAGACATCTGATTAAGTTCACAGACTTTTGTTCCTGATCATTTACTACTGAGGGGTATGATCTCACCAGAAGAGGAGGGCATATAGTCTGGCAGATAAAAAGTAACCGTTGTGCAAATTGGTGATAGACCCCCTCCCTCACTGTGGTTTCCCACTTTTATTACATCTACCTTTGAATGTGCTTTTATCACAAGACTCTAGTTTAAAAGCTTTTTGTCTCTGGCTGGGGGTAACATACAATGCCCACCAGGATGGAGTGAAGGGCATTGCAGGAGCAGCAAAATTGCAAAAGAAAACCAACAAACCACAATCCAGAACTTCAGAGACTCTATATCAACCACCTAGAACTAGGCCAGCTTAATATCTCCCCATCCTGAAGCTCAGGGAAATTTGCGGAAGAGGGGGCGGTAAGAGTATAAGAGCAAAAGGATGGGAGGAGCAATGATATGTAAGTTACTCTATACTAGTTAGGGCTGAAGCAATCATAATTGGACTTTACATGCCCTGTGCATTGTCCAACACACTATTGACCCCACAAAGTCTAACATCTTCTAAAGGCACCAAGATCTTTGGAGGCAAGGGATTGGCAGCCACAGCAGTGTTCCTATACCTAAGGGGAACACGGGAAAGGGTTCAGGGAAAGGCCACTGGGTCCTTGTACGTCATCGGAGAGGAGGGCCCAGAGGAAAATCAGGCATGCACAAGAAAGGACTCTCTGGGAATTGGGGTGGGAGGCACTGGGGGATGGGAAAGAAGGGGGGTGGGGAGGAAGAACAGGGGGTACGGGGGGAGGAGGAGGGAGGGAGGGAACTGGTGTACCTATTAAGTTTGTATGAGCTGAAATAATAAAAAAATAATTTGAAAATCAGATTATGGACAAATAATATCATTAAGAAAACTACATAATTAAGTTTTTGATTGCTGTAATAAAACTGTTGATCTTTCTGTAAGCAGTATTTTCTATTTATGCAATTGTTTTGTTCTTATGTCCATATGTTATAGCACTTCTTTAGTAATACACTAATATAGATGTGAATCAGTAACATAGATATCTGTTTTGAAACAGTAACTGATATCTAGTTTACTAAATCTACTGAACATTGTCCTTACTTGTAAATACCTAACCCTTGCTTTCTTATAAGATAATGCAAGTTTTTAAGATTGAGAATTAGAGTGAAAGCCAGGCATGTTAACATGCAGCATAATCCTAGTATCTATGAGGATAAAGCAAGAGAACCATCTTAAAATTGAAGTTATATGAGGCTGTACAGTGAGTTGAAACAAGTTGGTGCTACATAAAGTGATTCCCTTGTCTCAAAAAAAAAAAATACTAGGGTAAAATGAAACACTCCCTGCTTACTTCAGTTGAAAATATAATCCTAATTTGCTCAATTAGCCAAAATAATTTCACAATAGTCTTTGGACAAATATTAATTGGTAATTAACAGAGTTATCTGATTCTCAACTTTATTGGGGAGAGCCAGTTTATTTAACGTCACACATAATATACATAAAATATTTATTTGATTTATCAAATATCTAATTATGGTTAAAAAGTTTATTGAATTTTGCTATAAATATTATCCAAATCCTATTAATAGCTAAAAATATGTTGAAACGTTACTAGAAATAGATCTCCATATTTATTATAAGCAATGACAGTAACCTTCGAGCCAAGTCCTGAAACAATTCTCTCTGCCCACAACTCATTATTGATATATCATCTTGTCACATTTGCTCTTTTCCTTGATGGAAAAAAGTGGCAACTTTGTTTTGAAGGTTATGTGTTGACATTTTGTGTGATGTAGCCCACATTTACTGAGCACCTGTTATGTACCTGTGCTGTAAGCAAGAGGAGGATTTTCAAATGAAGATTCAACCTTCACAAAATTACAGTACAGCTGAGTAACCACAGAGGCCTGAAGTGCCTTCACTAGCTAGGCAGCATTTTTCACAAAACTAAATGTATTAGGCTGGGAAAAAATCTTCAACAGTATATCCATGCTGTTAATAGTCATTAAATAACTGTTATAAAATCTGTGTTCAAAGCAATATGCATCTGATATAGGAGTAGTAAAAGATTCAAATTGAAAAAAGAGAATTTACAAATAGATTTTTTTCAGGAAACATTTACTTAATTAGCATGAAAAATGATATGATTTTTTCCAATAGAAAATCTTTTTTGACACAATGGAAGGATTTTGAAATGGTTATGTTCTTGACTAAATACAAACTACAATTTTTTGAGACACAGATTTTTTTCCTTTTATCAATATCATTGATTCTTGGGTAATTTCTTGTATGCATATCAGACATTCTGTTTACTTCCCCCATCCCTCCCTATCTCTTATCTCCCTCCCACCATGGCCAGCTCCCCTTCTTTCTAGCAAGTTCTCCCTTTATTTCTAGACTCTATCTCCCAATGTAAATCTCTATTATTGTATTTTTTTGTCCCGTACCAAGGTCGTTTTTGTACTTTTGGCTTAGGAATATTCCTTGGAGTCTATGGGAATCTCTGGTATGCACATAACTGGGTATAATATCTCACCTATACGTGAATATGTAAGTTGCAATTTATCCATATGGTCTTTGGCTTCTTAAATCATTCACAGTTAACCACTAGTCAAGTCAGCACTTTGCACACTCACTGTCAGTGAGGATGCTGTGAGTTTGATTGCCATGGTCCCATGATGCTTAGATGATGGCATTGCACACACAGCCTTTTTGTATATCTTCTAGCTGTTTCCTTTCTGTGTAACACAAAAGGTCCTGAGCCTTATGTAGCTATTATAAATATGACGAGGATGAACATCCCACTCATCACTCATTCTCAGCATCTCATGTAGCCTGTGTCACTGAATACACCTCCAGTCTTCTCTGCAGTTTTCCTTGATTAAAGTTGACAGTAGGCTCTTTCGGTGGGTATTTAGAGGGTGGCTTCATAATATATCAATTTTACTAAGAAGTCATAATAGTTTCCATCTGGTGCCTAAGTCTTTCTTAGTCATGGGTTTTTAATTGAGTTAAAAATACTACTCCCTTGTGAATCCATCCTTCTTCAAATATAAGTTGAGAGTAATTGATTACCAACCCCAATTTCAGTTAGATCTCTATTGCTCCAATGACCATACAGCACCCTGAGGTTGGGAGTGTGATTAATAGAGTTCACAACTGGATAAAATGATATATCCCCCTACAAAACATCTTTAGACATAATAAAAGCTAGCTTGCTTAGATGAAGTTTTCAGTTCAGTTCCACATTGATACATCCTCTATATTTTGCAACCAAGGTGTTGTGTCTGCCTCACTAGGATCTTATTACTGACTTCAGTTGAGCAACCAAGAGGAATGGCATGCTTCTGTATTCCTTTAGACATCTCTGGGGCATCAACTTCCATGGATCTGCCTCATGCCCGGTTCTGAAGTTCTTGTTTAGTGATTTATTTTTCTTATACTACCATCTGCTCATCCTGAAGGGTGAACGGGTTTCCTCTGTTGAAATTAATTTGGATAAAAGGATTCCATGTGACTTACCTTCCACATTCATTTTTGATAACTCTCCCAGTTCCGTCCCTTCCATCAGCCCATCCCTCATATCTTCAGACTCCTGTCTGCTTAATTCCCTGCTTTCCACCCCACCTCATTGTCCCCATACATTAACAAAGTGATATTCTCCCCCTTTACTAGAAGTAATTCATACTCACCATCTCTTTCTAATTTCTCAGCTTTGGGAAGGCAAACTACGGAGTCAATGTGAGGGTCCTCCTTTGACAGAGAACATGTAGTGTTTGTCTTTCTGGGTTGAGATTGCCTCACTTATGTACTTTGTTAATCTTATACAGTTTTGAGAAAATTACATTTTTGGGTGGCTGAATATAATTGTATTGTGTACATGTTCCATGTTCCTAATTAATAGGAAACTGAACAGAGAGTTTTTAAATGAAAAATTACAAATAGCTACTAAATACTTCAATAAACACATACAATATTCTTAGGTACAGGGAAATTGAAATTAAAACTACTAAGCTTTCCCATTACTACAGTTAGAATGGCCATCATAAAGAGTAAAAGTGACCAAAAATGTTGGCAAGCAAATGGGTCAAAGGGCTGCACTTAGTCACTGTGGTGCCACCAGAGCATCTACAGAGACAGAAAACAATGCCTGTTTGAATAACTATCTACACCTCTACTTTTGTATAAACTTTCAAAGAATATTAACAAATTAAAAAAGAAAAAAAACAGCCAGGTTCAATTTGAGAATAAAGTACTCTAATTCTTGGCTAAGAGTGATAGTTTTCTGATTCTATTAAAGTTTTATTGTGTCCCTAATAACTAAAAAAGAAAGAAAGAAAGAAAATATTTCTTGATATTATTACTGACAAGATATATTCCAACCACAGCTGCAGAGAATTCAAATATAGAAAATACAAAAGAGTACATAATATCAAATAGCAGGAACCATTCTCAAGCAAAATAACTTGTTACAAATACCATGATAATGCCTTATCCCCACTCCCTGTAATCTCAAATAATGTAAGGCTATTTGTCAATGCAGATCATTTGAAAATCCATTTCGTGTAACAAAATATGTCACATGACAAAATATTTCATGATACATAGCTTTACTTTTTCTGTATCAGTTATTACAAGAATTTTTTTTAAGAATCAGAATGCCAATTTTATTAAAATGTACTTGTGGGTCTGGAGAGATAACTCAGAGGTTAAATCTCTGCCTTGTACTAGAAGGACCTGAGTCTGTATCCGAAATTCCATGTCAAAGCACTGGGCAGAAATGGGGGTAGCCTGTACTTTTAACATCAGAATTTGAAACCTGGGAATCCTCAAAACAAAGCAAAATAGGAGATAGAGCAATTGGGATTATTCTTGATGTTATCCTTGGGTCTCCACAGGTCCAAACAGTGCCCTTTTATGCACCCACATAAACACAACGCGTGCACGCGCACACACACACACATGGAAATACAATTTTAAGTATGCATCATCTATTTTAATAGAAAAAATCATTTTTATAAACTATTGTGCTTAATGAATATCCAATGATTAAATTATTTTAAAATAAATAGATAGTACAATTTTTGTCTATTTATGGTAAGTGCTATTCTAATAGAATCAGTAGTTGGAATGGCAAAAAGAAAATGGTTGGAATGATCTTCAGGATAAGATAGCCACAACATTATTTTCAAAAGAAAATGCGCACCCAGCATTTACTTAGCAAAACTCACCTGCCAAAGAATTATCACTTTCTAGAACCTTGTGAGAACATTATTAGAGTCTTTCTCACTTTTAATGTTCAGTCTCTGCAAATCTGTATAAAAGGTGTTGGAGGATGGCAGTTTGGAGTCATTCCTGAAACACATCACTCCTCTTCTCACTTCCCTTCTCTTGCTGTTACTTCACTCTTGTTAGGACTGGAAACTTCATTCTTTCACAGAAGTTGAAATTACTTTAAAATTGAGGATATGTAATTCCAGGCTAAAATTCCACAGTTCAAGTAATAGATACATATGGATCTCTGTATAAAGTATCTTATTTGTATGTTTTGTCTTATTCATACTCTGGATCCTTTTAGTGAATCCATATATTTATTTAAATGGAATTGTTCTTAAGACATCCACATCCAAAAAGCAATCACTTCTGGACACAAGCCAGGAGTCTAAAAATACTCTCAAATTTCACAAGCTTGGAATGAATTCAGAGACAAGTAAATGTTTATAATTTTTAAAAGTATTAATTTCCAGCAGTGTCCATGAAGCTTGATATGAACATTTTGGATGTGACATTGAATTTTACATCACTAAAATTGTTGTATAATTATTTAATGCCATTTTCTTATTTAATGTGTGACAGTCTTTTTGTTTTTGATACATTGCCTCTGAATTCGGCTGGCAAGCTTATACAATCAGATCACCAACCATGCATAATTTATTTCTGTAGGTAACTGAATGTGCAGTGTAGAATACAAATTTGTTTTCCCACCATTCTCTAAATATCTTATATTTGATATGATTAAATATTTAGGGAATATTCTTCTTTTCATTGTGTAATTCTTTGTTCATAGCTTATGCACAGAAAATATGCTCTATACTCATTCTGATGCACATCTATGTCATGTATGTTCATTCAAATAATATATATTCATTATTACTCCCAGAAATTACTTCTAAGACATATAAAACTTGCCCTACTTCACTTCACATCACTTCAGAAATAGTTTCCCTTAAAAATCTGTTCTATTTTTTAGTTTGCATTAAATGAATGAAATTTTGTAGTTAAAGCAAAATTATTCTGATGAAATGACAAATGCATCTACCCTTTGTCAACATGTCACAAGAACACATCATTTCAAACTGTAACCTTCACTTTGTCTCTACTTGTGTTAAATGTATCTTAAATATAAATACATTTAAAAGTTTAAAATCTTGTAACTGTAAGATCCTGTCAAATCAAGTGAAATACTTTCTATATCCTATAGTTGAAAGTCCCTGTTCTGCTCTTCATCACACAGTCATGGTGCTGAAAGACTTTGTGCAATCCCATTCTCTCCTCACAACTCAAACAGGATTTCAATCTGGTCCAGGTTGAATCTACTCTAGCAGCCAGCCACACCACACATCCAAGCTCTTCTTGGCATATATCCCATGTTGACTCTAACATTGCCTACATTTTCACTTTTCTAAGGCAAACCAGGCTTCAGCTCCACAGCAAAAAATGTCCTTCTTAGGCCTCTCTGCAGGCTTTCTGCCACCTGGCATTCTCTGATTTTGTTCATGGCATTCTCTGAAACTTTGGAAGAGGAATCCACAACTTCTCCTCTTGCATTTTTAAAAACTTTAGTGTGTGTGTATGTGTTTGTGTACATGTGTTTATCAGAGGGCACTGTGTGACCCTGTGGAGAGCCAAGGGTAACTTCAGGAATCATCCTACATTGTTTCCACCTCCTTTTTACTTTGCTCTAGGATTTTGCACATCCCCACCCACCAGGAATAGAGGTACAAGCCACTGCCATTTTTGCCTGGTGTTTTTACGTGGGATCTGGGGTCTGAATGCAAGTCCTTCTGTATGTGAGGCAAAGACTTAAACCCTGCATCTCCCTCTTGCAACTTAGATGCCTCTAAAACCAGTACACATGGACAACATTGCCATGTTCAACCACAACCTCCAGATAGAGATGGACTTCCTGGAATCACACCTCATTCAATATCTCTATACTGACTCTGGGGTGAATCTCTGTGTTGGGCAGAATCTCATCACGGTGAAATTCATTTTTTACCACTGTCCTGGTGCAAAACACTAGGTTTTTCCTTAACAAAACTGACATATCTCCAATAACAACAGATGTTATCCTTACTTTTCAGACTGGTATGTCTAACCAGATATACACAAAGATACCTCCTTTCTTAAACAGTTCCCTCCATTTTATTCACCTGTCCTAGGACTAGTTCCACCCACTGTGGGCTGGGCCTTCCTTATCCACTAGACAATCACCTGAAGGTTCACTCTGGGCTTAACTCAACTACTATGTCTCTGCAAATGTGTCCAGAGTTCAAACCCTCAGTTGTCAAGTTGGCATCTATACCTAACTATGACATACATGAAACACAAAATTTATAAAAGAAAATGTTCAGTCTGAAAGTGTTTTAAGATTATTGTCACAGTTTAATTACTTATTCATGTAACTTTGATTCTTCAGACAGAAGATATAAGCATTGAAAGTAGACACAGAAGAAGGAAGAGGAGCCTTCACAAAATATCATGACTTTTATCTCAGTGTTGTTTCACAGGGATATTGCAGATGAACTGGGTCTCAATGAAAGGTAATGACAAGATTATGTGCATTGTAGCCAGTGAGACATGAGTAGGGAGAAATGTAAAAATCATATATTAAGTACAAGCTCGATGACATGATTTTGATCCCTGGAACCTAATGGAATGAGAAGTAGAAAAGGTCCTAAGCATTTCTAGCTCTATGAGCCTGATAACTCAAAATCCTTTAACTCAATAGCTTCTTTCTTGCATCAACACAGCTGAAGCTGCAGATGGTCCTGGCATGCAGCCTCCTGAAGCACACAACAGGACTTCTACCAGGCACACGCCAATGGACTGCAATGATATTTAGGCTGACATATAGTGCTCTTCTGTGTGAAAACTTCACAGGCAGGCAGATAAGCCCATCCACAGCTACATGCAGAGTCTTAGAACAAGGATACTTGTGATTAACTCAGTGGCCCTCTGGAATTGCAACTGTTCACACAAACTTAAGGTCAGATGAAGTTAGCAAGGATTAGCTTGAGACAGTTGTACCAGAATAAAAATGATGAAGTGGCAAACTGTGTAAATGATGGGAATATGAGGGCTGTAGAGATGGCTCAAGGATTAAACCTCAGCCTCACAAGCAGAAGGTGCTGAATTTGGATCTTAGATCCCATGTAAAAAATGCCAGATTGAAATGATGGCACCTGCACTTCCAATTCTGGAACACAGAGCTTGAGAAATTCCAGAGCAAAGGCAAAGAGGAAGTAGCACGATCCAAGGTAATTTCTGAAGTCACCATTGGACCTCCACATGCTCACACAGTTCTCTCAGATACACATGATACACAAAGAAACACATCCACATCCACACCCCTCTACTCCCTCCACACACACAAGCATACATACACAAATGATGGGACTTTGTGCTGAAAATGCTTTCAGAGTGTTAATACCAAGAAATCAAATGTTCTAAGAATGTCTAATATTTTGGGGAATTATTTCAAGATATGGTTGGTTGATTGGTTTGTAAAACTTTGGAAGGTAAATGTCCAGCTACATAAAGGAACAAGTGGAATTTTCATTTGCAAATCTTCCATGTGTTTTGATCTAAAAATCAAGAAAAGGTCAAAAAGCTGTAGGATATTTTCAAGACTTGTGGTGAACAGATGATATTTTGAATTTATACTTTTCAGCTCTCTATGTTTTTAAGTATAAACAATATGGTATAACCAATTTTCCAGTTGGAAATGTATTTTAGCACTAGGAACCATAAAAAAGCTCATCTATATTTCCTTACTATCAAGATTCATTCTGTGAGTTGAACTCCATCTTCCAGTGTCTCTTGTAGATGACAAGTAGATGTGTTCCCATATGTCATATATGTTTCAATAATAATCTATACTTGTTTATTTGATATTAAAATTTGTATCCTGTCTTTTGTTTGAATTACAGGAACCTAATCAATAGATTTAGAAATATGACTTGAAATAACTTAATTATTCATGGCACACATGAATGCACTTATGTGTGAGAAATAAATATTATTTAAAATTATACAAACACTAAAAAAGCTATACCAAGGATGTTTTAATGATACATTTGCATGCTAGACATTACTGTATCAGAGTATTGTGGCAGATATTTAGTGGAGAGATAGAAAAGATTGGTCAGGGGTTGCAATTATTTTTAGTCTTCATTTAACAATGCTGTAGAAAAACTATAAAAATCTAAAAAAAAACTAAAAAATATTAACAATGCTGTAGTCTTTCTACAGCTATGAATTAGGCTTCATTTCTCCCCGTTAAAAGAAGTGTACTACATACAACCAATAGGTGACTTTGAATTCATCAGTCATATCACATAGACATTACATACTACTATTAAGAGAATCAGAATAAACACAAGTTTCAGAAAGAGTGACATGTGAGCTGTATCTTTACAGGTAAGTAGCAATTTGCTAAGATATTTGAGCAAGAATAACTTTTCAAATTGAATTGGCAACAGAATGCAAAAAAGAAAAAGAAAATGATAAATAAAAAATGCCTCTAGTGGAGAAAAACTAGAGGCATGAAAATGAGTTAAAAAACACATGAGATCTCTCACCATCATATTTCTCCTCTAGAGGGAAGGTTTCCATGCCTAGCATGAAAGGAAAAATATTGCAGTATAATGCAGTTCATTAAATATCTGAATAGGAAAGGTCTATGCATGAACACCATGAGGAAAATAACAGTGAAATAACATATTCAGAGATACATTTTTTGTTTTGTTTTTACAGGAGAGACCAGAAAAAGTAGAAAACAAAATACATCTGATGCTGTTAAAATAAACATAATCTACGGTGGTTGGTAGCGATAAAAATATGCTTTATGCTTCAAAGCAAGGTTATTTGATTTTAAACAAAACTCTGCCAATCTTTTGGATTTGGAATTGAAGGTGAACAAAACTCCCCTCGGATGTAGTGATCTGTCATTTGTCAAAACCTCATCTGCACTAGAGGGTGAAGTGACAGTCCTGCACTGCATCACAAAATCAAAGCAGAGGAGGTGTAAGGAGAATGAGATCACCCCTAGTGTGTGGGATCCCCTGGCATGGGTGATTTAAAGTGAGAATTCTTTTTTTTTTCTTAATGATGAAAGGATACATTTACAAAGAGGAGATCAGGGTTTTACAAGATCTTCTGATTCAAGTTATTTACTAATGAACGAAATTATCTTAGTTTGAGTTCTTACAGTCATTCCTTCCAGCTATTGCAAACACAAGAAAACTCTGCTCAGTATACATGGTATTATTTTGGAATAACTTTCTTTCTTTTTTTATTTATTTATCTTTTTTTTAACATTTTTTATTATTATTTCCGCTCATACAAACTTAGTAGGTACACCAGTTCCCTCTCTCCCTCCTCCTCCCCTCACCCCCCTGTTCCCCCTCCCCTAACCCCTCTCTCCCCATCCCCCAGTGCCTCCCCCCCAATCCCTGGAGAATCCTTTAATGTGCCTGCCAATCTCTCCTCTGGGCTCTCCTCTCCGATGACATACAAAGACCCAGTGGCCTTCCCCTGAAACCTATCCTGTGTTCCCCTTAAGCATAGGAACACTACTGTGGCTGTCAATCCCTTGCTTCCAAGGATCTTGGTGCCTTTAGCAAATGCTAGACTTTGTGGGGTCAATAGTGTGTTGGACATTGCGCAGGGCATGCAAAGTCCAATTGTGATTGCTTCGGCCCTAACTTGTGTGGAATATCTTGCATATCATTGCTCCTCCCATCCTTGTGCTCTTACAATCTTAGCGCCCCTTCTTCTGCAAATTTCCCTGAGCTTCAGGATGGGGAGAGATTAGGCTGGCCTAGTACTAGGAGGTTGATAATAGAGGCTCTGAAGTTCTGGATTATGGTTTGTTGATTTTCTTTTGCAGTTTTGCTGCTCCTGCAATGCCCTTCACTCCATCCTGATGGGTATTGTGTGTCACCCCCTGGCCAGAGACAAAAAGCTGTTAAACTAGAGTCTTATTATAAGAGCCCATTCAAAGGTAGATGTAATAAAAGTAGGAAACCACAGAGAGGGAGGGATCAATCACCCATTTGCAAAATGGTTACTTTTTATCTGCCAGACTATATGCCCTCCCCTTCTGGTGAGATCATACTCCCTCAGTTGTAAATGATCAGGAAGGAAAGTCTGTGAACTTAACCAGATGTCTCATTACTTACTTGCAGTACTTGATGGAGGCCTATTTTCTCCACTGTAACATGGTCCCCTCTCTCCTTGTTTCTGGTGTGGCCCTCCTACTCCATCCCTTCTGTTCATACTCCTTGCAGTTACTATAGGTATTACAGAGATTTATCTTTGAGTGTCTCAATGTGGGCTGGGTGGGTTTAGTACTAGGAGCCACCTATTAGGAAGTACATACAGTGGAATTCTATCACCTCCCTTTTTAATTGCTACCCCCCATCCCAGCTTAGCTGCCATGCACCCTGAGCATATGAAGGGATTCATTGTCTGGCCTACCCATTCAGATTCTGACATAGCTTCCTTTACCATGCCTCTGAGGTTTGTTTCAGAGAGAATGAGGCAGAAACAAAGCACATTATCTTTATTTCTGTTCACCCTCTTGGTGACCATATTTAGAAATGTGGCTTTAAATGCTATGTGTACATACTGATGGACTAATTTTTCTTTGACTTCTTTCTCACAAACTCTGTTGCCTCTGAATAATACTGAAAGAGGAAGCAACTTTGCTCCCTGTCTTCACTGTCATCAAATCTACTTCCACACTATATAAGAGGGAACCCTGTCATTTTTCAAATGGCCTCTTTTGCTCATGTCCTTGAAAATAATCTACTTTATTCTACACATCAGCATAGATCTTCACATGACCTAAGTAAACTTAACACTCCTCCAGTACACACACTGTACTTGTACTTGTTCTAAGGAAGAAAGAATGTAAGTGTGCACTGTACCTCTCCCCACAAGACAATTGTTGCTCAATTGTACACATCCTTCAGAAGGGTCTGAACAACCTATCAGATATTAGATAACTGCGTAGTTCATAACTTCACTGTCTTTAAAACTCAATCAACTGTGCCATCAAAAGAGGGAGTCTTCCTGTATATAGATACAGATACAGATATGTAGATATATAGATATAATTATATTTATATTGAGCAAAATTCTTAGCTTCTTCCATAGCTCTTATTACTGCTTTGAATGGTATACCTTTATTCCTATAATCTATATGCAGTACTATTGTGCATTTTGAGGTAAAAGCCTAAGAAAAACCCTGTGAAGACCACAGTGAAATGTTTAGTTTGCAAAATCAACAGCACAAGATGAACAAAACCCTAATTAATGTACTAGTTATTTAAGTTCTCAAATCAGTGTACCTGTTTAGGAATATATATGTATATAATATGGTTTACTTAAAATATCCCTCAAATGAATTCAATCTAATTTGATAGTACATCTTAGTTTCTCAATACGAACTAAGACACTTAAGCAATGAATAGTCTTCTTATTGGACACAACTTATTTGAATTTGGTCATACAGATTACAAAATTATGCATGCATATATTTAAAAGGTCCTAAACATAAATATTCTCTGTGCTCAAATTAGTTACAAATGTAATCAACTTAATTCATAATGATAGAAGAAAAAGTACAAGTATAATATATTTTCTTCTGGAAGTTAGTTGGTGAATTTACTTATTCAAAAAATTATGGAGTTATATACCTTGAAGTATTCCTATCAGTATATTAATTTGTTGAATATTTCTAATTCAAAGAATTTCATAGAGTATTCTACCATAATAATTCAGTTTAAAGTACAATATATTTTAAGAAATTGATTTTGAAAACTCTGAGTTAACAAAATTGTATTTGAGCTGACATTCAATATGGAAGAGGAAAAGACAGTTTTCAATGATAATAGATATTTACTTTCAAATGAGATGGTAAGATACAGTGACATGGATAAATTGATTATATTAACAAAGCAAAAGAGATCATCTTATGTCTCTAACTATTATAAAGCATGCCAACTCTGACATTTGCATATAAGGAGACATCCAAGGGAAAATCCATGTTGGAAAAAGAGCTGTGAAACTGTCCTCCCTGGGATAGGTTTTGCCTTCAAGGATTACAGCAGGACCTCCTTTCCTATCCCAGAAATTACGCTATTTGCCAACTCACTGGGTACTTCCTGAAGCTAGCAAATAACCCTGTATTATTTCCCTTCACCTGAACTCTGTAAGTGGGGATGTAAGTGGGGATGTGCCATTCTCTTATATTTTTGACATTATTAAATACACACATAATTACCATTATTAATGATAATCTGCCCAATATAATTTGCATGATTGAATGAAACAGGCTTATTATATCTGTTTGACTGACTGGCTGATAGAATCTCATATTAAGAGTTTGGTACACAGGAGTGTTTGACAATCATTCATTGATTGGCTTCTTTTTTCAGAAACAGAAAACTTCTTTCAAGTTTCACACATGAAAACAATTTATGGTATTTTCATCTCTTATTGGACAATTTCACACCCTCTTTGTCCTATTGCACACATGCTTCTTCCCACCATTTTCCCTCCTTTGCTAGTGGATTTTTGCATGCGTGGTCCACAGAGATTCTACTGAGTTGCTGTAGTAGCAAGTAATTGAGTACTTTCTGCTACCTGGATGATTATACCAATGGGCATACCATTGAAGAAAGGTCTCCCCTCCTACCTTTAATCCGTATCAACACTCAGTGGTCTATCATTAGGTGTAGTAATTCCTGAGATCTTGATCTCTTCCAAGGAGAATTGCTGAGAGGCCAAGTCTTATGTATGTGCTGTGGAAATTCACATAGCTGTAGTGAGTTCATGGGTGCAACAGTTGTCATTACCAGAAGATTCTCTCTAACCACCTTCATTCCACCCTTGGGCTCAGGGAACATTGCCATTACCTTTAAGATGATAATGATATTAGGCTATCATGATTATTATCAACAGTGTATGATTATGTTGTTCTTTGATTTTTCTACTTTATTGAGCAATTTTTCTATTTGCACATGTGTACAAAACCTATCCTTCCAAATCCCTTTTAGTCTTTTTTTTTAAATATTGGGTTCAGCCAATGTCAGGGTTAATATATCATATTACAGTTTGGTATGCTACATATGCAAACTACTAGCTACTTTTGCTCCTTCCTTCTCAAACTGTGGGCTTAGCCATTGTTCATCTATAATTCATAGGACCCCTTTGGTTTCTCCTGGTTTCAAAACTGGTTGTTGTTCATGTTGATGACTTAGGTTTGTTCCTATAACCACCCTTTTGTGAGTACATTATTGTTGCACTTTGGCTGAGAACATTTCAGAACCTTTTCTAGTTGAAACTTATGGTTTTTCTAATCTCTTTCATAAAAGACCCTGATCTTTATGGGTGGAATCTCTGCATCCCCTTTCTGTCATGATGACAGGATCCTATGCTTAAGGCTGAGTGTGGTTTGTCTTCTTTCTGTTCCCTGTTTGTATTGTTGAGGGCTGGATGGTCCCTGGGTCTGAAGGATCTGGATTTTACATCCATTACCTGCCATCCGACACTTGGAGTTTTTTAGCTCCCCTCTGTGAAATTTCCCTTCCCTTTCCTTAATTCTCCTGTTCTAACTCACTGACTTGCAGAATTGTTGCAAGCTTTAAGTATACAGATCTGAAAGTTTATTCCAAGGTTCTCCATGTAAGAGGAAATATTTGGCATTTGTGTTTGTAGATCTGAGTCACCTCACTCATTATAAACATCTCCAGTTCCATCCATATATTTGTGAATTTTATGATTTTATCTTTCCTTTGTGCATACATACTAAATCCATTTTCATTATCTATTTATCAGTTAATGAAAATTCACTTCTTTGTTATAGTGAATAGAGCCATAGTAAATATAGGTGCAAATTTATCTTATAGTGAGCTGTAGAGGGCTCTGGGATTATGTCTGGGAGTGACACAGTCAGGCCATATGGTAGTTCTCTTTGAAGTTTTGATTTTTCCCTTGAGGAATCTCCACACTGATTTTCAAAGTCAGTTTAACCAACAGTGAATAAGGATTCCTCTTTCTCCATATCTTCACTGGCATTTGTTTTGGCTTTTGTGTATGTGTGTATGTGTGTGTGTGTGTGTGTGAGAGAGAGAGAGAGAGAGAGAGAGAGAGGAGGGGGGAGAGAGAGGGGGAGAAAAAGAGAAGGGGGAGAGAGAGGGAGAGAGAGAGAGAAGAAAAGAGGAAGAGAGAGAGAGAGAGAGAGATAAAGCATGATGTGTGCCTGTGGAGGCCCAGGGGTAACTTTAAGAATCATCCTTGATTGCTTCTACCTCCATTAGTTTTTGCTATGTGATTCTACCATCCAGAGCCAGACAGAGTGCAGGCCACTGCCATTTCCACTTGGCCTTTTTAACTGGGATCCAGGATCCCAACTCGGTCCTTTTGCTCTTGAGAAAGAGTCTTAACCTTTGAGCCAACACTCCAACCTCTTTTTAATTGTTTATGTTAATCTAAACCACTCTTAATGGATTAATATCAATCTCACAATAGTTTTGATTACCATTTCCTTAACTGCTAGCGATGTTAAACACATTTTAGATGCCTCAAATGTGTTTATAATTTTTCTTTTGAGAGCTCTTTCTTAAGATTAGCAGCCCATTTTTGAATTGGGTTGTTTGATTTGTTGTTTGATAGTATGAGTTCTTTGTATTATGGATGCTAATCTCCTGACAGATGTATAGGAGGCAAAGATCATCTTCTCTTCTATAGGCTGCTTATAGACTCAATTAGCAGTTTCTTCAGCTTCTTTAGTTCAGAAACTTTTTAATTTCATGAGATCCCATTTATAAATTGACATTTATAAATTATTGCATGAATGGTGTTCTGCAATTGCACAGGTGCTATACCTTTGCTTACAAGTAAAATTATCTGAGTCTGGATACCATATTCCAAGTGAAAACATCTCATAGAAGTGGCAGTGTCCTGCACTTCCTGGGCAAACAAAGAAGAAAGCAATAAGGAGACAGAGAATCCAAGGTGATTCTCAAAACAACTCTGGACTTCCATAGGAACACCATTACTCTCTACATCCACACATACCTACATATATTTACCTGTACAAATACATACCCACATCTGAACACATATCAAAAAAATTAACAAAAAAAACCTCCTATCTTAAACCTATTTTTTGAAGTTACTCCCAACTCCTTGTTCTAGCGGTTGTTAATTTCATGATAGCACTGAAGTCTTAGGTCCACTCACAGCTGACTTTTGTTCAGTAGTAAATTTATAGTTGTATTTTATTATCCTACCCATGGATATACAGCATTCCAGCACCTTTTGTTGAAGAGGTTTCCTGTCCTTTAAAGTGTATCTTTTGTATCTTTTTCAAAAATCAAGTATCTATAGATGTGCAACCTCATATTAGGATCCTCAATTCTAATGTATTAATCAGTGGGTCTATTTTGTGCTACTGTTTTTTATGGCTATGGCTTTCCCTATAATCTGAAATAAGTTATGGTGATGCCCTCAGAAGTGATTGGACTGTTCAGGGTTGTTAACTCTTTGGGTTTCTTCTGTGCTTTTTTATAAGTTTTAATATTGTGTTTTCATTTTCCTTGAAGAATTGTATTTGAATTTTAATGGGTATTTCATTGAATCTGTAAATTTTTGTTTGTTGAATGGTCATTTTCTCCATATTAGTTCAACTTATCCATGTCCAAGAAGGTCTTTCAAGTCATTTCTTCAATGGCTTTTTTCAATGTAAAGCAGTTCTTCAATGGCTTTTTTCAATTCAAAGGAGTTTATGTGTATACACTTTACTTTCTTGGTTATGTTATTTCAAGATTATTTTTAAATTGTTTTCCTGGCTATGGTATATGGGATTTTTTTCAGTTTACATTTCTTTTTCAGTTTTCTAAACCTTGATATATCAGAAGGCTACTATTTTTTATGTTAATTTTGGTGCCTGGCATTTTTCTGAAGTGTTAATTAACTCTAGAAATTTCCTCATGGAGTCTTTGAAGTCTATTATATATGAGATTCTATCATTACAATTCTTCAATATGTTTTAATATTTATGAAATGATGAAGCTCACATCCAATATATTTATTAATTTTGTGCCTTCACTTTCATGAAAACAGTATATAAAAATATTGTTGCCAAGTATATAAAGTATAGAATCAGCAAATTTTCATTTTTTTCTTTTCAAATGTTTGTTTTCTAGTTCATCCTCTGGGATTTCTATCAGTACAAACAACACACTCTAAAACACTTGTTAGTTACTTTGTTTCACTTCTTTTCAACTTAGCAGACACATTTTCAATTCTGTCTGTATATTAATATTTTTTCAAAATGTAACAAAATGTATCATAGAATGTATAACCATATATTATTATGTAGAACATGAGATTTTAATTTATAACTCTTTTGATATTAACCTATGTCCTAGCATTTATTAGTAGCTGTTTTCTTAGTAATACTTAGCAGTTGTATGAATACATCAATGCTTCTTTTTTACCAGTTATCTGATGTTAAGTAATTCTGGTGCCAGAAACATTTGCATGCAAGTCCTCATATGTCCTTATGACTTCACTGAGAAGAATAGTTGAGAATCAATCTTCTGAGTGAAATGGAAGGCGTATTTTAAGAGAAATTGCCTATGTTAGTTTCATATTCCTGTTGCTGAGGAATCAAGGATCCAATAACTTAAAGGAGCAAGAGGTGTATCACTGTCTTATGGTTGTTGGTTATACTTCATCTTTATGAAGGGAATTCCTACCAACACCAGACCAGAAAGAACTTACCACAACATATTTATCAGTAGTGCAGAGAGAAGGGAGATACTTTCTTATTTTCCAGCATGCCTTTGTGACTGAGTATTTCAGTGCATATCAAACTACTGAACTAGCTTTCCCCATTTTATCTACTTTCCCAGAGAATGATCCAATTGACCATGGGCTGGATTTTGCAAATCAATTAATTTATCAGAAGTATAGACAGAGTTTTTCTTAATTATTAGTTCTTCATGGATATGCTCAAAGGCTCAGAATTCAATTGTCAAATTAGCAAAATGATGTAAATCACATTGCCAAACTGTTTCCAAACTCATTGTTGTAAATTAAATTGTCACTAGCAATGTATAAATGCTTAAAGGAAAGGATTTTGGATGGGGGTAGCACTTATATTGTCCAATACTTTCAGAGGTTTCATTCAATCATAGTAGAGAAGGGCATAGTGTAGCAGCTCAGTTCATATCCTGAAAGACCCAGAAATAGAAAAGCAGAGAACCCACATTTGCCTCTTGTCTCTTTTACCCATTTATGTCATGTATTCTCTTAGTCCAAGAGATAATATTCATCACCTATATTGAGAAAGGTCTTTTATTATCAGTGAGTAAACTTTTTTCCACACATAGAGTTATGCCTTATTCTCCAAGGTGATATTAAATCCAGTCAGATTGACAAGGAATATCAACCATTACACCCACCAAACAAAGGATAAACATCTAGGAAAGGATATGCAAATGAATAAAATGTGCTACCTATGGGCTTTTTACCTATGGGCTTCTTTATGACTTGAATAGTATAAAACATTGACATTGTATCTCATGTTATATAAGTTCCTGAACAATTTTCCAACCTATAATATCCTATATACCATAATGTGAAATTTAGTAATGTTTCATATTCTTGAATTTTTTATCAATTATAGTAGGTATGCAGAATAAAACAATGAATTTTTAATAATATATAAAGGCTAAACCTTCTTAGTGGATTCTGAAAGGATCCTACCTGATTCAATTCCACTGGACAATGTTTAATATGATTGCAAAGCATAGAAATGCATTTTTGTGTAACTTTAGTACATTCTAATTAAAAACATAGGAAGTCAGAGGTATGAGAAAATATATAATTAAAAAACAATAATGCAAATGTTAATGTCCAGTAACTCTTCCTTTAACTTAAGACATTTTTACTAAACTAAAAATGTCTATAACATATATTGAATAATTGTGATGGAAAATCACTTATTTAATTAGTTTGTTCAGTATCTGTGAGTTTAAATATGCCTTCAGAATTGATACACCTGATGTAGATCCTGATTTCAAGTTACCGTCATTCAAAACATGGACAATGTAATCTCATAAAAGCAGGAGACTCATCATCCAGCAGTTTTCACAAGTGCTTTGATTCTCAAGGCACAAAGAGATAAGCTTCTGAAAAAGCATTTTAGAGGACTGATGAAAGAAATAGGATTTTCTATGAGTCTTGAATAAAAAAAATTTTTCATAATGGCACAAAATGGAATTAGTGGCAAAATGTCGTAAAGACAATGAATACAGAGACAGAGTACATTAAGATTTGTGCTCAAATATATTTCCCGTTTATTCATCTTCCTCATAATGAAAGCCTAGTCATTACTGTAAAATATCCAATGTGCTAATTAACACTGATGATGAAATGAAAAATAAAATACTAGGAAAAATAGAAAACTTAGTCCTATACAAACTCATGAGTGACACAATAAAAGTACACAAAAATGTATTACAAGGATAGGGAAATAGTTTAAGCATCTGACCTAACTTTGAATCTTCAAGACTGACATGTTAGACTATGATTAAATAAAATTAAAAAAATAATATTTATCTCAGTCCTAAAGTGTGCAGCATAGGTAAAGGCCCTAAGATGAGTGAATGAGTGAAAAGGAGAATTATGTAGCTGAATACAGAGGAAATTAATTTGGCAAAGGTCATAGGGAACATGATTTCATCCAGGAAACTGTGCCCGTATAGCCAGCAGGTCAAACAGGCAAAAGAGCAATACAGCAAGAGTCAGAGAAAAAGAGAAATGGGAGGCAGTAGGAAAACCATGATGACAAATCAAAATTTGGATGTTTTGGAGGAGTTGAATGAAATTCTGTTTAAATTAGTCTGTATTATATTATGACTGAAGAGGTAAAGGAAGGTCATTACCTTGAATGACCTTTTAAAGAATTATAGACTTATAATAGTCATTAGAAGTCTTGAAGATGACATCTTTTGAAAAGACTAATTTTGAGAAAGTTTAGATTACAAACAAAGAGACTTGGAATGGTTTTAGAAATGTTAGAAACAATAACAAAAACATGAATCTCATAGATTTCTTATTTTCAATTCGTTCAGAAGAGTGGTCTAAGGATTATAATCATATTCTGTATAGAACTGGGTACAAAAGAAAATATTACATTTCCTTCTAACATGAGTTCATCACTCAGTTATTTATCCATACGATATTATATAAATATCAGTTTTACAAAGTTTGGTTATAATGAAATTCACGTTCATTTTTTGTGCTTCAGCATGGAACTTGCAGGAATTCTGTCCATTTTAGTCATGATTTCCTGTGAAAATTTGTACATTTTTCAGATGAAATATTGAATTCATCTTATATCTTTTTTTATTTTTTTTATTAAAAATTTAATTATAAATTTTTAAATTTTTTTACCAGTTCCCTCCCTCCCCCCTCCTCCCCCCCGAACCCCCTACTCCCCCACATCCCCCAGTGCCTCCCCCCCAATTTCCAGAGAGTCCTTTATTGTGTACGCCTAACTCTCCACTGGGTCCTCCTCTCCGATGACATATAAGGACCCAGTGGCATTTCCATAAGCCCTTTTTCTTGTTCCCCTTAAGCATAAGATCACTACTATGGCTGTCAATCCCTTGCCTCCAGGGGTCTCGGTGCCCTTAACAGATGCTAGACTTTATGAGGGCAACAGTGCGCTGGACATTGCGCAGGGCATGCAAAGTCCCATTATGATTGCTTTGGCCCCAACTATTGTTGAGAATCTTGCAAATCGTTGCTCCTCCCATCCTTTTGCTCTTACAATCTTACCGTCCCCTCTTCCGCAAATGTCCCTGAGCTCCAGGATGGGGAGGGATTAGGCTGGCCTAGTTCTATGTGATTGATATAGTCTCTGAAGTTCTGGATTGTGGTTTGTTGATTTTCTTTTGCAGTTTTGCTGCTCGTGCAATGCCCTGCACTCCATTCTGCTGGGCACTGTATGTCACCCCCTGGCCAGAGACAAAAAGCTGTTAAACTGGAGTCTTGTTATAATAGCACATTCAAGGGTAGATGTAATAAGAGTATGAAACCTCAGTGAGGGAGGGGTCCATCACCCATTTGCAAAATGATTACTTTTTATCTGCTAGACTATATGCCCTCCCCTTCTGGTGAGATCAGGAAAGAACGTCTGTGAACTTAACCAGGTTTCTCATTACTTACTTGCAGACCTTGAGGGAGGCCTATTTTCTCTGCTGTAATATGGTCCCCTCTCTCCTTGTTTCTGGTGTGGCCCTCCTACCCCATCTCTCTTGTTCATAATCCTTGCAATTACTGTGTTACATAGGTTTACTTTTGAGTGTCTCAATGTGGGCTGGGTGAGTTTGGTACTAGGAGCCACCTATTAGGGAGTACATACGACGCTTAATTTTCTGGGTTTGGGATACTTCACTTAATATAATTCTTTCTAATGACATCCATTTCCCAGCAAATTCCAGTAATTCATCATTTTTGATGGCTGAGTAGTACTCCATTGTATAGATGTACCACAGTTTCCTTATCCACTCGTCAACTGTTGGACATTTAGGTTGATTCCATGACTTTGCTATTGTAAACAGTGCTGCTATGAACATGGGCGAGCTTGTGCTATCGAGGCGAACCTCTGCTGCATGGGGGGTTATTCCCAAAAGTGGGATACCAGGGTCATATGGCATTTCAATCTTTAATTTCTTTAAGAATCTCCAGACGGCTTGCCAGAGTGGCTGTATGAGCCTGCATTCCCACCAACAATGTAGGAAAGTTCCCCTCTCTCCATATCCTCTCCAGCATTTGTCGTTGTTTGTATTGTGGATTTTTGCCATCCTGACCAGGGTGAGATGATATCTCAGGGAAGTTTTGATTTGCATTTCCCTGATGGCGAAGGAAGTGGAGCATTTTTTAAGATATTTGTTAGACATTTTAATTTCATCCCTGGTAAAGTTTCTTTGAAGTTCCAGGGCCCATTTTTTAATTGGACCAGTGTTTTCCTTGGAGTTTAGTATTCTAAGTTCTTTGTGCACTCCGGACAGTAGAGCTCTGTCAGATATGTGGTTAGTGAAGATTTTCTCCCATTCTGTGGGTTGCCTTTGAGCTCGTGTGACAATCTCTTTATCTGAACAGAAGCTCTTTAATTTCACAAGATCCCAACTGTTGAGAGTTGGTAGCAGTGACTGTGCCATTGGATGTCTGTTTAGGAACTGTTGGCCTAGCCCAATCAGCTCGAGGGAGTTCCCTATCCTTTCAACTATGGTTTTTAAAGTCTCTGGCCTGATATCAAGGTCCTTGATCCATTTGGAATTAAGTCTTATACATGGTGACAAGTACGGGTCCAGCTTTAATCTTCTGCATGTGGAGATCCAGTTTTGCCAGCATCATTTGTTGAAGATGCTGTTCTTTTTCCATTGGATTCTTTGGGCCCCTTTGTCAAAGACCAAATGGCTGTAACTTTGTGGGCTTATATCTGGGTCTTCAATCCTTATCCATTGATCTGTGTGTCTATTTTGGAGCCAGTACCAGGCTGTCTTTACAACTATGGATTTGTAGTATAGACTTAGGTTTGGTATGGTAATACCTCCAGCTGTGTTTTTGTTACTCAGGATTGTTTTTGCTATCCTGGGTCTTTTGTGCCTCCATATGAACTTTGAGATTGTTTGGTCAACTTCTTTGAAGAATTGCTTTGGGATTTTGATTGGTATAGCATTGAATCTGTATATTGCCTTTGGTAGGATGGTCATTTTTACGATGTTGATTCTGCCAATCTAGGAACAAGGGAGGTCTTTCCACCTTCTGGTGTCTTCTGCAATTTCTTTCTTTAGGGTTTTAAAGTTTTCGTTGTAAAGGTCTTTTACCTGCTTGGTTAGGTTTATACCAAGGTATTTCATTTTTTTAGGGGCTATAGTAAATGGGATTGTTTCTCTCAAGAAAAATGTGTATTCTTTGGATGCGTGGATGAAAAGTTCGATAGAGATCTGTAAGGTCCATTTCTTTAAGGGTTTGATTAAGGTCCAAAGTGTCTCTGTTAAGCTTTTGACCTGTTGATCTATCCCATGTTGAGAGGGCGGTGTTGAAGTCCCCAAGAATTATCGTTTGGGGGTTGATTTCTTGCTTTAGACGCTGTAGGGTTTTCTTAATGAATGTGGAGGGGCCCATATTGGGTGCATATATGTTCAGTATTGTCAAGTCTTCCTGGTGAATTGTACCTGTGACTAAAATGCAGTATCCATCCGTGTCTCTTATAATTTTCTTTGGTTTGAAATCCACTTTGTCTGATAGCATAATGGCTACCTCTGCCTGTTTTCTGCTTCCATTTGCTTGTAGAATTGTTGACCAGCCTTTTATTTTTAGAGCGTGCCTATCTTTTGTGGTGAGATGGGTTTCCTGCAGGCAGCAGATTGATGGATTGTGATTTTTAATCCAAGTTTGTAATCTGTGTCTCTTGATCGGTGAATTAAGTCCATTAACATTTAGTGTTATAATGGAGAGACTATTGTTAATTCCAGACATTTATTATGTTTAGTAGCTTTTATAAGTATATTGCTTCGCTTTTAATGGTGTTATATTTGCCTTCTGTTCTTCTGGATATGCCTGTTTTTTTCTTCACGCTTGAGTATCATTTCTAGCATTTTTTGAAGGCCTGGTTTGGTGGACATGTATCCCTTCAAGTTGTCTTTGTGCTGGAAAATTTTTCTTTCTCCCTCGATCATGACTGATAGTTTTGCAGGGTAAATCAGCCTGGGTTGACATTTTTGTTCATTCAATACTTGACGTATGTCTCTCCAAGCTCTTCTTGCTTTCACTGTTTCGACTGAGAAGTCATTTGTTATTTTAATAGGTTTACCTTTAAAAGTGACTTGTTTTTTCTCCCTTGAAGCTCTCAGCACCAGTTCTTTATCTTGAATGTAGAGTGTTTTAACTATTATTTGCCGTGGGGTGCTTCTATTTTGGTCGTATCTGTTTGGGGTGCGGAATGCCTCTTGTATATGGATGGGCCTCTCTTTTTTTAGATGAGGAAAGTTTTCCTTGATGATCGTTTGAAAAATTTCCTCAGGGGTGGTATTTTGAGATTCTTGCTCTGGTATTCCATGAATACGCATGTTAGGCTTCTTCAGGGTGTCCCATATCTCTTGGATATTTCTCTCAAGTATCTTTTTGGCTTTAACAACCTCTTCCATTGAGCTGGTTAGTACTCCCACTTTATCTTCAAGGTCTGAAATTCTGTTTTCTGCTTCATTAGTTCTGTTGATAAGACTCTCTGTGGCGTTCTGGGTTGAAGATAACTTGTCTTTTAGCTCAGTTTTAAACTCTGCTTGAGTTTGTTTTAACTGCTCTATGCCACTTTTTGTTTCTTGCACTGTTTTTCTCAACTCCTCCAGATGTCTGTTGTGTTCCTCTTCAAAGCAATTGATTTGATTATGTAATTCCTCCTGGATTTCCTCTTTTATAGTATTGAACATGGTAATGATCATATTTTGAAAGACCTTATCCTGGGTGAGGCTTTCTTGGCCTTTTTCCGGGTTTGTTCTTGTTGGGGTCTAACATTATGGGATTAATTTCTTCAGTGGGAAATTTGTTTACTTGAGTGTTGCTTCTCATGGATTTGCACTTTGACTTTGGCATTGTCATTTTAACTCTTAAGATCTCTCAATTTCACTAAACTGAATTATTTGGCTTGGGGTCCTGGTGGGTGGGGCCCGAACAGGGACTTACCTAGGGCGCGGGGTGAGGCCCAGCTGGACCGCCTGCGCGTGCCCCGACCGGCAGAGCGGGGTGGGGTGAAAAGGGAGGATGGCCATGTCGGCGTGGAGCTATTTAACCCGAGAGTAGCTGGAGCGGGGCCCGTGCGCAGAGGGGAGGTCCTCCTCGTCCCTGGGCCCCGCGCGCGGCTCCGGCTGGATGGTGGGAGTCGGAGCCAGGTCCTTGTGGGCTGACCTGGGGTCCTGGTGGGCAGTGCGTGGGGCATTGACTTACCTAGGGCGCGGGGTGAGGCCGGGCTGGACCACGCGCGGGTGTCCCGACCAGTGGAGCAGGGTGGGGTGTAAAGGGAGGATGGGGGCATCGGCGTGGAGCTATTTAACCCTAGGGCAGCTGGGGCGGGGCCCGGGCGCAGGGGGAGGTCCTCCTCGTCCCTGGGCCCCGCGCGCGGCTCCGGCTGGATGGTGGGAGTCAGAGCCGGGTCCCTGTGGGCTGACCTGGGGTCCTGGTGGGCGGTGCGCAGGGCGTTGACTTACCTAGGGCGCGGGGTGAGGCCTGGATGGACCGCGTGCGCGCGCGTCCCAACAGGCGGAGCGGGGTGGGGTGTAAAGGCTTCATCTTATATCTTATTGACAGATATATTTACAATCACCATACTTCTCTCATATTCAATTCATTTAAATTCCTTTTATAAACTTTATTTAGAGTGTGTGTGTGTGTGTGTGTGTGTGTGTCTGTGTGTGTGTGTGTGTGTATCAGAGGGCACCTTGTGTTCCTGTGAAGAACCCAGGAAGCAATCCAATCATCCTGGATGGCTTCTATCTCCTTTTTTCTTCACTCTGGGATCTCCCAGATTTGCCCACCAGGAACAGAAATTCAGACCCACATTATTTCCGCCTTCAGATTTTACATGAAACTTGGGATTCATACTCAGGATCTTCTTGCAAGGCAGAATCTTAATCCCTGAGCCATATCCTCCCTCATTTAAACTCCTCTATAGTGACTTAAGACATGTGATCATTAGAATTTTTTAAAGCATATAGTTGTAAAACATCTTTAGTGATTGTTGTAGTTTGCCTCCATGGTTTCTGATAAATGATCATCAAATGTCTTAAAGGAACAAGGGGTTTATTTCCTTAGGACAGTCTGGTTAAAGCTTGACAGGAGAGTACGTACCAACATTAAGGTGAGGGAACTGGCCATACCATCTCTACATAAAGTCTGAGAGAGGGACAATCCTTACTTACCAAACTGCATGTCTGGCCAAGTGTACACAAGGATGCTAACTTCTTCAGCCAGCTCTTAGTATTTTATTCACCATCAGCTAGACAATCTCCTTCAGGTTCACTCTGGGCTTAACTCAATTACTATTTCTCTACAAATGTGCCCAGAACTCAAATCCTCAATCATCAAGTTCATACCTGTGCCTAACCATGACAATGGTAGGTCTGTAAATCCATTATTTTACTGTTTTTTTCTCTGTATAGTTACCTTGATTTGAAATTGTTTAACTTCTTCTTATTCATTTGGGATCATTAAATTAGTGTTGTTATTTAAAATATTTTATTCTTGTTTGCAAGACTCAGACAGACAGAGAGCCAGCCAGCTAGCCAGACACACGCACACACACACACACACAGAGAGAGGGAGAGAGAGAGAAAATATACATATGCCATAGCCCACATGTGTAGGTCAGGAGTTTGATCTCTCCTTCAACCATAAAATCTTGTGGGCTTTTAGTTGTAGAATTTATATTGCCAGACTTGTAATCAGACCCCTTTACCCACTGACCTATCTCTTTGGTCCCACAATGTCCTCTTTAGTTTTATTTTCCAATGTTTATCATTAGTGTGTTTCATATAGCAAACTAAAGCATCGCATCATCTGCTGATACATAGAGGTTTTTGACAATACAGTGTGCAAAATTATCTATGGTTTCACTTTTTGCACCTTCACCCAACTGATAGCAATGCTTTAGAATTATTGAATGGGATTCTTCAGAATCCAAAGCAGTCATTAACTAATAAATTGTATGCCATGTCGAGCTATATGATAGAATATCTTATTTTCCTTGGACATCACAACAGGACATGAGCTATATATATACTATATGTATACTGTATATGGGCCAGTGATTTTTTTCACTTTTTGAGTGAGATAGAATGTCACAAACATATACTTCTGTGTTCAAGTAAAACATATATACTAAATAATAGCCTCAGCCTACAAGAATAATGAGACTGACATTCAATATGCAAAGAGTATATGCAAAATCCTTCCTTCAACTGAAATTGAGACAATGTTAATAAGACTTACAGGGATAACAAAAGATAGGTCATGCAGTTAGGGCGGCCAGGGTGACTCTGGGCTGCAACAGGCCAGTCAAGATGGCTGCCGTGGAGGCCAAGATTGGGCCGCTGTCCCCGGAGGATCTGCCCACTGATCCTCTTGTGCTCATCTTATTCTTCGCGGACTACAGGGACCTAATCAATTGTTGCTATGTCAGTGGAAGACTTTTCCAGTTTTTAAGTCATGATCTACTGTGGAGAAGACATTGCAAAAAATACTAGCTCATATCTGAGGAAAGGAAAACACAGAAGAGGCAGTGCTGGGAATCTCTCTTCATAGAGACTTACATTTGGGAAGATACATTGGCCATTATGCTGCAATCTAAAAAGCCTGGGATGACCTCAAGAAATCCTTGGAGTCCAGATGTCCTAAGATGGTTTTATCTCCGAAAGAAGGTGCTTAAGAGGAAGATCTAAATGCCGTAGAAGTGTTGCAAACTTCCTGATGACTATCTGTTCCTATCCATCCACAATGGGCAGAAGTTAGTGGTTCCTGGGTTGTTAGGAAGTATGGCACTGTAAAATCACTACCACTCTGAAGATTTGTTACACGTTGATATTGCTGCAAGAGGATTCCAGCAGAGACAGGGAGTAAAATACTGTCTGCTCTTAACTTTTTTCATAGCAGTGGAAGCTGCTCAGAGGGCTGAAATAAAAATAAAGTTTTCTACCAATGTCCAGGCCAAATGATTCAGAATCCTGCTGCTATGAACATGTTTATCATAGGAGCTATTTTTACTGACTGGTTTACATCTTATGTCAACAATGTCGTATCAGGCAGCTTCTATATCATCAGAGATCAAATTTTCATATACATTTATGATCCAGTGTGTAGCAACAACTGGGAATATTACGGTTTCAGTATCTGCATTGTTTCTTCCAGAACTCAGCTCTGTAAACCCACCCCACTATTTCTTCGCATACAGAAATGTCAGGGGATACACTTCCCCAGAAGATTTGGTAATTGGACAGTCCCTATTGGAGAATAACAAATACTAAGGGGGACGTAGAAGACATTCAAGGACCTGGAGTAGTTGCAAATTTCCAATCATCTGACCAGGTCAGATATATGAATATACAAGCCATACAATATTTTCTACAACATCAGGATATATGGAAGGATATTAGACTTTTCATTTTCTATAATACAAGGACAAGATCTTTAATGTTGCTGTCCATGGCATGTCCAACATTCAGGGTACCTTTATTGGAAATGGGTCCTGATGAATGTGAAGAGATGGAAGAGGATGAAGACAATGATGGTGACTAAGCAGACATGGAAGAATGAAATGAAAATGAACAGAATCCGAGATCAAAGAGGGTCTTTAATGTTCTACTCACAAACGCTGCTGTTCATGCCTTTTTTAACCACTGGGATAACTCTATAGTCTGTTAAATAAGTTTCTCAATAGTGTAAATATATGTTCTCAATATTTAGCAGGAAACTAGCATGAAATACTGCTCCAGCTTTAGGCTCTACATGATACTACACTAGTAATTGGATCATTGGTTTGCTAGGTAGTTGTAAGATGAAAGATGAAATAGGAATCATTTTTTTCTCTCCCAAGGGTCAATGAAAGAACAGTTCTAGCTAAAGAACAGACACTTCTTTGTTTAGAAATAATTTCTACTTAAAATATATATATAGAAATGGAAAATTGTTTTGAGTAAGAATTTGAAACAATAGAAACACACAATAATAGAAACTATGTCACTGAATTAATGCGAAAAGGCCTCTTTCAGTTGATACTTAAAAATGAACATTTTTTGTCCTAATCTACTTAATGATTCTTAATATTTTATATTCAATGGGAACTAACTAGCCAAATAACTTGAATGCTAATGATTTTCCCTTTCTTAAAAAAAATCTATCTTTAAATTTAAAGTCTATTACACAGACTTGAAAGTTGTCATCAGTATGACCTTCAAAGTCTTTAATTTCAAATTTGGTACCATGAATGACTGACTGTATGCATCAATGATGTTCATCCATCTGTGACTCCCCAGGAAAGGAATTATAGGGATTGTTTTCTTTCCCTCATCTTCTGTATTAAATTGACATGATGTGCACTGTTTCAATTACTTATAATTTATTTAATATAACTAGTTTTGACCTCTTGGATTCTGAAGTTTAGTTCCAGAATTAGTGACTATTAATTTCATTGTTCTCCTCTATGGTTGAAATTACTTTTGAAGCCCTTGGAAAATTTGGGAAGTTTACCTTTTATTTTTAAAATTTTATTTATTTAAGCATGTATGAGTGTGCATGTATGTGGATTCAGGAAAACTGTGGGAACTGGAGTCTTAGAAGGCTTTTTCAGATTTAGTTCTATCTGTCGCCTCATGAGACCCAAGTCATCTCATCAGGTTTTTGTGGCAAGTGCTGTGCCATCCAATAAGCACATTGTTGTTTCGTTTTTGTTCCTTTATCAGTTTCTTTGATGGTGTTGTAGAATATGTTTTATTTATCTAGTTTTTAATCTTCTAATTAGAAACTCTGCTTGCCTTTTCTAAAATCATCCACATAGTATAGTTTCAATACATTTGTAATTATGTACAGACTATCAAAACAATTCAGACTTTCTTTCATGGGTATTTATGATGATCAGAACAAGCAGGTGGATGGAACCAAAATGAATAAAACTCAGCATAACCACAGTCACTCTCGTGAGCTAACTACAAATATCTTTCACTGTAATTGCTCTTTGAGATAGAGCAACCAATAAAGTGAACTATGGAAATGACTAACTTTATTGAATGGAATATTAGATTTTTAATGCTAAATTTAGATATGATATGAAAAGGGAATGCTACAGATAAATGCACAACTAATAGAGAAAATTGCAAACCAAGATTAAACAGGAAAGATGTTGGAAAAACAATCTTCTATACATGAATAAACAAAATGATGCAGTAATGATGAATTTACATCCCGAGGCCAGCTTAGAACCCGCTGAAATGCTGAAATGATGCTTAGGTAGGTGTCAAGTGGCCCTTTGCTAAGGCAGTGCTTAGGAACAGAAGATTATCAGGGGCGATGAGTGAGTGCTAGACTTAGTGCTCCTGCATCAACATGTCTATTCCTGGCAGTGACCACAATGCAATGCCAGAGTTTCATCTTTCTACTAATGATCTCACACATTATACTGTAGACATTGTAGAAATGCAATTTATACCAAGCACTATACCAACAAAATGGAAGAGATCAGCTTTTAACCTTCTAAGGTAGAAAAAAATTTCTACTTTTAAGAATAGTAAATAGACATAATGGGTTATAAGAAATTTTAAGCTCTTTTAAGCAAATATTTGTTTATAAGAGTTTTTTCTTTTACTTTGGATATTCATGATATATAGAATTTAGATGGTTAGACATGTAGAAAACATAGAGAAAGGAGATATTCTTTATTTAATGAAATGAGAAAAAAGTACTATTTCAGTGAAACTTTTTAAAAGATTATATTGCATATGTTATTTCAACTATTAATCATTACCAATAGCTTTCTAGAGCACACTTTCATTATTTTTCAGTTAGCTATTTGTCTTAAAGAGTTTGTGGCATATTCATGACTAATTATATTGAGACTAAATATATATCCTAAATAAATCTGTTTTCTGCCTATCCTCTCAACAATGGCCTGTAATATATTACAATATTGTAGAGGAAAATGACAAGTAATCATGAAAATTTATGGCATCATGAAACTTCATTAAACAGTGCTAGTTCTATGAAAATATACAGCGAAATTTGTCACCCAATGTAAAATATTGAAAATAGGTGAACAACAAGGAGAATGAGAAAATAACCATTCAGATTCATTCAAGACTTAATGGATATCAAGATCCTTGAAGAACTCTTATGTTTTGACACTGGATTGTATCAATTTACACATGATAGAACACACTCCATGTCACCACTATTTCAATATCCATTATAATTTATGTTTTCAATGTGTAAATGTAAGTATGATCAAGGCAATCAATGAGTTAAAATGTTCAAGTGACTCTGGCATCTGGATTAATGACTCTGGCATCCGGATTGAAATGAGCCTTTGAAATCACATTTTTCTATGATTAATTTTAGAATATGTGTTTATTTTTCATCTTTAGTAAGGTTGTGCTACATACTATACAGAGGTAGATGATTTTTGGTCCCATTTCAGAGAAAATGTTTACTGCTGAAAAGCTTTTTAAATTTTTATGTTGTTGTCTTTCATAATTCAGGTTATCTGGAATGAATATACCACCACCAATTATCAGCAACAAAAACTGGCTCAGACTGCATTTTGTTACAGACAGCAATCACCGATATCGTGGATTTAGTGCTCCCTATCAAGGTATATTTAATGATTACCTCTCCCTATCCTATGTTTAATATGATTTTGGTCTACAGAAATGTATTTTTAATACAAGAAAAGAATCTTTAGCATTTTTAAATGGTAATTGGGATGGTTAAAATGGTCACTATCATGGAGAAAATAAAATAATTTAAATTAAATTGCATATTAAAGTTAGCTAATTTTTAGATAATATTAAAAAAGATATTAATATTTTTGAAACGTACAAAGTAAAAGTTATCAAATTTGACCATAACAAAGTAATTTGCTAATTGGAATGTTCAAAATCATTCAAGAAGCCCAGGACTTCAAACAGACTCTTCATCACTAAAAATCAATTCCACAGAATTTATCAGTTACTGCTAGTATGATTGAATTTACTAAGATTATCATCTACCAATTTTATGGACAGGCATAATTTTGAATGATCACAATCTAATATGTGATATATTAACTTGGAAAACAAATTGGAAGAATATCAACA
The DNA here is from genome assembly GCA_023101885.1 of Typhlomys cinereus. Classification (NCBI taxonomy): domain Eukaryota; kingdom Metazoa; phylum Chordata; class Mammalia; order Rodentia; family Platacanthomyidae; genus Typhlomys; species Typhlomys cinereus. Next base: position 3,891,443 of record JALPQD010000159.1, read on the forward strand.
GGAAGGTATAAAATACTACTAAAATGTAACTTCTGCAATGTTCTTCCTTAAAAATTTATTCCATTTTCAGTAGTGTATCAGCTACTGCTCATGCAACAATGAACGTTGCTGCAGTTACATTTTTTCATTTACATTTTGTTTTGCTTTGAGCTTGGTCTTTCAAATATTTTCTCTTTAGGAGTCTTTCATTTAAACATTTATAAATTTGATATTGTGATTTGATGTTTATACTACACCACATACTGTTTCCAGCCCACAGATTTGAACAATTAATATACATTACACAGAGACATCACCCCTGTGAAAGTTGGATCAATGAAAATTATCTCAATAACAAGAAATTTAATTTTATTTTTAATTTGCTTTTCACAATCATGTACTTTATATCACTGGAACAGAAATACATAGATTAGATTACAGGAAAAGTTTGTTATAGAAAATCTTACTGATTTCTTTGTCATGCTGAAATGAAAGAATTAGTATGAGCAAAAATACATGATAGATTAATACATCTCATTACAGAAAATATTACCTAACATGATATGCTATATTAAAAAATAAAATAAATGCATTCAAATATTTGTGAGGGAATGGTAGCTTGAATCTCACTAATTAAAAACAGGAGCAGCTTTAAATATAAGACTTGTGAAAAATAATGGTTGTTGTGAAGCCTCTTTATTTTCAAGTTGAAATCTTGCGGAGATTTTTAGCATCAGTATCATATGGTCAGGCTTCCTGTACAATGAATTAAGACAGATGATATGGCAGGAGTTTGGAAGACTGTCCTCTGCAGCTCCTGTGCTAGGTGAAACTTTTAACTTATGGAATCCCAGCAATCTTTCAGTAACATGGCTTCTTTTTTCTGAATTTAAATGTGGCACCTTTTTAATATTTCAAATTAAAAATTGGTGGAAAATTAGGTCTATTTCAAAATTAAATAGTACTTTGTTTAACATAATCAGTTTCTTCCTGGCATCTCTGAACAGAGGTGGTGGCAATTATGAGACAATAGCACAAACACCCAGTAGATTTCTATTTCAGTTATTGTCTGTGCTATTCTATCCATTGATCTTAAATGGACTTCTATGAAATTTCAAAATTCAATTTGATTTGTCTGCATCATTTGCCTTCTTTCAGCACTGAAAAACAGTGTATCAGTAAGTTGACCATAAGACATGATGAACAAGAAGTATGTAAAGAAGTACACTCATTCCAACTTTCAGAAGCCAAGGAATATAAAATCAATGTAACTTTTAGAAATTGCAGCAAGAAAGATGTGGACTTAGATTATGAAGCTTTGACCATATGAGCAACTGGAATAAATGTTTTATTGCACACAGAATGATGTTGCATTGCATCCTTTGAGGGCTTTCCAAATTAAATTTTGCATAGATGCAGTAGGAATATGTCATAATACAATGAAAAAATTTGGCAATCTGATCTGAAAATCCGAATTCTGACCTGAAGCAATAATATCCCCAAACATGAGCAGGTAGTCAATGCTTCTCATGTTGTAGATACTTGTATTTTACTCTGAAGCTATTTAGATTAAAATTAATTACATATAAATTATATATATATATAAAAGTGAAGAAAACAAATCTATTATCTTAAATCCCTTCAGATTTGAATATGTATTAGTTATTTGTCTATAATTTTAAATCCATTTAATGTTTTAATAAAACCCCAGAATTTCCCAAGACTGATTATTTTCCTCATAACATTTTATTTATCTGCTATTTTTTAATTAGCATGAAAATTTATCACAAAGTATTAAAAGAGTCATTGAACGTTTTTAGTTACTTTTTATAGTTTTTTATAGGCTATGTAGTAAGCATAGTACACATACACATTGATCATTTTTTTCCAAATAGAGTCTTTTAAGTTGTGTGGTAAACTAGCAACTTCATTGTTTACAAATGAAAAGGAAAGTTGCTTTTAAATAAGGAGAAACATTGGCTGGAACTATAATATTAATGCCTATTATTCTTTTTAATACTGAAGTTTTATGAAAATTTGTAATTCAAGTGAAGTACCTTTTGTATGTATAATATTTCCTCTTTGAGGTTTTATGTTGAGTTTCTTCTCCCTATGTATAGAAAGCAAGCATACCAATTTCCAGGAGAGCTTAGATACTGGAAACATTTCATTCTTCAATTTCTCATCATTTCTTTAACCATTTCCACATTATTTTCTCATATCCATCTTTTATTTTTAATATTGCTTCTACATTCATAATTGATCCTTTTCTGTAGAGTGCTTGAATCAGCCTAATTCACAAATGGGTATTAAACCTTTAATAAACGATGATATTTGAAAGTTTTCTAGTCGGTTAATAACTTCATATTTTGATACGTGATAGGGTTATACATCTAAAATATTTATTTTTGTGTGAATTCATCATCTTACTTTGGGAATTTAGACATCATTGACTAGCATATGAAATTTTACTACTAATTGACATTTGTTTAAAATGTATGATATTATCTGTAAGTCATTGTACATTCAGTATTTACATATTATTTTTTCAATAATAATTGGTAATCTACTTCCTTCACTTTGTAAAGTATAATATGGATGTTCTAGATGTGAACATTACATAATTACTTTTGCCATGGAAGGAAACTAGTATATAATCAATCTTCAATATCTGAAAACATGAGTTTTGCTATAGTTTACACAAAAATTCTTTAAATCTGTTTATTTATATAATACATATTTAATTCATAATTTTGTGACATGATTCTTTTCATGTAGTTAAATATAACACATTCCCTTTTCCTTAAAGACATATTAATCTTCATCAAATTTATTTAATTTCATTATAGTTTTTTTATATTCTTAGGTTATATTCATTTAGTGAACCTCAGATTTCTCTTTGGTAAGGAATGTTTACCTAGATCACTTTAAAACTGTAATAATGATATGCTTCTCTAATCCTCAATTATAGGCCCATATTTCTGACTTTTATTTAATTGAAAAAGGAATAATGTGTTTACTGTAAGCTCCGTGAAACTATGTATCATAAAATGGATTTAGAGTACAAAGTGCATGTTTTATATTTGGGAAGTTTTGTTATAAACAATTTTACAGTTACTGAACAGTGTAAGATGCATTATACAACATTAGGGAATGGATCTTAGGATAGAAATGGTAGAATTCAGTCCTGAAGGCCAATGCCATCCAGTTTCTGGGTCTCATATCAATTCTTCATAATTAACAGAACCACAATAGCCAGACACTTGGACACTGGACAAATCCAGCAAAAATTAAGACATGCAGTAAGTTAAGCTGCTTCAGTAAAAAGAAATCATCAACCATATGGGATGCATGAAAAAAGCACATATTTTAATCACAAGGAACAAATACTTTAAATATTGTGATTGAACATAATACTTGAAACTGGAGTTAGAAATGAAAAACAGAAAGCTTTACATTTCTCACTATCTCAAATGAAGTTGCCAACAGTTCCAAAAGGAAAAAAAAAATGAAGCATCTTCCCCAATTTTTGAAATAGTACTTTATATGTAAAACTGAGAAACAGTATATGCATATATATATATGTATTACATATACCATTTAAGTACTAAGACAATACCACAATGCTCAGTTTATGCTGTGTTGGGAACACTATCTCAATTCCAGAGGATCCTTCACATTATTATTGCTGGGCAATAATATATATATGGAGAGAGAGAGAGAGAGAGAGGTTGAAAAATAAGTGATATCAAAATGAATTTTAATAAAGGTGACAGACATTATTCTATCTCTGATGTCACCAATGTGGTTAACTCTATGCTTAGACATATTTTCCTTATTGTGCTGGCATATATCTACATATGCCCATTACTTACAAAAGAAAAGTAATCTGATACTTATACTGATACTGATTGTTCAGTAACTCTAAACATTTATGATTTAAAATTCTGTTAAAAGATGCCTACCATCATAACTGAATTCCAAATCTCTCAATTCAATAGTTTAAGTGCACTGAACTGATATGGTATGCTAAGTATGTCAGATTCCATTTCTGGCAAATAGAGTACATGAGTCTTTGTAAGTTCAATTCAACAATGCAAATCAATATATATATTTGCTTCGTAGAATATACATTTATTTCCAATAAAATGGTTTATTTAATTTTCATAGGATGTATGGTATGGGGAAACCATAACCCACAAATATGAATTCTTACCACAGAAAAATCCTCTTTTTACCCAAAGATCAATAGTATTATTTCAATCTTTCTGAGTTATATGACAACAGAAATATAATTTCATTAATTTGTAGCAATGACAAACAATTTTAATTATTTTTGATTTTGATAATCACTAATGATTTCCTTACCATAAATTTCTTTCAATCCTGAATATTTTCCATGACAATTCTATTTTAAATATTAGTTTAGAATTAAAAAGGTAAAGAAACATATCTTGGTAGTAATTCGTTGGTAGTAATTTTTTATCTTTTGTAAAGAATGGATATTTTATAATAATGACAATATAAAAATTTAAGAATTTTTAAAATCGCATATAAAATACACTCATTTACTTTAAAATAAAGTCAATAAGGGTGGAAATTTTCTAAAAGTGAAGAGATCATTTTAATTGCTTCACTATAGAAAATAAAATATTTTGCAGAATTGTTAATGAAACATGAGACTCTATAAAACTTCCAGTTTTGCAATTTATTCACTAATCTTGTATTAAATATCTCACTTCCAAATTCTCTTAGTTGTGGATGTGTTAGGGTAATTATCTAATTATAACTTTGTGTTTCTTCTGAGAAATATATCCTCATAGAATAGACAAAGTATTCTGAATCAGACACAGCCTACTACCAATTTTTCTTTAGTCAAGAGCACCATTTCTAGGAAAACATTTTATCTTGAAGATATTAATAAATATTTACATGTTTTATAATGAAATATGAAGTCACAAAGTGTGCCTATTTAGCTCATTTACAAGTGTTAGCCTAATGTGAAGGATCCTCTGGAATTGGGATAGTGTTCCCAACACAGCATGAACTGGACATTGTGGTATTGTCTTAGTACTTAAATGGTATATGTGAGCAGGAGAACTGGAAATTCAAGTGTTCAAGGTTGTCCTCAGCTTCAAACTGTGGTACACTGGGAATTTGGGGCTAACCTAGACTGGAGACATTGACATTGGAAATGAAGGGAGAGAAAGAGAGGGAAAGGGGGACACAGAAGGAGAGGGAGGAGAGGGAAAGGGAGAGAAGAAAGAAGGTGACTATGGGGGAGGTCATTGAATTCAGTTCTTGAGGAAGAATGCTATTTGGAATCAAGAAATGACTGTTTTCATTTTCAAAATATAACAGGAAAATTTAAAAAGAATCATATTAAAAATATTACAGTACCATTTTACAGTATCATTCTAAAGCTTAAATAGCTTTTTAATCCAGTCTTAACTATTTTCAAGAAGTTTAATCAATCACTATGATAGAATGGAAATGAGTGACTTTTGTCTAGAATTAAATGGAGAAAACATCATGAATACTTTCTTTAAAAGACAAAGTGAAATATTTTGACAAGAAACAAATTTAAAATAAATATGATCAATCTCAATTCCAAAAGGAAAACAAAACAAAACACAATGTAAAAGCTCCTGAGATATCTACACAATGAAATGTGTTTGTTATGTAAACATGAGGACCTGAGGTTGATACCCTAGCATCCATATAAATCCCTAAAACCTTGACTAGCCACATAACCAATAGTAGGCTGCAAAGGCAGACCCACACAGTTCATTGGCCAGACAACCTAGCTTCACAATTGGTGACAGGTTTCATTTCAAAAGAACAATATAAAAGTAATAGATTAAGATACAAAATGTTCTCCTTTATTCTCTGCATACATTTATACAGACATTTACACGCATGCTTACAGCATGGAATTACACATTACCATAAGAAAAACTAGGACTTAAAAGATAGCTCAACAATTAAAACACCTGCAGTGGAAGTGCAAGAAGCCAATTTCTTACCATCAGGTTACAGGTAAATTGTTGCATGGGGTGGTGGCTATCACAGCATGTAGACCCAAATTAGAAAGGTATGCATGTTGACCAGTCAGTCTAGTCTATTGGTGAACCTAGACTTTGATTGGAGATCCTTTCCAAGTGAATAAAGTAGAAAAGTGATAGAAGATTATTTTTGGTACCAACTTCAGGTCTCTCTACATTTATGCATATGCATAAACACACATGTACACCCATACATATGTAAGCATAGTCATATATACAATTTATAATAAATTGTATATGAAGAAAAAAACAGCAGTAACCACAGAACTGATGCTTATGCTTGCTGAATGTGTTAAACATATCAATGTTTTACAGTTATATAACTTTCATTGATATACTTAAAAATAACAAATAAATTATATTCACCTATATTAAAATCTCACGGAATATCAAAGAATACAGAGTTTAGTAATATAATTTCTATTTAGGTTGCTATCATCAAATATACCACCTAAATAAATAGAAGATGCAAGGTTAATTTCTAAATGTTACAAAGATGATATTTTCTGAACCAACAGTAGTTTTAAAGTGTCACACTTGGCCATTGTGAAATGGAAAGAGAAGTTATTTCTTGCAACATTTTGATTGTCCTCATATAGCCTCACAGATGATAAAATAAACATAACATGTATTTTCTATGTACAGCTAGCTTACTTAAATGTGAATCCTTAAGTTTACTGAGCTTAAATAGCTGTTTTCTTACTATTTCAACACTTCTAGATCTGAGTGATACACTGAAAATCTTAACAAAGGCAGAGTATAATAAAGTCATCAGCATAATATGTTAGTTTGTTAGCTGGTTTCACTAGAGATGTTACTTATTGTAAGTGAGAATACTGTAAGCATCCATTGTTCATGTGCACCAGCAACATGTCTTAGCATGGCCAACTGTCTACTTTGCTTTCTAATATGACTTATGCGGAATACTCTATCACCTCTTTAGTTAAAGTTTATTAAGCCACACTATGCAGTGTAAATAATCTTTTTGTATCACGGCATCCTCAAAAAGTGAAGCATTCATTCTTTTTTACTTCATGATAAGTATCAGCTACCCAAGACTCATCCCTCAATAAAGGATAAATTACCAGCAAAGTTAACAATCTGGTTTGGTTGTCTGTATGCTGATTGTCTATGCCTCTAGAAAGCTGATATTTTTTTCTATGTGTTAGGCCATATGATTTCATAGGAAATACATGTAGCTGGTAGAGTTTAAAATATTGATATGAGTTGTCTTCCCTTTGTAATGGAGTTTTTACAAGATCACACCCCTTACTTACACTTGCATGGAGTTGAATGTAGGGATTTTCTTTGCTTGTTTTGAGTTCTCAGTAATAATCTTGACATCTTTCAAACTGTATTAAGTAAGACTTCCAAGCTCATGTCTTGCTTAGAATCAACAAAAAATAGAACTATTCAAAATTGGTATGTTTTACAAAGACTCTCAAGCAATGTAGCTTGCAGAATTCAACAGGAACTTTTTAAATAAGAACAATCAAATAGATGCAAGAACGTGAACAACACTGCTAATTTTTTGCCTGTTTCCCTAGTATCTATCATATTCTAGTTATCCAATAGATGTTTAAGAGGACCAAATGTACATTGTATGTAATGTGAGTCACAATAAACAGAATGTCTCCACATATTGTTTTGATGCTTTTCAAAGCATGATTAATTGCATTACTAATCTGTATCTATTTTACCAAACATTCTAGGACAAGTTATTCAAATAGGCCCTGAACAAAAATCCCCTGCCAAGTGATAAATGGGAGGTAGTAGTAAGTTCATACAGCCTTTGAAAAGTTCTAAGTCTCTTGCTTTGTACATCCAGAGATGGAGGCTTCCACTAACATGTTCTGAGTGATAAAACAGCAGACGGGTCAAGAAACATTAAGTGCAAGGTCACATTATACAGGAGCAGAACTAAATCTCAATGCTTATGGCTTCCTGCTTCCAAGACTAATGGGAATCTCCCACCTAAGAGATCTTCCAAATTACAAAATATCAGGAGGGATAATTCTATGAGCAGAGCTTAAATTCATGACAACCAAGTTAAGAATAAAAAAGTGAAAAACATCACATATATTTTTTCCAACCTGGATTAGCAGTAACATGTTCATAAAATGACCACTGCTACTTAATACATACAAAAGACTTTGAAAAATGTTTGGCTCAAAGAAAGCATTAGTTAAATTGTTTGATGTTATTATAAATGCTGCAATTTGCAATTCTTTTGCTGCTATCATTTGACTAAAAAAACCTTGAAAGAACATTTTAACTATATTATTTGTAAAGGAAATACTACTTAAAAACAAATAAAAGACTATACCAGCCATTCTCAACCACCAGTGGAGGGCTTTTTAATTTTTAGTGCTTGTTTGCTAGTTTTTAAATAGGGAACATAGGGCTGGAGAGACGGCTCAGGGGTTAAGATTGCCTACAAGCAAATGTTTGTGAGTTTAATCCCAGGATACATATAAAAATTCCGGACAAAAAATGTTGTGGCCCGCACTTCTGGCCCTGGTGAACAGAGACTGAGAAATACCAGAGTGAAACAAAAAGGAGGTAGCAACAATGAAGAATGATTCCCAGAGTCACCCTTTGTTCTCCAATGGGACACAGAGTACCTTTTGGCATGAGTGTGTGTACACACACACACACACAATACACACATTTAAAATAAATAAATAAATAAATAAATAAATAAATAAACGTATGTAATTATAGGTTTCTGTATAGTAACTATAATGCTAAAATAAATTTATACCCTTAAAACATTGCATAATTTGAGAAATAATCTACAAAAAGACACTTGAAACATCAGCTGATTTTCCTCATTGTAACTGTATGATGGATTGCAAAAACAGCCATTAGTAGCACTTATAGTTATATACTTCAATCTTTTAATCAGTTGTACTCTTTGTTCATGTGCGTATGTAATACATTTTAATTACTCTCCCGCATCTTGTCTTATCTCCCCCCAACGTTGTCAATTTTCTGTCTTCCCCTACAAATACCTTTCCTGTATCATGACTTTGGATTAGTATCCCGCTCCTCTCAATCACTGCCTTCTCTTGGACCATGACTTTACAATTATCCTTTAGAGTCTGGTGGGCTCAGCAGTGGGAACGTAGCTGGAAACTATTCTTCCCCATATCACAGAATCTGTTAATATTTGGTAGGACCAGTGTTGATTAGGTCTCCTGTGAGATAGATCAGTTGCTATGTTTTCATGATTGTTATAGAATGGAAATGCACAGAAGATGACACTTAATGGCCCTTTTCCTTATCTTTAGGTTCTTAGGTTCTTCCTTCTCCATCTTCTGCAATGATTCCTGAGTCTTAAGTATACGGACAATTGTCACATTTAGGACTAAACTTATAACTGTCACTAATGCTCAGCATTTTATGGGGTCATGGGTCTCAGCGTTTGCCTCCATTCTTTACAAAGAAAGGCTTTTCTGACTGAAGCTAACAGTAGCTTTCAAGTGTAGATTTATAAGTCAATTTATATGATGAGAAGCATCAGGTGCCCTCTCCACCCATGACCGAAATCCTCATGTTGTAGTTTTGTTTGTTTTTGCTTTTTTTATTGCTTTTATTAGTAACGAACATGTATACTATCTCGTGAATCAAGTAAAATAATAATTTAAAAAATCTATTAATTACACCCATAACAGAGAGGCTATTGCTACACCAATGGATTCATCTTGCCTGACAAGATGGTATTGTAGGCCACAAACTTCAAAGTTGTATAAGTTCCTACTGTCTTTATTCCAAGCAACCTGCTGAGCACCTTAAGGCTCTAAGAGAGTCAGCCAGTAGGAAGGAATTTTCCAGTTATACAAGTATGATTTTTCTTACTTTGTATCCAAGTTTTTTGTGTCTTAAACAACAAGGACTTATCAACTCATCTGGAAGGCAACTAAGAGAAATGGCTAAAGTCTGCATTGTTTTGGGTCCATTTATCCTCTCTGACACCTGGAGATACTCTACACTTATCACTGAACTTTTCATGTAGTGATCTTTATATATATATATATATATATATATATATATGTATACACACACACATTTTATATATATATATATATATATATATATATATATATGTGACCAGCATTGCCTAGCTTGTAGATTATCTGCTCTCAAATTCTCTTGGATATATTTCAATTGTGGTTACATGATAGTAGGTATCTATGTATGTGTCACACTCTGTTTGTTTAGGTTAAATTTCCCCTATCCTCTGTCCACTCATCTTCATCCTCCCCCAGTTTGAACCTTCTCTCCTCAATATCCTTCACTCAACCCTTATTCTGTATTTGATACTATCCCCTCTCTTAATCAAAATCACCTAAATGTACTTTTCTTGTTTCCTAACTGCTGGATATCCTTCAGGTTAAACACAAAAATTACAGACCTGAGAGAGAATGTGTGGGTATCTTTCTTTCTTTTTCTTGTATTTTCTTTCTGGGCCTTTGTTACCTTCCTCGATGTTTTTATTTATTTATTTTTTATTTCCACTCATACAAACTTAACAGGTACACTGGTCCCCTCCCTCCCTCCAACCCCCCACCCCCACTCCCTCCCCATCCCCCAGTGCCTCCCCATCCCTTCCCCGGAGCATCCTTTAATGTGCATGCCAAACTCTTCTCTGGGCCCTCCTCTCCGATGAGGTGCAAGGACCCAGGGGCATTTCCCAGAACCCTTTCCTGTGTTCCCCTTAAGCATAGGAACACTGTGGCTGTCAATCCCTTGCCTCCCAAGATCCTAGTGCCTTTAGCAAATGCTAGACTTTGTGGGGTCAATAGTGTGTTGGACATTGCGAAGGTCATGCAAAGTCCAATTATGATTGTTTCAGTCCTAACTTGTGTGGAGTATCTTGCATATCATTACTCCTCCCATCCTTGTGCTCTTACAATCTTACTGCCCCCTCTTCCACAAATTTCTCTGAGCTTCAGGATGGGGAGAGATTAGGCTGGCCTAGTTCCAGGTGGTTGATACAGAGTCTCTGATGTTCTGGATTATGGTTTGTTGATTTGATTTTTTTTTCAGTTTTGCTGCTCCTGCAATGCCCTTCACTCCATCCTGATGGGTATTGGATGTCTCCCCCTGGCCAGATATAAAAACCTGTTAAACTAGAGTCTTATTATAAGAGTATATTCAAAGTTAGATGTAATAAAAGTAGGAAACCGCGGTGAGGGAGGGATCAATCACCCATTTGTGAAATGGTTACTTTCTATCTGCCAGACTATATGCCCTCCCCTTCTGGTAAGATCATAGCCCATCAGTTGTAATTTTTAAGTTTAGGCTTATGTTTAAACTAATGAGCAGTTATAAAACAGACTGAGGCAAAATAAGCCCAGAAGCTTAATGGATGTTGTAAAGATTCTATAACACTTAAGTCATGAATGTCAAAACAGTCAAATTAGAATATTTTACTTTTCTAGTGAGAAATCATCCTTTTTGAATCTGATTGTATTTTCAAATCAGAGGGAAAATACATAAATTAAGATTCATGACCAATACAAACCGACATATCTTTCCATGAACAAATCAATTTGTTAAAATATGAATCTTTCTATCTGGTTGATGAATCAAAAATATCAGTAACTCTTCAGTGTAGATGATTAAGCAGTATGTATGGCATGACAACAGAAAGTAAGAGATTTAGACACATATATAGGAACAGACACAGAGGGAAGCATTCTTAGTTTAAACCTTCCTCACATAAGGAAAAATTTCCTCATATGAGGTTTACAAGTTTGTGAATCTTGGCATGATACTACAGAGAAATCTTGGAATTAATGTCTTACCAGCTCATTACTGTAAGTTCTGTAAGATAAAATCTTTTCTCCCAGTAACAATAGTTAAGAAAAGTAACTGTAAAATTGCTCAATTTTGGCCTGAAATACCAGTAGTTGTTACTTTTGTGAAGGATCCATTTACTTCTTCCTGGTCCTATAATGCTTAGCAGAGCATTAAACAAAACATGATTATCAAAAATAACAATCTGATTCTGATCAATAGTTCACATTCTCTTGTAGCCTTGTTTAAAATAAAGTATCGGAAGCAGTCATAATTTATTGAATGATACTTAACAAGTATGTAAATATGCATTTAATTATATAATCAATATCAATATGAAAATATAAGCATAAATGATACATTTTTATGATTAAAATGTTAAATAATATTTTATTTTTATAACACATCCCCTAGTGAATATAAAATTTTCTGTGTGCGTACTTGATCTCTTTAATAGCTTATTATGACAATTTACCTACAAATTTCATTAAAATTGCTGCTCATTTTTATTTATTTATCTAAAACAATATATTTTCTGTTTCCCTTAATCCATTTAACACATTTAATTCTATTTGAAAATAGTATGTATCTAACCATCATCATCACCTAACAATTATTTCATATATAAAGAAAATTTAAAAATAAAATTCCTGATAAACAGTGAAGTCATGTTCAATAATAAATAATTTGCACTAGCAGTTTATAAATTCAAGTCAAATTATCTGTTGATAAATTAACTGTCATTCAATGTTCAAAAGCCATTTAGTGCTTAACAAAGCTCTTGCTCCAAAGGAAGGAATAGTTTTATTCTAATTCTAAGTGATCATACGTAGAGAACCCAGAATTAACTTGACCTCGGTGGCATGTTCCAATGAGGAAGAAGTTGCATGTGCTTCATGTCACAGAACACTATACATATATATATTTGGCCTGAAATACCAGTAGTTGTTACTTTTGTGAAGGATATACATATACATATACATATACATATACATATACATATACATATACATATATATATACATATCCCCCATTCAGGATGCCTGCTTTGGAAAATTTCCAGCATGCACTGGTGTATGAACTTAACCCACCAGTGGGCAAAACATGGAGTTAAGAAGCTCCCCTTGTCTCCTCTGGCATCAGTCACAAACATTCTCTTTAATATCTGCCTTTAATATCTGAATCTGATTATAGAACCTGTCTCAAAAGTACAGTGTAGAAGAGTGACATAGGATGATTCTTTATATTAACCTTGTGCCTCAATATACCCATGCACAAACACTGCATGTGCATCTTTATTATGGAGGTCTAGTAAAAAGTAGACATAGTTAGGTTGAACTTTTGAGTCTGGCAACCTCGATAAGAAGGGAGACTACCATCTGTAGCACCCCTCCACCTTCAGGCTCTTACATCCTTATCTAACCCTATTTCTCAAGGATCATTGAGTTATAGAATAATAGAGGGGGTGATTAGATATCTTGTTTAGAGCTGAACCATTCCATCTTTGCTTTTCCTTTGCATTGTTCCTAGTTGTAGTTATTTGCATCCCACATCCTCCTTTATCAAAAAATACTTCTTTGCTGTGTGCTGAGTGCTTCTCTAATCTACTGTTATAATGACAGGTATAATGACGAGTCTTTAGATTGTAACTTTAGATTGTAACTTGGTATCAGGTAGTATATGTAGTTAGCACTAAGAAGCATGTTTGCACCTAAGGCCTATGGTCTCTTCTTCCACGGGTATTTGGCTTGTTTTACAAAAACAGACATGCATTATTATTAATTTTTGGTGGAAGGATACATTTATTTGCCAAGTTTATTCATAATGAAAGGAGCTGGAGAGATAACTCTGAAGTAAAATTGTTTGCCACACAAAGAAAAATATGAGCATTTGGATCACTCCATCCCATTGGAAATGTTTGGTGTTCTGGCATGTTTGGAATTCCAATCTCTGAAGGAAAAGTCTTAGAATCACAGTGACTTGTTCAGCCATTTTATTCCTGCCTTTAATATCTGAATCTGATTATAGAACCTGTCTCAAAATTACAATGTAGAAGAGTGACATAGGATGATTCTTTATATTAACCTTGTGCCTCAACGTACCCATGCACAAGCACTGCATGTGCATCTTTACAAACATACCCATACACACAACACACACATGCACAACTACCACTCACAAGTAAAATGTAAAAAGGAAAAATTTACTGCAATGTTGAGTTATACAGAGAGTTTGGAAATGAAAAGTAATAGAAAGAATAAAAAGATCATCCAAAATAATTTAGACTCTTGGTCTGCAAAAATTGATGGCTCCACAGGCACAAAGTCCTCACCTGCAGATCAATCTATGGAATTTTCACTTCTGAGGTGGTCTTCGTAAACAAAATCTGTTCATGGCCTCAGATGGCTCCTGGGTGCCACGTACTTTGTAGTCATTTTTGTTTAAATAAGAATTCCTGTGACATCTCATTTTCAGTAAGAGGTTCTGGGAAGTTGATGTGAGTAAGAAATAGAAAGGAGACCAATGAGGGTGAAGGCAGGGAGAATGGCAAATAACTTAAAACAATCATTTAAAATGATGGATAAATAAGTAAATGAGCAGGAAATTAGTCAAAGCCTATGTACCAGTCCCATGAAGGAACAAGATGAAAGCGAATTTTATTTTTCTTCAGATTATGGTCATTCACTTGATGGATTTTTTATTTTTTATGATGGCCTTTTTTAATGTGATCATTGTAACTCAGGGTTTGTTTTACTCCAGAACATCAGATGCTAAAATTTATTGAAAATTATGATTTTTTCCAATTTTGTATAAGTTTAAAGAAGTAATTAAAATAACATCCAACCAAATTCTAACTCAACCTTTCTAATAATTTTAATATACTACTTTAAAAACACCTCCTTTTTGTCTTGCTACCTAAAGACTAATGATTATTCTTTCAGAGGTGAAAGTCTGCCTTTTCATTGAAAAAAAAAACTGTGTTTAAAAATTTAAATATTTAAGAAATCATGTAATATTTCTGATTTCTTTAGGTATGAGTTTTCATAAATAGATAACATCTTCTAACCTTATCCCAGTTTAAATTGACTTATTATATTTCAGTTTGATTACAAACGTACTTGATATTTACCAAGAAAATTATTAAATTGTTATATATGACACTTTTTAATCCATTAATTTTCAGAAAATGATTCTTTCTTGAAATGGATATAAAATTAAACAATATTAATTTTCACTATTTTTCCATCATGTTGTACTCATTGTAGTCCTCAAAACCTTGAATCTAGCATTTTTCTGGTGTCAAAAGCTCTGAAAAGCATGGTTACTCTGTAACCACACAAAAGGGGGAAAGAAAAGAAGGTCACATTTCTTTTATATGAAGATCTAATTTGTTTCCTCTCTTTGTACGACTGTTCAACTATTTCTCTCATGCATCCTCTTTAGTACCAAATCTTAACTTGCACTTTTGGATAGAAGATCCTACTACATTATTCTGGCTGTCAGAATTCTTCCTGTCTCATCATAAGGTTTTTTCTTGCCATGATTTTTTCAGTGCAGCTCATTTAATAGCTCCTTATAATATTTTGCCACTTAGTTAAATAATTAGTAAGGCAGTAGGCCAAAATCAATTTGAATCTAAAGGGAAGAGTTTGTTTCATATTCTATTAGAGAAATATATTTTCTAATATTTTGTTGATATTAAAGAATAACACTTTTGAAAAGTGCTCAAAGTTCTCTGCACAAGAAATGTAAACCTGGGGCTGGAGAGGTGGCTCAGGGGTTAAGCCTCCGCCTTACAGGCGGAAGGTCCCGAGTTCGGATCCCAGATCCCACGTATTGACGCCAGGTGGAAGCGGGGGCGGCCTGCGCTTCCGGTCCTGGTAGGGTGGAGCTTGTGAATCCCGGGGCAGAAGGAGGTGGAAGCGTCCATGGTGGTTCGCGAATTCGTCCGTGGTTCTACACGTACACACACACACAGACAGACGCGCGCGCACATACACACGCACATGCGCACAGTTGAATAAATAATAATATAAAAAAATTAAAAAAAAAGAAATGTAAACCTTTACCACAAATATAGACACATAAGGAAGAGCCCTTTAAATCAAGACGATACCAAAGTTTAATCAAGTGTTCCATCAAGAGTATTTCTAATACTGACTTTACTTCTATTGCTGGTAAAGAAGCCTGAGATGAATTGGTTCAAAAATGGTATTTTATATCTGTTGTAGCCAGTTTCTTCACAGAAATGAGAGAGACACATTGTCAACAATATGCTGGAGGTTTAAGTTTTCCGGAAACTGTATAAGCTTTGCAAAATGCAATGTAGAAAACATTTCTTTAGCTTATTATGTGGTGTTGTTTGAAGGTAATGAAAATATTGAATGTTATACATAGGAGATTAATGTTTGAAGATAAAAATACTGTATTATTTTTTCAAGAAATGTACTATATTCTATGTATTTTTTTCCAAATATCTCAATATATTGCTTGCCCTGTGCTTGGAAAATGGCTTACTGGTTACAACAACTGCTCTGTAAGCTCTTAGACTGAGCTCTGACCCCATGAACCCCTACATGAATCCAGGTATGGTGGTGTTCATTTGTCATCCCAAGACTTTTTGAATGAGTTGACTCCAGAAAACAGGAGAATCCCAAGAATTGGAGGGACAGTAGTCTGGAGTGCACAGCAGGAAATAGGAAATCCTGGCCTAGCTGAAGCAGGAGGTTATGGCTTCACTTGAGGTTGCCCTTTGACCTTCACATGCCTATGAATTAAATACAGTGTGTGAGTGACAAAATGTCATACAATGATCATGACTGCAAAAGTAAACTCTCAAACAAAAGATGGATGTTCAAATTTTTCTGTTATGGCCCCACATTAAATTAGATTTCTTAACAGTAAAAAAAGTTTTTAAGAGTTTTAAAGAGTTGATTAGTTATAAAGGAAATATGCACTTTGTATGAAACAATACAATAGACAATAGATAGAAATTACTTGTCTTATGGCTTGAATACTTTGTCTCATAATCATATTAATGAGATTTTTTAAGACAGTACAGCAAGTTGACTGCCACAATGTCACTATGACCTGTCCAATTCCATATGTCCATTCATTATTTATCCAAAAAATTTTAGAAAAGATGTCCTGGTTGTATTTGGGATATTTTCATGGAGATAAGATGGTAAAGGAGAGGAGAAATAAAAATACTTGTCTTTATGGATCTTGCAATATAACTGAAGAAAACAGTGAAGCAAAAGGATATATATAATATTATTAGGTATATATATATATATATATACACATATGTACATGTATGTGTATGCATTAAAATAAATAGAAATTATTATGAAGGTAAATTAATTATAAAGGTGAATGAAGACATTGATGTAGAGGACCAGAGAAGAAGACAGTGATGTGTGTAGAGAAAGCCATGAACCACTCCGCTGAACTAATATAGAAAGAGACTCAAACTGTCACATGGGATGAATGGAATATGGTTACTACCTGGACAGCAAGATTGAGCCACAAGAACAGGCCCAGAGCACAATAATCTGGGAGAGGAGGTTTACTAATCAGTTTTGAAGAAACAAAAAGTGACTCATGCATTAAATAGAAATGAAAGTTGCAACAGTTAAGCAAAAATCAATGTAAAGGCAAAGTCAAAATCTTAATTCATTTGAACTTTGTCCATGTAAAAGTTTCTTTTATGCTCCATGACCCATTTTCTAATTGAGCTATTTAGCTCTTTGGTGTTTAATTTTTAAGTTCTTTGCCCACTTTGGATATTAGACCTCTATCAGATGTGTGGTTAGTGACAATTTTCTCCCATTTAGTGGGTTGTCTTTTTGCTCAGTTTACAATCTCTTTAGTTGAACAGAAGCTCTTTAATTTCATAAGATTCCATTTGTTGAATGTTGGTTCTAATGCCTGTGCCAAAGTTCTGTTTACAAAATTAGCTCGAGGGAATTCCCTACTTTTTAATTTTTTTAAATAATTTCTGGCCTAATATTAAGGTCCTTGATCCATTTTTGTGACATGCACAATGGCTGTCATAGACTAATGTGGATCTCTGGGGAGAAGGTATCAGGCAGTAGGATTCTTAAAGGCAAGGGGTTAGACAGATATAATGGAGTTCCTACATTAGTGGGAGGCCCACAAAGGGGCCCCTAGGTATGTTATAGAGTCATAAACCCACACTAATGTAGAAAACTCATAGAGAACTCCAGGACCCATATAAGCTGAAGTTCTGGAAGGTGGGAGGTAGATGGAGGGAAGCAACAAGAAGGGAGGGAGAAAGGGGCAGGGGGGAGGAATTTGTGAGAGAGAGTGGGATGAGGGGGAGAGAAGAGGTAAGAGAGGGAGAAGAGGAAGGGAGAAAGAGGTGGGCAAAGGTACCTTTTCATTGAGCTTGAATAACTGGGCAATAGTAAATTAATAAAATAAACTTATTCATGTAATGAAGGAAAAAAATAGTGTTAAGGTAAATGATCTGCAGTTCTGCTGCAGGAATAGTAGTGGTAATAATCATAATGTAATGACGATTATGATGGAGGTGAAAATGAAGCCATTGACAATGAGAAGATGATGAGGACCCCACAGCATCACATTCTCAAAATCATAGAGCATTCATTAAGAAGCACATAGGAGTATATCCCTTGCTCATTAAGAGTTTTTCTTGTTTTCTTTTTTATTTATGTGTAAAAAGTACAAAAAACACACTAAAGCCAGGCAAGATTGACAGCAGAAGAAAGGATTGCCTCCCTCTCATCCTGGTGAGACATGGCACTTGATGGCTTTAAATGAGGGCCACACAGACTGAAGATAGACTTATTAGTCTCATTGGCAGCTGTTGGAAAAGAAGTTTAATGAACAATATTCGAAGTGTGAATTTGATTTCTTTGGTAGAAGATATCTCATAGAAGAAAGGACAAATTAAAAAAATGTCCTGTGTAAGGAGTACTATTTTCTTTCATTGTAGCAAATGATTTGTAATGTTACACAACAGAAGGGAGTTTTATGAATGAAATTGTCATTAGGAATAGAATATTAACCATGAAGCTGAAGGAAGCTGTTCTGTCCTGGATATCCAGCTTTTCTATGGATGTGCTTTACTATTATACACAGAAACATAACTCAAACTTATGTGTCACCCCCCCACATCACACATGCACATGCATGCGCACACACACATGCACACACACTCACCCCCTGTACACATGTTTATGAAAAATAAATAATCTAAGGAGAAAAAAGTGTAAGGAGTTTAAAGTTTCTGATAAGGAATCATCCTGAAAGACTGAGTATCCATTTGCAGTGACATAATTTACTGTATAAAATAAGAAAAATAACCAGTGTGAGAATGAGGTGAAGTAAACAGGACCAGATTTTACTGGTGTCAAAGAGTATGAATCAATCTAAGAAAAGTTAAAATCTTGCAATCATAAAATGTTTGGTAGGATGGGAAGATAGTTAAAACAAAGACCACCTGAGCCAGGACCAAAGTAAAGGCATGGAAATCTTTATTCCCTAGAATCTAACATAGTAAAGTAGGAAAATAATTTTGGTCTTTTCCATAACAACTTTCCACAAATGAATGTTGACACTTTCATCATTATTATTAAGTGTGCATAATGTACATGTGGTTTTTTTCTCAGATTTGATTTCCTCATTACAAAATTAATTGTAATAACTTTTCTACATGTTCCAAAATTTGATTTTTTATTTTACATAATTATTAGAAAAATTCTTCAGGTATCCCAAGTAATAAATACTGCATTAGAGATGTGTGATAAGAAATGTCTTTTTTAAGAATCGCCAGATGGCTTGGCAGAGTGGTTGTATAAGTCTGCATTCCCACCATGCAATGTAGGAGAGTTCCCTTCTCTCCACATCCCCTCCAGCATTTGGTGGTGTTTGTATTGTGGATTTTTGCCATCCTGACGAGGGGTGAGATGATATCTCAGGGAGATTTTGATTTGCATTTCCCTGATGGCTAAGGATGTGGAGCATTTTTTAAGATATTTGTTAGATATTTCAATTTCGTCCCTGAAAAAGTTTCTTTTAAATTCCAAGGCCCATTTTTTATTTGGGCCACTTGATTCCTTGGTGTTTAGTTTTCTAATTTCTTTGTCCACTATGGATAATAGAGCTCTATCAGATATGTGGTTTGTGAAGATTTTCTCCCATTCTGTGGGTTGCCTTTGTGCTCAAGTTACAATCTATCTGAACAGAAGCTCTTTAATTTCATAAGATCCCATCTGTTGAGTGTTGGTTGTATTGAATGTGCTATTGGATTTCCGATTAAGAACTGTTGGCCTAGTCCAATCAGCTCAAAAGAATTCCCTAACCTTTCAACTTAAGTTTTTATAGTCTCTGGCCTTATATTGAGGTCCTTGATCCATTTGGAATTAAGTCTTGTACATGGTGACAAGTACAGGTCCAGTTTTAATCTTCTGCATGTGAACAACCAGTTTTTCCAGCACCATTTGTTGAAGATGGTGTTATTTTAGCATTGGATTATTTTGGGCTCCTTTATCAAAGTTCAAATGGCTGTAATTGTGTGGTCTTATATCTAGGTCTTCAACTCGTATCCATTGATCTGTGTGTCTATTTTGGAGTCAGTACCAAGCTGTTTTTATAACTATGATGACCTGCACAGTTACCAACTTATCATTGAACCCCCAAAGTCTAGCATGGATCACAGGCACTAGGATTCTTAGAGGAAAGGGATTAACAGCCACAATAGTGTTCCTATACTAAAGAGGAACACTAGCTCTACCGGCGTGGTTGGACGGCAAGATGTCTCACAGAAAGTTCTCTGCTCCCAGACACGGATCCTTGGGCTTCTTGCCCCGGAAGCGCAGCAGCCGGCATCGTGGGAAAGTGAAGAGCTTCCCGAAGGATGACCCCTCCAAGCCTGTCAACCTCACAGCTTTTCTGGGCTACAAGGCTGGCATGACCCACATTGTGCGGGAAGTTGACAGGCCAGGGTCCAAGGTGAACAAAAAGGAAGTCGTGGAAGCAGTCACCATTGTTGAGACACCACCCATGGTGGTGGTGGGGATTGTAGGCTATGTGGAAACCCTACGAGGCCTCAGGACCTTCAAGATTGTCTTTGCTGAGCACATTAGTGATGAGTGCAAAAGGCGCTTCTATAAGAACTGGCACAAGTCCAAGAAGAAGGCCCCACCAAGTACTGCAAGAAATGGCAGGATGACATGGGCAAGAAGCAGCTGGAGAAAGACTTCAACAGCATGAAGAAGTACTGCCAGGTCATCCGCATCATCGCCTACACCCAGATGTGCCTGCTTCCACTGTGCCAGAAGAAAGCCCACCTGATGGTGAATGGGGGCACCGTGGCTGAGAAACTGGACTGGGCCTGAGAGAGGCTGGAGCAGCAGGTCCCAGTCAACCAAGTGTTCGTGCAGGATGAGATGATTGATGTCATCGGAGTGACCAAAGGCAAAGGATACAAAGGGGTCACCAGCCGCTGGCACACCAAGAAGCTGCCCACAGAGGGCTGCGAAAGGTTGCTTATATTGGAGCCTGGCACCCTGCTCGCCTGGCCTTCTCAGTGGCTCGGGCTGGGCAGAAAGGCTACCACCACCGCACTGAGATCAACAAGAAGATTTACAAGATCGGTCAGGGCTACCTTATTAAGGATGGCAAGCTTATCAAGAACAACGCTTCTACTGACTATGACCTGTTGGAAAAGAGCATCAACCCTCTGGTGGCTTTGTGCATTATGGTGAAGTGACCAACGACTTTGTCAAGCTGAAAGGCTGTGTTGTGGGGACCAAGAAGCATGTGCTTACCTTCCGCAAGTCCTTGCTGGTGCAGACCAAACAGTGGGCTTTGGAGAAGATTGACCTGAAGTTCATAGATACCACCTCTAAGTTTGGTCATGGCCGTTTCCAGACAATGGAGGAGAAGAAAGCATTCATGGGACCACTTAAGAAAGACCGGATTGCCAAGGAGGAAGGCGCTTAATGTCACCAGCACATTGTGCGGTTGGTGGGGTCTCAATAAAAGTTTTTCCATTGGAAAAAAAAAAAAAAGAGGAACACAAAAAGGAGCTCTAAGCAATGCCACTGAGTCCTTATACCTCATCAGAGAAGAGGACCAAGAGGGAAGTTTGACATGCACACTAAAGGATGCTCCAAGAATGGGGGGGGAGCACTGGGAGAAAGGGAGGGAGGGGGGGGAAAGGGAGTAAAGGGGGGAAGGAGCAAGGGGATCCAGGGAGGGATGGAAGGAGAGAGGGAATCGTGTACTTATCAACTTTGTATGAGTGGAAGAAATAAATAAAAAATAAAGAAAGAAAGAAAAAATAAAATAAAATAGAATGTGTAATAAAAAAAAAGAAATGACTAATGTCTAGCTCCACTCCATGGTTTAACTAGGAATAACAGAATTTAAAAAGAGAGACACAATGGTTCATGAGTGACCTCAGAAATCAATCCCATCATCAATTTCATTAGTATAACTCTGATAATTATTCCTTACAGTCTGCAAAAACATAGTGACCTGGGTTTGATTGTCAACAACCACGTTAAAATCCAGATGTGATGACTTATGCACATTTCTAATCACAGAACTCTTAAAGCGAGATGGAAGGCTGAGAAAATAAGGAACCAGCTAGCCTTGTATATACTGCAGCTCTCTTAACACAAGGTACTTAGTCTCAACCACTAGGACAGGCCAGAACTGACTCCTAAAGCTTGCCTTTTGACCACCTCTCTATGCATCCATTTTGGCACAGCTGTACATGCACATATACATATGCACACCAGTCAATTGGTTAAAATGAAAAATAAGCAATAAAGAATTAATGCAAAGAATTTCCTTAGAATGTTTTAATCGCCTTTGGTCATCAAATCCTATTGTACTATTGGGGGTCTTTGCTATCTGAAACCACAGAGAGAATAATTTCTCAACTTTTTCACCAAATCAAAGTTAAAATCTCAAAAGCAAACATTCCCTGAATGTTCCTCATGGACTTTCATTGGCATATATGATTGACGTCAAGGTCACACAAGAGTACTATTCACAGTCATATTTATGCCTGTTCCACTGACACCTCCCTGCTGCTCACAGCATCCATTTTGGAAAGCATTGTGCTCCTCAGTTTTTAGCACTCCATCTCCTGCTCAGTTACTTATCTAGGAGCATCAGCCTCAATTAGCCTTATGAATGCTTTTAAAACCTCAATTCTCATTAAACGACTCATGTGGCACCAGCCAGCTCCTTACTTTCACAGATCCTGGTTTTAGCTTGCGGTGTGGATTCACTGGCCTGTTAGATATATTTTCTCAACCTTTGAAAATGTGCACTCTGATGAGGTATCTTTTAATATTTATTTTTGAATTTTTACGTCATTGGGGTGTTCTGATGGAGGGAAGGACAAACTTCATGTCCTTGCATATGTCAGTATTTCTCCTTAGAGTTGCAAACTGCTGCCATTTTGAACTCATTATATACATACATGTATCATATTCATTCACACACATACACATAACACATACACACATGCACATATACAAAGAAGAAGCACTGAGGTGTACTAATATAAACCAAACATGGTACAACACTATTCACTTCAAACAAAATGATCTACTTTTAAATTAACTCAGATTTTCCAATTCCAATGCTGAATTACAATGTTGGAAAATAAAACCCAAACTATTATTTCTGACAATTAACTTATTTTTCCCCAATGGCTTCATGGACATGCCATTTTTTTCTGTCTTATGGTTTATATCTGCTGATGGATGTGTAAATGTGATTGAGTTTTATCATCTTCCCATGAGATTTCCCCTTCATTCTTCAGGGATCAGCATAGATACCCCATCTTAGAGAGGATATGCTGGTGTGAATAGAAGGATACAATCTTAAATGCCAAAGAGTTTACTCTCACTGCCCCATATATTCAGTTTTACCTATCCTTGAAATTGTGCCTTTTTATTGCTGTCCTATTACTTCCGCTTTTAATGAAGTTATTTAATCCAGAGAAGTTTCAGGATGTATTAAAGTTGATACAATTTATAGAAAGTCAGAAAATGGAGGATAAACAGAAGGGAGTAAAAATAAAAAGGAAGAGGGAAGGAAAAAGAAAGTGAAAGACAATGTGTTAAAGGAGTTATATAGTGGGGTTGATTTCTGTATTCTTATTCATTGGTTAAGCTGGAATGGACCTCAGACACCTTTGAACCCAGTGATTCATTATAGTCGTTCCTTTAGAAATATCTTACGATGACTTGCATTAAAAAGCATACCCTGGTAGGCACTCCCATACTAACTCATCAGTTTTGTTCACTAGGTACAATGTGAAAAAGAACTCAGTAGTATATTTTCTGACCTTAAAAAGAATAGAGGTATTGTTCAGCATGCAGTAACATTGATTTTATATGTTCATTCATTTCTTACTGAAAAAACTCTAAAGGTTATTAACAACATATATTTCAAAAAAAACTTCATCCTAATTTCTAACAAAAATATAATGACAATATATATGATACTAAAATGCAGTTATGGCATATTCAGACTTCCTATTATAAAGGAGGATATTAATTCAACTCGTTCATGTTTTTATTGTAGTTTCATCTGAGTCTCCATTGCATTCAGAATCAATTTCAAACCAATGTTCATTATCATGTGAAATGCAATCCATCTGTGAAGTGGTGCTAAAAATGATTCAAGTGATCACATTTACAAAAAGCAAAAGCATGTATGTACTCACATTTAAATAGTTTCTAAATTTCACAATTCATCTTATTGGGCCCACATGAATTGCAGTATATAATTGCAATGTGCAATGTTTTAATCAGGAAATTTAGAGTTCATATAATAACTTTCTATTTCTCAATATATGTTTTAATGTACAGAAAGCCTTAGTTTATCTTTCAGCCTAAAGACTTTTTATTAAATTATAATTTAAAGATATGCCATATTGTTTCATCCTAATTAAACTCAAGAAATTATTTTCCTGTTTATGTTTATATGATTTGTGAAATGCGGAATTGCAGTAATATTTTACATTAATATTTTATAGCAGATTTGAATTTCTGAAAGGAAAATGCAATTTTGGAGAGCATAATTTAAAATGCAGCCAGACATTAAGATTCATGCCAGCTGACCATCTTTTCAGATAGACTGGATTTGACCATATGGCACAGTACTCTGGGCTTCAAAAACTCCTGATGTCACTTCAGATCTAGTTACTAACAGTAATCCCACAACATGATTATCTTCTTCCGATAAAAAATCCAACTTTCCTGTAAAATATGTACTATCCTGAAAAGTACTGATAGTTTATCAAATCCAACAAATCACTCTACCAATAATTTGGAAGGAAAAAAATCCATCAAGTATCTGTTGTAGATGCTACATAGGAAAAGGAACAAAGTAGACCTTGAAGAAGCAGATAAGCACAAAATTATTGCTTGTTAAAAATTACTTTTTACCCTCCATAAATGGCCCCAGGTACTCACATTTGAGAAAATCTAAAATTTACATTTATAATTGCAAGCTTTTGATTAAAAACCAATTTTTAACAAAAGTTGACATTTTTGAGGGGAGATTGGGTCCCTCTTTGCAACTGAAGTAGTGTCAAGCAAACTTCTTAGTCTAAATGCACATTGAACTTGCAATCTGACTCAGCCACTTATGTTCTGAGATAAGTGTGTACCACAACACCATTTTAAAAGACCCCAAATGATTTAATGAAAATAGTAACATCCTAGCTGTCCTTCTAAGACACATGTTTACTTGTGAGAAAGGATACATATACTTGCTTAGCAATGGAATTTGAGAGTAAATTATCAGTTTACTTTGTAACTAATGCTAAATACCTTCTTTTGGGTTACTTCATAATACACTGAACATTGTTATAATAATAGTTTAAGATATCTTATCATAAGAAATATCTTATGATTTTCTCTCTTTGCAATCTATGTATCCTTACCCATATTTTAAGATTTCTAATACTGGAACCTAACCAAATGAATCTTGCTTCAAAGACTCTGAGGCAAGAGAGTACTTGGTCATATATTTGTTTCCTTTCCTTTCATCTTGAAAATACTTAACCAAGTGTGATGGTCCTTG
The DNA here is from genome assembly GCA_023101885.1 of Typhlomys cinereus. Classification (NCBI taxonomy): domain Eukaryota; kingdom Metazoa; phylum Chordata; class Mammalia; order Rodentia; family Platacanthomyidae; genus Typhlomys; species Typhlomys cinereus. The sequence goes on from JALPQD010000159.1 coordinate 3,917,398, forward strand.
CCTATCACTGTAGCTCTTGAGAGACAGAAGAAGGAGGAGTACCACAAATTGGAGTCCATCATGAAATTACATAGTGAGTGCCAGGACCACCCATGCTAAAGAGTGAGATCTTGTGTTACAAAACAAGAGAAAATACCTGCACAAAATTTGATATTTTGTCTTGGTTTCTCTTCGTTGCTCTATTAGAATATTGTGAATATATAGAAACAATTAATAAGGCATGCTATTCCAGAGAGGATAGAGTTTATTATAGCTGGGAAAACTTGAAAAAGGCAGCAGCAGCATGATCCCTAGATCACATTGAATCCATACTCCAAAAACTGAGTGAGGCTGAAAAACTGGAAGTCTAACCACAAAGCTAAAGTTTTCCCTATCCTAAAGATTTCATGCAACACCTTCCAAGTTTCACTGTCTGTGTACCAAATATTAAGACACAAGTCTACGGGGAACATTTTGCATTCAGATTACATCCTAAATCTTTAAAAGAAAGTCTTCTTTGCCTTCTTCCTTTAATTATTCAATTCAAATGTTACTCCTTGTTTTGCTTGCTCTTTCAATCATATGGCCATAATTTGCCATTCCACTTTAATGTAAACTCTCAGAGGAAACACATTATTCACCTCTGGATCTTCAAACTTCTAACATAGTATCAACACTCCCTGATTTACTGTTGAGTAAGAGTGGGAAAGAACAAATGATATGCGAATGACCTAAAACAAAACAAAAGCATTAATCTGCCCACATGAATTAAATATATACATAAAGTATTGAGTCACAATTATATGAGTTAAAATAGTGTAAACCTCATTAATTTTGTGGTCTTTAGACATAAAGAGGTTACTATGGAAATTGCATGAACTAAGTGGTTAATTATTGTTATATTTTATGCATGATTGTTTTGAATCAAGGCTAAAAATCTCTTGAGCCTCTGAAACTAGTATCCATATAATAAAATATTCTCTTAATAGACATTAAAATTGATATTTAACAGATGAAGATTTCTCTCATGAAATTTTTTGAAGTTCAGAGATGCTATAATAGGTAAAACTCAGAAACCAAAGGTTCATGTCTCTAAATGTGGGAAAATAGTACAAATTAATAGTATGGAAAGAAGGGTGAGATTGAAAATATGGGACTTTCCCCTTCTGAGCAGATGATAATTTTTGGATAAATACAATGATTAATGTATATGTCAAGGGGCCAGAGAGATAGCTCAGTGGGTCAGGTGCCTGCTTGCAAAGCTAGAGACGTGGAAGTGGCACATGTGTCTCCCTATATCTCTCTCTGTCTCTCTCTCTCTCTCTCTCTCTCTCTCATCTCTCAAATAAATAAATAAATATATAAATAAATAATAACACATTCTTTAGAAAGGATAATAAGGTACTAAAAATGTTCTACTGGAGAAAATTTTGACATGTTAAAGGAGGAGTTATCACAGTTATCATATGCCAAGTAAAATTTAAATTATTAATAAAACAAATTAACTATTACATATTTTACATACTATATATGCATACATTACAGTAGTCATAGTTTTGGGATACATAAAATAAAATGCATATATATACCAAAGGGGTAGAATTATTACAAACATGTTTCTATAAGGGACTGAGATGTACTGCGTTGAATCTTTCCAGGTGAATTTGTGAAGAGTTTGGGGAAAAGCCATTTGGGACTTTCTTTCTGCCTTGGCTTGCACAAAAATCCAAGATATTATTATAGATAGCTGGATACCCAGTCCACTGTAAAAACCTACATTTTTCTTTGAGGCAGGAGACATGTATGAAAAGTAAATTTTGAAGAATTTACATTATGTCATGTGCATTTTACATATAATATAGAATGTTTTTGCTGACATATATTCAGAGCTCTCTCTGTGTATGTGTGTACAGAGTGTGTGTGTGTGTGTCTGTGTGTGTGTGTGTGTGTGTGAGAGAGAGAGAGAGAGAAAGTAGATAAATAGAATTGGATTTTCTACTGAAGTTTATAAAACTTCTGTCACCTAGAAAAACCTAAAAATTAAAAAAAATCTTATGTCTTAATTTAATATTGGTAAACTACCTAATAGTTATTTGCATCATACTTTGGATATAACTGGAAATATCTTCAACATTAGTTTTATCTGAATTAGTTTGTTTAAAATATAAATAATCCATTGTTTAACATTGTTTGCTTAAGATATAAACATGCATTATTTAATTATTATCCTGAATTATTCAATTTAAAACATGCTTTTTTGATGAATCATGATGTAGAGTTCCAAAAAATTTAATACATAAAATATAATAATATGTAGTGAAGAAGAGCCTTCATACACTTCTTTAACTTTCCTTCTTTTTGTTTATAACAAATATGTAAGTGTCCCTATGATGTCATTATAAGTGCTGTGCCACTCCATAAATCTTCCCAGGATCAAGGCATACTTTCATTAGGGGATTATTGTTCATCACTGTTAACTTATGTGATATGCATGAAATATGTTCAAAGCATTAGACAGTAATGCCTATTATAAATGAACATGAATAACTATTGATAATTTGACATTAAAATTTAACTATGTTCTCTATTTTTGTTTACTAAATCCAATCTTCCATTTCAATAGGTTCATAGTCACGGGTTTTGTATTGTTTATAAATTTGTCCTGCCCTTATGTCATTTGTGTATTTAATATGCTGTGTACATTACAACAATAGCAGTCTTTTGAAAATGCAATCTCGTCATGTTGGTCATCTGCTTAATATCTTTCAAGGATGCACCATGTCATCTTTCAGAGTTGAAATGTCTTCCTGCTTTAAGGCTTGTTGCCTGTTATCACTCACTCTTCATTAAGACCATGCTAGTAATTTCTAATTCTCGCCATTAATCTTACTCTTACATCTGCTGCATATTTGTCTAAGCCATTATTTTTTTCAGAATATTAATTTCTTCCTCACATAATAGATATGATTTTGAAATCCTTTAACTCAAAGCTATCTTGTTGTTTAGAGTTATTTTTTCTTATTTATATAAGTATAGTTTAGGGATAATGAAACTGTCTTTCCAGCTCTCTATGCATCCTGTATCAAATATATCAGTGTGTTTAGAATATTCCAGATAACCTTGAAACTCTTTGACAGAATCACATACATGTGTGATCAACAGGATGCATGTCTGTGTGATACCTGCATAATAAGTAGATCACTTGATTTGTGTATGTGAAATAGCAAGGAGGGAGGGAAAAGTTTCAATGAAATAAGATGTATAATTCTAATACTTAAAATGGAAATAAGAAAAAATAAATGAAGAATTCTTACAATGAAAGGGTAAAAATATAACTAATCTACATAATATTTTCATTTTCTGAGTGTAGTACAAACTAACATTGCTCTTTGAATCTCTACATGATATAAAAACACATTGTTTTCCAAATATCTCTTTTCATATTTCACTATAGTGAATTTTTGTCTTACCAAATATATTCTTGTTTTAATTATGTGGAATCTTCTGCAATTAAACGAGACATTATTCTTCTTGTCTCCTGGGAAGCTTTAAGTGAAATAAACTAATTAGCCTTCTGATTTATATCACCCTAAGGATCAAACTTTGGAGTAGGGAGAGTCAGAATTGTCTAATTGTCACATTGCCAAAATAAATGATTCCAATGCTCTTTCCCAGCAAGTTCTTTTCACTTTATTCCTACTTTTAGCAACATCTCTTCCATAGTCCAGCTATCAAACCAGAACACTTAGAGATAATATAAACAATATTATTCTCACCCATACTTTTAGTGTTGATGATTATACATTGGTCATCTAAGATAGTTGCATCCATTTTTAGTGCGTACTCCTTTTTATTTATCTTTTGCACATTTTTAGTGTTTCATATGTGAGTATAGTGAAATCATGTTTTTTCACACTTGAATTTCCAATGCCAACTCTCTCTTCTTGTTGACTTACATCTTCTTTATCAGTCTCCCTCCAATTTTCACATATTTTCTTATATGTGGCCACTCTGCAATCCTCAACCCACACTGATATATAAGCCTTTTGTATTTCTCTTAGAAAATAGATAGATAGAGACAGACAGAGAGACAGAGAGAGAGTGCAAACATTCACCATGTGGGCTTCCAGGGATTGAATTCAGATTACTGGGTTTGCAAGCAAATACCATAGAAGTTGAATTAGTTCACCAGCCAGATTTTGTCTGATTTATAATTGATATTTGTAAAACAGAAATCGACAAAGTAATAACATGAAGAATATGTAGTTTCACTCCTGAATACTTTTGAATATGAATAATATGTTACAAAGTTCTCAATTTATAAGCAATATCAAAATATATCTTGTATGAATACGTCAATCTACTTGTCAGATTAATGTCAGTTTTGGTTGATAGTGTACATGTTCTTGGTAATTTCTCAAGGTTATTTTTACCTTCAATGTAACAGTTTTCTATTCCAAGATTGTTAATATTTTCAAATAAACTAATTTTTTCACTAAGTAATATGCAAGGATCAAATATTATATGTAGTGCATTGTGTGATATAGGAAAATGAGACATTTTTGACTTAGGTTTCTTATTAGAATGATTTGGTTATATTTGTGCAGCTTCTTTTTTTTTTTTTTTAACCATCCGGTTAAGGCCATGTTTGAATGAAGACATGTGCGCTGCATCCGTGAGCCACACCAGCAGAGCTTGTGCAGCTTCTTCTTGATTGCTCAACATTTCCTCCACCATTAAGACCATAACCATTTTCCTAGTTATTGAGTGTATAAGAAAAGGTTAGTTAACCTTTCCTAGTCAAACACACTTTCCTTAGACCAGGTGATAAGAGTGAGGCATGTTCTTCTGGTCATGTCATAAGGAAATGAATCTGTTTCAGTTTATGTTAAACCAGAGTGCCATGCATATTTTTAAATTGGTTCATGGAGAGTTTCATAATGTTCTGTCTTTTAAGCATCTTTCAAACCTCAATTAGAATTTCTACCTCACGAAGGAAAAAAACAAGTAACAAATCAATTAAAGTTGAATACATAACAATTTTTCTTATGCATGCCAATGAAGTAGAATCTTTTGTGTTTGATTATAAGATATTATTTTTTGAAGAAAATATGCAATCCCACTAAACAACTTTCATTTTGGTTTGGGTTCATTGTGAGAAAAATTTATCTTCTTGGTTTCTTTAGATTATATATGCATATCTATCTACCTATCTATTATCTATCTATCTATCCATCCATCTATCTATCTATCTATGAATGTATATATATATATATATATCCAGTGTATCTCTTAAAAGATGTATTTACAACGAATGATCATGATATCTTTATCACCCAAATTAACTGAATCTACACATCACGTGATATCTATCTATCTATCTATCTATCTATCTATCTATCTATCTATCTATCTATTTATCTATCTATCTATGCAGAGGATGTACACCAGACCAGACCTATGAGGGTTGTAATTTGGGTGATTTATTTCTTCTCCATAGCATTTTTATATCAAAGGTAACCTCACCAGCATTTCTCATATTTCTATCCTTTCTTTTTCAAAATAGCAAATAGTATCATTATGAAACTCTCAAAATCTAAGCTCAGTTCAGTGTATGAAAGGAAAAGAAGTTGCTAATCCCATTTGAAAAAATGCTAAAGTGAAAACCCCACACTCCTTTTTATATAATAATTCTAGCTCATGAAATAAAATTAATTCTGTTTTATTTCTCTATTTTGGTAAATGCAAAATAAAGCTTACTTGTATCATTTTACATATCAGTTGAGCATAACTGGATGGGTTAAGTTTTTAAAAAATGTTTACATTTTGACACATACATATTTAATAAACACTATTTACTTGTCAAGTATGAAATAAAATTGCTTTAAAGAAGGAAGACAATAGTGCATTTCAAATTTTGCTTATTTTTTCACATTTACATAATGTTTATTATTACATGAAGTACATAAAACCATATTAAGCATGTAATATCTGCTTTCAAAATAGTAATAGTAAAACTGGTGTGTTATATATAGGAAGACTATGAAAGTAAAGTTTTAAACATGATATGTGCTAAGAAAATATATACTCTCTCTCTCCTCACAATGCTTCTCAATCTTTCTTAATAATTCACAGCCAATCTACAAATATAGTGGGAAATAAAACGCCTTCATGTTAAGTTTCATTTTGTTCCCTTAGGGAAACAGTGAAGGGTAAATGCTTCCCCACTAATTCACTAACAATATTTGGTGTAATAGACATCTAAATATGTTAGACTTCTGTGATGGTTTAAGATATGTGGAAGGGCATCTAATGCCATTTCTCCTTAGAAAATTTAACAAGGATTCCATGAGTCTCATTCAAAACCTAGGCATTTGGGTTTCACCGTCAATTTATAATATCATGAAAGGCAACTGTGCTCACACTACAAGGACTTCAGTTTTTGTGTTTGGATTCCTGCACATATTGTAGGTATTGTTGGGAGTGCACAATGAAATTAAAATTGGTCCCTAATCCTGCACATATGTGGGATTTTCAAAATGTGTGAAGGAGTGAGAAAAAGGAAAGATGAACTTTTATTTTAATTTTTATCCATTGAAAAAACAGGATGGATGTTAGAGAGAGATGATGACTTAGATGTTCACTGCTCTCTATTCAGTTTTCTTTATACATGATTCCTTTGTGTTTTTAGTTCTATGAAACATGGTGTCTAGACTTTCAGATGGAAGTGATGAAAGGATGATAGTTATTACATTATTCAAAAATTACATAGTTTTGCGACTGATAAATATTAATCTTCTTGACAGGTCAAAAATTGGCATAGAAACCAATGTACTTAATATTCATTATATTATATATTTCTGAACAATGCTTCTTATCCAGAGTTTAATTGATCATTTGAAACATTATTTCAGTGAGACTACTTGTACTCAATGAACAGTTATGAATCTAGTCAGATAATTCAGTATTAATTTTTTTCTTTAATGGCTAGAAGTTTAGAAAGATACACATTGCTTAGAGAGAAGGCAGAAGTAACAACATGTCAAATTCAGAGACATATCTGAATCTAAGAAGTTGGTTCTCTTTTTTATTAGTATGTACCTGTTTACTTAACTAATTCATGATTTTAGTACCTGTTAATTGAATCACTAAATTTTTACATTTAACAAACTCCCTCAAATACATTCTATTTTTATATGTTTAATTAATTGCCAAAGTCTATTGTAGGAATTTAATTTTAAATAATCTTAGGATAGCAAAGTAAACTATTCCTTAAAGCTGAATAGCAAACTAATTTGGATTTGATAATAACTCAGATTTATGCTATACATGACAACTTCATAAATGAAAAATCATTAGAAGTGTCATATCTATTTTTATTTAAAGTTTTGCTTTATCATATTTACCACATCTTCTGTAATTTGAACATTTAAGTACAAATATAAAAGTATTTGGACAATAAGTATAAAATAAACATATATTAGCATATGCATATTAATAATGTTACAATATGTGTTGCTTTAACTGTTTTCTCAACTTGCTCTATGACCAAAGAAACCAAAACAAGCCAACAACTCTTCCAGTTCACTCCATTAGATGTAAATAGGTTGCTAGATCTCTCATATGCTAGTATGCTTTCTTTAACTTACTTGCAGGTTATCTTATGTAAAATTAGAAAAGCAAAATATGAGCATATTTATTTATGTGAGCTAAAATTTTCAGAGTATCTAGAGGATGACTCAAATGGAATTGTCATATCACAAAAATTTCAATTTTATTTGTTTGCTATATTATTTCATACATATATGTGCTTTTTGTTTTGCATGTATTCATGTTAATTGGTTATTACATTTCAACATTCCATATTATTATTGTTTATTATTATTAAGTGGTCAGGGAAATGCTTCAATTGAAATAAAAATTTAAGAAAGAAACATACCATGGGAAGCATTTGCACAAATTTACCTAAAATAATGTGCCAGGCTAGAGAGATGACTGGGGAGGGTAAGACTCTGCCTCACAAGCAGAGAGTCCTGAGTTTGGATTCCAGGTCCCACATAAAAACACACGTGGAGGGGCTGGAGAGGTGGCTCAGAGGTTAGCCCTGAGTTCGGATCCTAGACCCCACGTATAGACGGGGGGGGGGGGGGGGGGGGGGGGCGCAGAAGCAGGGGCGGCCTTCGTTTCTGGTCCTGGTAGGGTGGAGCCTGTGAATACCCTGGGACAGAGTAAACAAGGAGGAGGTGGAGGCGTCCATGGTGGTTCCTGAATTCGTCCGTGGTTCTACACACACACACATACATACGCGCACACACATACACATACGCACACACATACACGCACAATTGAATAATAAAAAAAAACACGTGGAAACAATGGTGGCCCATACCTCCAGTCCTGGTGGGCTGAAGCTGGGAAATGCCAGAACAAAGCAATACTGAGGTAGAGGTAATACAGGATGACTCCCAAAGTCACCCTTGATCCTTCACAGGGACACACAGTATTCTCTTTCTCTCTCTCTCTCTTTCTCTCTCTCTCTCTCTCTCTCTCACACACACACAATAAAAATAAATAATAAGCCAATTATTAATATCTAAGATCAACACTTTAAATATGAATACAACTATGTCACATTCTCTTTTTTGTATCTGGGATCACATATTCTCCTATTTTCAAGCATATGCTTTTATATTTTTATCTTCTGTGATGAATTTGACAATAAGAAGTAAACATATATTAAACTAGAATGGGAGTCTAAACTTTGTAAGAGGAAATTTCTAATTTAGACATGCCATACATATTTCTTAGTTTTATTTAATTTTTCTATTTTTTACTTGCTATATTTCTATATAATATTTTCGGTAAACTAATGTGGTCAGTCTCTCAAAAATATATTGCTCATATTAAAAACTGAAAAACAATAATGACTAAATCATTGAATGTTTGTAATATTATTATAATTTGCATGTATAGTTTTTATCATTATCCATTGTCATTCTTCCAAATATGACACATAGTATGATTTAAATAGCCATGTTTATATATGTAAATCATTTCATTTTATTTTACATTGAAAGATGTCTTGTTAATTATAAGTATATTGGAGATATATTTTATTGTAAATATATTATTTTGAAATGTGTCTAAAGTTACTTAATGACAGGACTATCATATTTTGTCATACTATACATTCTATATACTATTATATACAAAATCATGATCAATTTTCTGAATGTACATTTTCTTATTTTAAATTGATTGGTGTCTTGTATGTATCTAACTTTTAAAGACAACGATTGCCTTATTGTACAGGACATTTTATTTTTTAAAGAAAGAAAGTCAAATATCATATTTTCTTATTAGATTAATATTTAATAATGGCTTGTTGCCAGAGTATGCTAACTCCAAACATTCTCTCAAAATTGGAACTTATCTCACAATTTTTGTTCACCCACACAAGTATCTCCTAGGTATTAAACTATGGAATTTGCTGAATTATATAATCTAAATTGGTTTTGAATATTATTTTTTCTAAATTGGTTTAGTATATGAATAATAGAATCATGCTTAGGCATTAAGTAATTTTATGATAATGGATAATTTTATGATTTAAGAGACAGTGTGAATATTGCAAACTTTCTCATGTTTACATCTACCTCTATAATGTGAAACCATGTCTACTCCACTTTGAGAAGTTTCTAGACTCTACTAAGTAATTCATTTCATACTGGCCAAACAAGTTTTTGGCTTTTTTAGAGCAGCAACAAAAACTTTGATTAGATTGTGATGTCAGGCACATGAATAAATCTGTATACTCCACACTTTAAAAGAAAGTGTTTTTAAGCATATAAAATATATAGTGATCCATCTTTTTCACCACATCTTTATTTCCTTTTAATTTATGTCAATTTTTATTGTGACTTTTCCATAGTAAAATTCCAAGTCATATTTCATTTCGCGCATTATCCTGTTTATTTTTACAAGTGTGACCTTAATCTTATTATTAGTTCCATTCGTTCATTTATATTTACTGTTTTTAAATGTTTCTTGAGCATCTATTCTAACAGCATTATTTTTGATGCATGGGAGTAAAAAATAAGTACAATAAACAGGGATGTCATCCTTGTGGATAATAATATTTAATACTGGGAAAGAAAGAGTTGGACTCTACCATGTGATTGAAATATATCTCTGACTAGACCTGGTTTTTGAAAACTGGAACTTTCACTACTGTGAAATTAAACACTGTCCTGTATTCAGAGTAAAAGCAGGAAAGAACCATTGTTTGGGACCACTGTTTTAATGATAAAGTTTGAAGAACTGAGGTCTCAGATCTAAACAATACCAAATATAAGTTCAAACTTCCAAATTGTGTATAAACTTGCATATCTGCCCTGAAACTTTTGGGAAAATAGTTTTTGGTATTAGATTTTGGGTAATTACAAACATGCTACCTAAGCATGTTTGAATAATCGTGAAGGGATTGACCCAAATGTAATAGTTTTTTTTAGAATTTTCATAATTTTAGGTGATATTTAGCATGCTATGTGCATAGTTAAATTGTTTCTTTAAACTGCAAATAATGAACTTATGGTTAAAAAAAGTATTTAAGCATTTGGTTGCCACCTAACTTTCATGCTATTTAACATTACAAATCTTAGTTAAATTCTTATGAGAATAATAAGAATGATTTTCACGATAATAAACACATTGGCATCTAGGATATATGGTTCATCATGATATCAATGACCAATTGTTAAGTTCTGTGGAACAACTATAAATTAATCATAAAATTAAAGAAATTCATTAGCTGATTTACATTGCCATTATTATTTCAATATATTCTAATCACAAATAACTTAAATGCTTAGGAATGTATTTTTCTATTTGACTTTTGAAACTACATAAAAATTATCGCTTATTGATGACAAGTGATTGATATATAATTTTTGAACATTATATCAATTTCAAAAGGGCTTTGAAAATTTGTTTTGTAAACACTGCATGCATGCTACCCTCATTGGAGGGCACATAACAGAAATGCAAGTTTTTGATTTTAAGGGGATAGTAGCATTACATCTTCTTGCTCTAACTTCAAAATTCAGTATTTTTATTCTTACTATTGTTAAACATTTAACTAATATTCTTTTAAATGTTTGCTCCTTAAGTTTCACATTTCTGACAATTTTTGTTTCCTGACAAAACAAACAATGCCATATCAAGTATGGATTTTCATGAAAAGTAACTTTAGAAAAGAAAATCTTAATCCAACTTTTAAATAAACATTTCTAAAATGAAAAAAAGCATGAAAAAATTTCAAAATTATATTCAAAATTCACATGTATATGTACATAAACTGAAGTATTTTTATTTAGTTATTCACATTATTACTTAAAAATGTATGAACATCAATACCTATCCCAATGATATTGACAATTGGTACTGTTCAAATAATCTAAATGAAAAAAGTCTCATAATTAGTTATTTTAAGTTTGTTAATATCATTTTTTTAAAAGTAATGAAAATCATTAACTAATTTCAAAGAATCTAATGGGCATACAGATCATGACCTCGATATTGACATGCTTTATTATGCTGGATGCTTGCCTGGGAAATGAGTTTAGATAAACATTTATACATTAGTAGTTTCATTTCTCATCATTCCATTTTCATTTTTGCTTTGTTTTTATTTTATCACTTGCTTGTCTTAAGTAGAATATTTTGATACTTTTCCCAGATTGTAGGAAGAAATGTGGCACATATTATTCAAAACATTCTTTTTAGAAAAGTGTGATTATGCAGTTGCCACTCTGTCAAAACCTGCCAATTGCAAGGGATTTGTTTGCAACATTTAAATGTAGATTAAAAAAGAAGATAAAAGTTACTGATTCAGGTCCAAAAACAGGGTTTGTTCACATACCATTTTCCACCCTAATGTACTTCATTTAAAATGTGTTGTATTTTGTGTGTAAAATACATCATAGGTTGATTGATAGAAGCAAGCCTACTGACCGATCTGGTGAACTTCACATGTTAGTGGCGTGATTGTGTTTTGTCTCATCGTGTTGATTAACGTTAAGGTAATAGAAGAGAATATAATTTATTAAATTTATCAGAAAAAATAAAATTTAAAAGAAAAAGTTAGCATCTAGTGCTACTGTGTCCCACAGGTTCTTCTACATTGACCCACACTACCTCCACGGGTGAGTTAGAGGAGCATAACAGGACTGCCACTCGAGCTATTGCTGTTGCTAGCGTTCCTGCAGATGTTACTGTGTCCAGTGTTACAGCTGTCACCATCCATAGACTTCCCGAGGAACAGCGAATGCAAGTAACGAATCTCAGAAATGCAGGTGTGGACCCCAACACTTCCAAGGACGGGCTCTCTCCTCATCCAGCAGACACTCAAAGTGCAAGGAGAAGACCACGAAATGCTGAGCAGATAGAAAGAACTAAAGAGCTTGCAGTTGTTACTCATAGAGGTATTGGATGTTATTTTACTTGTGTCCAATTAGTACAGCTTCTGGTAATGATTCCAATTAGAGAATGAATTGAAAGAGAGCCATGACATAGAAAGACAAAAAAGAAATTTGAAGTGGTTGAACAATATAGACAGTAAAAGCCAAAAGCTATGATAATGTGATAAAAAGTATTAAAAGAATAGAAATAAAATGTAACTGCTGTTGAAGGAGTAGGAAAAAATAGAAAGAATGCCCATAAAATGCAGCACAAACTAGTACTAAAAATATCTTTTCTCCTATTACATACCCATTCTGTTTTGGAGATACAAGGCAAGTAGCCAGATTATGAATATGTGCATACATAAAATAAGTATACACATAAAATGATTTATCCCAAATAGGAATTTCCAGTATTTAACATAGGTTTTTTTATGTTACATAAATGCTTATTAGCACTTGGGAAAATAGTTAGAAAAAAACATATCTAGTGATTGCTTATATAACTTCAGCTTTTATTGATAAATTTGTTATCAATAGTCAATTTAACTGTTCTGCAAAAGTTCATGCTGAAAAGATAGGTTTTTTTTATGTTACATAAATGCTTATTAGCACTTGGGAAAATAGTTAGAAAAAAAACATATCTAGTGATTGCTTATATAACTTCAGCTTTTATTGATAGATTTGTTATCAATCAGTCTATTTAACTGTTCTGAAAAAGTTCATGCTGAAAAGATAATTACTGTCAAACTAATATTATGGCTTAAAGTTTTCTTTAATTTTAGGAATTTTTTAATTGGCAAGAATAAACTATTTTATTGGCAATTTTCACTTCAATTAATATGTATAACTTTGGAAAGAAAATTAGGAAACAGTGAGCAGATTGTTGTTTTGTATTTGTTTCTTAGTGGCAAATTATATAGAGGTCTTCAGAAAATAAAACATCTAAAGTAGAAACAAAATACAAAAGGAGTTTACTTCTATGAATATGTGCAAAATAATACTAAATACATAAAAAACTAATGTTAATACATATACAATATGAAACACATTTAAAACTTAATAATAAAAGATACTTAACACATAAATATAGAGCTCTTCAGAAAAAAATAAAAAAACATCAAAAGTAGAATCAAGACACAAAAGTTTACTTCTATAAATATATCCATCACGAGAGGTATTAATTTATTGAAACTATTTAAAACAGAAATAAATATGTATTCCATCTTATATGCATAATTAGACACATTCTTTAAAGTGGCAATGGTTTATATAGTATAGATAGAGATAAGAAACCGTGGTTTAAAAAAAAGAAAGGAACCTCAGTTGATTAGTGCACATTAAGGGAAATTGTGACACCTTTATTTATATTGATTGAAAAGTAATCAAAACTCCACTAGGAAATTTATTTCTATTATAATTTATAATAAAATACATAATATGATTGTACTTAATGACATCCTGAAGTGAATTTTCAGCATGCAATAATTAGTTTTTAATGATTCAATGGGCATTACCTATTTTTATTCAATTTCGAACATGGCTATTGCTGTTTATAAATGTAAAGAATCATTTTGCAAAATTAAATTGCTAATAAACACATTTTCTTTTATAACTAGGGAATAAAACAGATCAAATATTATTAATATCAATTATGATGCAACTTTTTATTTTCTTTGAGTTAATGCATGAGCTGATATTGACAAACTATCCTGAAATTACTTTCTCATTCATCAATGAAAAACAAGGTGCTTATTGGAAATAAAAGCTAATGCAAGTAGAATCTGACTTAAGTTTAACATGTTTTGCAAAAACTTTTTTTCAAATTAAAACATTTGTAGAACTTAAAGTAAAATTTTTAAAAGAAAAAAAAAGTTAACAAATTTTTATTTTAAATGCATGAATTTGAAAATAACTGCATATAAAAATGAGGATATTCAGGTAAACTATAATTACAAATCAAGTGCACTTCTTTGGCAGATGTCAAGCCAGTGTTTATTTTTTTAATTATGTCAGAATTTTCCAGTGCTATTTAAGAACAAATCTTCATTTCACATTTTTTAAATTCTTTTAAGCTGATATTTCTTAATGTAGGACTTATTCAATATAGTCATCTACCTTGGAAAAATTCTTCATGCCATTTGCATTGCTATTGTGTGGGAAAATATTACATTTAAAAACTGTTAAGTATTATACTAACAATTATTTTTAGTGAACTGAATCAAGATGCTTTTACCAAATCTCTTTCGCAGTTTAAGTCTGTTCTTCAATTTTGGGATTAGTCTATAGTTATTTTGGTGAATTTTACTACTTTAGTATGATTTTAGCATAATGGGGTTAATATAGTCCCTAATTAAAAGTACAGGCTCCTCTTATTCTGTGTGATTTGCTTAATGATTTTTGAAGCCCTGAAAAATGCAATAAACCTTCTTAAATTCATTGATTCTAAAAATTCATACATTGAGATTGTCTGACAGCGAAGCAGTATTCGCTAAAAATAGATGATGCATAGCTGACATGCCTACTGAGAAAGGAATGGGGTTTATGGGACATAGATAATGCACAGATCTACCCCTCAGTAATGTGACACGGATCAGAAAAATGCAAAAAACTATCCAGGATTTTATCAAACTCATGATAGTTCAGAAAAGGAAAAGAGTTGCAAAGTGCCTAATTTTTCTGACCATGATTCAAAGCGACATCTTATTTTTCTATATATTTTCTATAGATGGCTCTTATTTGCCTAATGAGTTTTATGCAATGATCTCCTAAATGTATACATCCAATCAGATCACCTCATTTTTAAAATCTTTCAATGATTTTTTTTCAATGGCTTAGACGTAAAGGGAGAACTTGGTGTCTGTGATCTAAGTTCACACATCCCAGTTCATCCTCTGCAACTCACGCAATCACAGAATTTCATTTAACTTGTCAAACACACCATCTTGCTTTCTACTTCCCACCTTTTTCATGAGTTTCCTTCTTCTTCTTCTTTTTTTTTTTTTTTGACTACGCAGATCTTTTTCCTTTTCCAGAATTAATTCCTTAGCTCTAGGAAGATTAAACTGTTCACTCATGGTTTGTTACTATGATTTCTTGTGTCTCATTCCTAGGCATAAGATTTGTCTTATGAAATCTAAAAGTCTGTTAGAGTAAGAAGTAGGAGGGAGAGGAAATTGTTACTCATGCTATATTTATAACTTTTATGTACTTCCAACCCCATAGGTGCATTTAGAATATTTATTAAAAAGTATTAACAATAAGACTAAGTAGGAAATTTACTTAAATTTGTAATATTTGAGACAGTATTATTTGTTATAATAAAATAATGTTATGAGAATATTAAAGGTAACCGTGGGCTTAATTTTACATACTTAACAATTTTGGTTTAGAAAAGGATTTTCAAAAAACCCAATATTTAATGAACACAAAAATAATACATTGCTTATTAAACCATTACTCCAAAATTCACATTTGAAAGTTAAATGTATTCCTAGAGTCTTTGTACCTGCTTATGAAATAAAAGATATTTACAATTTCAAAATAAGTGAATTATTAATGCAATAAATTTCATTTTGACAACATTAATTGGTTACAATAGATGCTATTTTACCAAAATTAAATAACACCTACAATATAAAGCCAGGTTTTCTCCAGTGTAATTTCCTTTAGTGTCCAAAATTTCATGCTATATTACAATAATTTCCTAGATTTCATTATTTTCTATATTAATATATTTAGTCAAACTTTCATTTCATAATGCTTTTAATCATCACTGAGCTTCAGATAATTAATGTGTCACAGTTGAAATCACTGTTTTTTATGAAAACAAAGAAAATATGTGAACCAAATTTGTTTTTCTTAGAATAATTGACAGCAAACTTTTTTACCTAGTAAAATAGATTAAAATTATACCTTTATTTTGGAGTTTAAATATCATTGATAAATTTGCCTTTTTTAAAATTATTCATTACATTTTGTAAAAATAGAAATAATGAGAGAAAACTTAATTTATTATAATAAATGCAAAAATTTGATTCCCTACCAATCCAAGTACCAAATATTATAAACAACTTCAGTTGTTTTTCTTTTTCCCATTTGAAAAGAATCTTTGGAAACTGAAGTTGAATATTTATCTATAACACCAGCAATCAAAATGTGAGGCAAGAGTATTTAAAGTTCTAATTCTCCCTAGGATATATATAGCAATAATCTTCTCAATATATTGAATTTAAAATGATAAAGAAGAAATCTCTATATATTCAGATAAAATAATGATATGATAAAGAAAATATAAATTAATAATCTTGGTTAAGCATCTGAAGCTATGAGTTGCTGCTAACTAACCATAATGTATTATATTAATATCTATCTTCTTCTAGAATAAAAATTGTATTTCCTATATTTTGCTTGAAATTTTGTGTATTTTTTCATCTGCCCTATAAAATAATCTATTCAGATAGCTTAAAACCAGAGAACTCAATGATGCAGTCTGTAATAGGTCACAGAAATACCTAAGTGTTGTATTATGGTTACTGTGAAAATTAAAGTTGGTAATATATAGAAATTTCAAAAATGCAGGTATTTTCTCTTATTGTAAGAAACCAAATTATCTTCCTTCAACGCTGAGTATGACAGGGGATGGTGTCAGGTGGAGAACTAGACTGAGCCAACTGCTTGGCTCATACTGCTTGGGAGCATGTGATTTTGAGAATTAAGTATAATCCCAAGGTGACAACTAAGAAACTGAATTGAATTGTCTCATAGTGTTATTGAAAGAATATATATATTAAACAGAGTTACCATTGTAAGTACTCAAAATATATTCCATAATGATTCATTACTATTCAGCTGTTTTATACTATTTAGCTATTATATATAACTCAGCAAATTTCTTTTAAATTTTGCTATGTACATGGCATTTTACTGAATAGTAGCAGCATAAAACATATGAATGAACAATTCATTTAATGGCATGGAGTAGTCTACATATTTTTCAAAAAAAATTCACATATCTGACAAAGAAAGAGATGGAGAGAAGGCATAAATGCACACATGCTGTGGCACATAGGCGGAAGTCAGAGGATAATTTGGGGAAGTCAGTTCTCTCTTTTCACCAGTTTGGAAAGGCATTTCTCCCCTTCCACCATGCGAGCTTCCTGAGATTGAACCCAGGTTGCCAAGTTTTTAAGAAGGTGCCTTACTACTAAACTGTATTGCCCAGGAATGGAAATAAAGGGATATGAAAATATCATAACTTTAATATACTCTTTTCTAAAACTCTAAGAGAGTACTAAAAAACTAAAAGAGAAATTCAAATGTATTGTAAAAGATGTAGTCATCACAGTAATTTTACCACTGCTGAAGTGAATGAAAAGACACTGAAATTAAACAAAGCTTCACAGAGGACATATGAAGTATAACTATTAAATTGCTAATACGTTCAGAAAATTATTTTGGAGTATATTTGTGCTTAATATGAATAGGAAGTGGTCAACACTATTTAAAGGAAGAAATGCATCAGCATTATTAAGACTTGATAATTATTTTAGTTTATGAAGTCCCAGATACTTTTCATTTAATTGTAAACAAATACTCCTGAATAAAATACATTAAAATAATTTGTTGTCTTAGTTTTTAAAATTATCTCTGAATTTTTAGATTATTACTTCTTTAATACTATAATTTAAATAATATACAACAAATTGGAATTTGATTTTTTGAATTGCTATATCAGACCATTTATTACAATGTCATTATTTTCAGAGGACATTATCATTTGACATATACTGTGGAAAGGACTATGGAAAGACATAGGAAAGGACTGCACACGCCTATCTTGTCTAATATTTATTCACAGTTTTATTGTTCTAGAATGCATCCATGAAAACTTTAGAGTGATACTAAGAATTAGGTAGTGTATCATAAATATGATTGTGTGATATTCTTAAGAATTGACATCCATACTATTTAAAAAATAATAAATATTTCATATTATGCAGTAATTTATTTATGTAATTCTTTATAGAATGGAATAGAATGTCATCTTTACCATTTCTCATATATTAATAATTACTGAAATGTTAATGATCAAACTTTCTATTCATTACTAAGTACAAACTATTCATTAAATAACCTGAAAAGTACCTTATTCACATACATAGTGATTATTATTTTTCTTGTAATTCATGTGTAAATTTAACAATATGACTATAAGAATGTGTAGAATTAAGTTTTGTTAACAGTGTGATTACTGATAGTTTACATAAGTAAAAGGGTTTTCATTGACTATTTAAATTCCATCTAAATATGTATCAATGAGAAGGAATGTGAAGTGTGCATTCTTACTTAACACTGGAGCATAAAAGAAAATCTAGTGAACCATTAGTGTTTATAAAAGAATTAAATTGGGGGACTAGGGATGGTTCAGTGATATAAGCAAGAGGACAGCAGTAGTGAACTCAAAAAAAAAAAAGAAAAAAACAGTAGGTGGATGTGGCAAATGCCTGTAATTCACAATTCTATCCTCAGAATACAGAGACTAGAAACGTCCAGAGCACAGGCAGACTAGCCATAAGGTCATGCCAGACAGCTGTGAGGTTGATTAGATGTCTCTATTACAGATTATTCAATGTTATCAAGGTATAAAACCAGTGTAGAAAGTTTATGTTATACAGAATTAAGGTTTTGCTTGACATTATTTCTTCTCAGCAAGTAAACTCAGCTTTTATAGGGTTCAACACAAATGAAGAAATGCCAAAGTGTTAAAACACATAGACAGACTTTTCCATATTAGTTAAGAATCCAAGGTTCTAAAATATACTCATCATATGTTACAAATACTAGCATGGCAACCAGTTATTAGGATAAACCCTCTAGTCTATGGAAGTGATAATCCTTTAGTACTAACTTTGTGTCTCCCATTCAATTATACATTCACATAAAATATATATACTGAATATTTTAAAGTAAAATAATATTTTTAAACCTGTTTTAATTATTTTGGTATAGTCAAAGCATGCAGAATAGCTTTGTTTTGCTTAATTTTCATATTCATTAATATATTTAGTTCATATGTAAAAAATAAGCATCTTTTTGAATGCTGATAAATTCCATCACACTATCATTTCCTTGAGTTTTATTTAACATTTTATTTCTTGATATTGTGATAGTTAAACAATATTTAATAATTTATATCTGCAAGAGAAAAGTTAGAGATAGAAAATGGCAGACAGTATTGATTAACAACAAGAGAAATATAAACATGAAATGATTGTGCTGTGAAGAATGAGATGTGTGTGCTTTATAATTTGATGTCACATGTAAAGGACAGCAAGCATACTATCTGCTTTGGTTGCAGATCTCAGTATATGGAACCAAGACTGAAACGAAATATTGATTCCAGTCTTTTTTTTTTTTTTTAAGTAAGATGATCTTTTCTATTGTTTCTTTTTCCCCACATATGTTTAGGGTACTTTAGGAGTCAGGAGAATTTGAGAGTCAAACACAGGTGAATGAACACCAAAATGGAATACTGGGAAAGTTTTGTATGCTAAAGAGACATTCAATAATATAATCCTACTATCTTTTATCTTTTTATCCACAACATCTGCTTCTACCTGGTGATAATATATTCTGATTTAGTTTTCATTGTCCTGCATTATGTGTTCCCCAATGACCTGCCATATATTTATTTTCATGATTATTTAAGTCTACTACTTGTCCAAAAACAAGTGGTTAAATTATCATCTGGAAAAAAAAATGATCAGCAACTCTTTTATTCAAGTTTATTCAATTCAGCCATTTTTGTTCCTCAAGTGAAACCCAAATTTCCACTTTAGGTCTCAGCTTATTTGTTAGTAAATATTACCCCAGATACTGAGTGAGAATTTTATTGCTTTCTTTACTACAACATTCTGATGTTATTTATTTTTAGGTATTTTCATTAATTTTCTCTTTCATTCAATCTTATATATTCCTTTTCTTTCTTTTCTTTAACTTGAATTTAATTACTTTTTTCCTCTTTAACTTTTTTCTTCATTCCCCCTGAATTCTCTGTTTCTCTTTCTCTTTTTTCCTACCTTTCTATCTTCTCATTCTACTAGTTTTTGAGTGAACAGAATTGAAATAAGTTGACAAGACCCTGCTTCATTAAACTTACAATCAAAAAGAATAAAACAATTTTTCAGTAACCCAGTAGTTTATCTTATAGTTGTAAGAATTTTACAGAAATTCTAAATGGGCTACATAATGTAAAGTTAGTGAGCTTTATGTAGAAAATTTTAAAAGTGTTTAGGGAATTCAAACTTAAATAAAATCTATACAAAAGGAAGCAGATATGAATTGTCTTTAATACTTATCTATAATGCTTTAAGTACAAAGAATACTGTATAGCAAACAGAGCTCCACTAAGTACATTATATAGAATTTGAATTTTGCTTGATAAAAAAATTTATAAAAATGCAGAAAATCTCAGATGAATATTCCTTTGAGTGAATAGTTAAAAATATGCTTTTATTTTAATAGTAAAATCTCTTTTCTTGCTTGAATTCACACCTCCAACAGAAACTAAATAATGAGTGCATTTTCAAATCACCTTTAAGGATCAAATAATGCCATATGAGAGACTGTATGATTGCAAAATCTCTGTTTATATAGAGTTATTGCAAGAGACTATCACTTATTTAATTTACTATGAATTGTGGATATAAGATTTTAACATTGTTTATTGAGGAGATATAACAGGAAATTGTCAACATTTTTGAGAATTGCTTATGAATATTTACTCTATATTACACAATTTGCTTTGTTTATTTATTTCATTGTTCCTTTAACTTTTCCCTATTATGTTATTGTGTGGAAAGTTATTTTCAGTGTTGTGATTTGTATCGATCTAAACGTTCATGTCAGAAACATACTATTAAGTATTTAAATACATAATTGTGCATTGAATATCATTTTCATTTTCTGTTCCAATCCAGTTTCATCACCTTTGTGCTTGTCAAAGCAATATCATTCATATTAGCAAATATGTTTTTATATCCCTAATATTTTACATGTCATCTGGTAAGTTTTGTTGATAGAAAGAAGAGAAAAATGAAATGTTAGAATTTACTTCTTAACAAATATATGCATTTTAAGTATATTAGATAAAAGTACTCTAATTCTTTTGAACTTGTAAGAAAATATCAAGAAATGAAAATGGTTTTCCTCTCTTAGACAAATCCACAAGTAAATATTTTAACATTCTTATACAATGCTGTCCCTTGAACCATGCTCTGTAATTAATTCTGTGAAGAATTGAAAATTTTTGTTGGCTCAGTTCTTATTTTTCTTGGAGAATGTCTAGAGAAACTAGCATCTTTCTTGTAACTATTGCATTGTTCGTTAACAATAAGTTCACTACATAAAATTTAGTTCTTTCTGAGGTTTAACCACGTCTCTGTAATCATTATTATTAATCAAAAATGTTTTCTACATATTCCTTCTATTGTCATGATACTTAATTTCTTATGGAGTAGGTAAAAAACGAATGACAATTGAATTTAGCAAAAAGAATGCATTTTTCAATATGACCTCGTATACCAGTAATTAAATCACTTATGTATTAAGAGGCAGGAGAATTTTCATGGCCAGCCTTGTCAACACAGTGAATTCCAGAAGAGCCTGGGATTAAAAGATCTTGTCTCCCACAGCTAAGTGACAACAATAACAATTACTACAACAGTGGAACAAGCCAACTTTAAAGACTAGAAATAAAAATGTAGCATATTTCTCAAATAGTAACCAGGACTTGCATTTTACCTGAAAAAAAAAAAAGATGATCACAGAGGATGTGATGTATATGGCTTTTAAACCTTGTTCTTGTTAAAATATTTCCAAGGGGCTAGACTTTCTATTTGTGCTTGGAGCTGGCGTGAAAGCAGACTCCTCTGCCTTTTACAGAACAAGAAAACCATCCTGTGCTACAGTCATTTTTATCTTATTCGGGAATTATTTCAGGGCATTTTCACCCACTTTTGCAACAAGCTGCTTTTCTTGCATGTAGTTTTCTAGAGCATATGGCTGCCCTGCTGTGCACAGAGTGAAATCACACAATTAATCTTTACAATTTTAGGATGAGCAGAGCCCTCATGTTATAGCAGAACAGCATGGTGTTGGATTTGGGGTGCATTGCATAGGATATTTTTCTCTTCACAATTACATCATTTGTACCCTGAATCATGGACTATGGCTTTTTAGTGTTTGCGCTTAATCTTTCTTTAAAATATTCATCCAATGGTGTTTCTTCATAATTTCAAATTAGATTGACATGATAGAAATATTCAGAAGCATTTTTATCCAGATCCAAGGGACATTAATAAACTTTCATTGATAAGTCTAAATTAAGGTCAGAATAAGTTTCTTAAACTTTTCATAGCTTTCCCACTAGGAAGGAATGTAACAAAGGATGATTTTTCTGAAAACTCCACATGACAAGTTCAACAACTTTTGATAATTTGCTTTATATTTGCATATTCTTGATCTTAAATACATATTATGAGTCTTTAAGCCATGACATTATACTTTATTATGACATGTACAAATAGCTGATTTTTTGTTTGATTAGCACTAAATCTAGGAAATATTTTGATAATAAACTAAAATGTGATTAAAATCAGATTGCTGTTGCTATGAAATATAATTTTTATATTGCAAAGTGTAACAGTATAATCAGCCCAACTCTTGAGAATTTCTAAAATATATACTTCAAAGGACTTATCAAAAACACTGTTGCATGAGAGCTAAAGTTTTCAGAGAAAAATAGAAGAGCCTATTATTCCCAACTATGTACAATCCACTAATCCATTTTCATTAACATATCTTTAGAAGGGGATGATTAATTTTTATATTGATGTGTATGTATAGATGATTTCAATGAATAACTGCCCCTTCATGGAACATTTATAAGAAGAAAATAAAGTGCAGTGTATCAATTTTTCTCTTTAGGTACTGAAAACTATGATACTGCCATGATTAAAATGAATAAAATTTAAAATATACATGAATTAGAAAAGATGAGCATAGACTTACTATTAAGTTACTAATCTCTTTAAGAATAAAATATATAACAATGCAGTATCTATAGAATGCATTAAAATGTAAGTAGCTCAAATTAACATAAAGCATTTTATCATTATATATCATTTGTATCATACAGTTTGTAAAACTCAGTGTATTTGAGATTTCTGTTAGCTCTCTATTTTTGGCAGCTTTTGCCATTAGTTCAATATTTATAACCTGTCTTTGGCAAAATCATGTAACATTGTTTTCTTCAACAACCTGTGAATTCTCAATGCTTCTTAGAAAAATGATTGCTAGAAAATTCCATAATTGTCTGGTTGATATCTTCAAAACATTTTCCTTGAACACAACTAATATTACTTTCATGTTATCTCTTGAAGCATGATAATCCCAATGAATAAATTTGGAATATTACTTAATATGATTCTTCAAAACTATATTTAAACTCAAATTTGTCATGATTTTCACTAATGAGCACTGTACATATAAACATTTGCATAGGGACAATTAGATTTTGTACTACTTCAAGAGTACATATTAATTAAAAATTTCCAAACACCTTAATGTAGATGAGTGTAAAAGTATATTTTAAATATCTAGCAGTATTTAGGCAGTCATGATTACTAATCTAACAGATGAAAGGAATGTGTGTGGAAAAGTATGTTTTATAGTAAGCTAGCCTAAAAAGACCAGAACCCTCCAATTAAAGAACTTAACCAATTCCAAAAGGGAAATATTATAGAAAATGAACATCCAGATGTTACTTTCTTCCATCCCTTCTTCCAACCTGAAATCTCAGAATGGAAGGTAATTCCCCCAATAGAGCTCAGTGCTTTAAAGAAGTAAATATTTGTTAGAATTTTCTGAGGGTATTATTAATTTATATATATTAATTTCAGTAGGTTTGTAGAATTACTAAATAAATATTCTGCTTTTCTCAGAGTACAATATACTGGTGAAAGTACATATTTTATTTAGACAACCTTGAAAGAGAACAAGAGAAAACATTAGCAATGTAGATGAACAAACAGACTACAGATGGGTTATGATGGGTGTTCTGCTGTCTTGAAAAGCCATGAACATTTTTGCATAACTTTTTATTGAACAAAAATAGGAAAGTTCATCAATGTTTTCTTTAAACCAAATTCAGGTAACTGATACAAAACTTTATACTGAAAAACTTTGAATAAATAGGAAAACTGAAAGTCACAACTAATAATTCACTTACAAAATGGTTCTTAGTTTTCTCATTTTTAACTTAAATTTCTTCACTGCACTGATGAAATGTACAGTCAAAGCATACATTTTGTTTTTAAAGAGCCACTATTGTTCTCATTATTTTTCAAACAGTTTCTTCTTACTCATTTTGCTGGACCTTAAAGGGGACATAAGTCATGCATAAGGGTAAATGTAGAATTAATTAGTTCTGGGAAAGAAGCTACAATTGATATTTTCATAATATCTTGTCAAATTTATATACAACAACAAAACAGAAGTTATAAATTAAGCAAAATAATAAAAATTAGTCTTCATTAGAATCTATAAATATCTACAATTGCAATAAACCTTAGTATTTTATGATGGGAAAGTGATAATCAGAAAATGAATGTCAAAACTTTGTTTAACTGAAAAGTCTGTGTAATACTTAATTGTTAAAATATCTGTACATTACAGGAATAATAATTTCACATATGGTGAACTGCACTGTATAGTTTATAAGAATATAAATATCCCAGTCTTCACATATTCCTGACATTTGACAACACAGTACAACTGAAGATCTGCTGTACCAGGCACTGCATGCATACCTACTTTTATCTCTAAAAAGCTAAGGATTCCTGAATCTGTTCTATTTTTAAGAAAGATGGCAGGCCATGGATAAATATGAGACTCATCTAGAGTCATGTAATTTAAAATCAGTCATGTAATTTTAAAGCTAGTTATTTAGTCTTTACATTATCCACTACATATTTAGTTCAATTTTTAAAAATATTTTTCATAAAACATTTTGTTATCATGATCATTACATTGTTTAGTTTATCATCATCACTCCATTGCTTATTTTCTTATTGTAAATGGTTAAAATTGGCATCTAAGATTGTCATTTCTCAATATTTGTATCAAAAGCCTCAAGATCTTTTGTGACAAAATGGAAAAGGAACTGCTCTGAGAGTATCTGGAAGAAAGTTGCAAAAGTATTTTGTAATTCACAAAAACCAAGTGATTATGTCAGTAAGACTGTTGCCATGCATTATAGATAAATTTACTCTTCTGGTCAATATTTTGGAGCGATTGTAATCTTTGTGTAAAAAGAAAGTCCTAAGTTCAAAGGAAAAAAAGGTGAAGTTCTAGTAAATGAACATCCAGACGTTATTTTCTTCCCTTCCTTCTCTGGACCTTTTGTTCTCAGAGCAGAGTATAATCCACCAGAAGATGCCAGTGCTTCAAAAAAGTAAATATTTAAAAGAATCATTTGAGGGTATTATTAATTGGTATATATCAATTTTAGTAAGCCTGAAGAATTTCTTGATTTTTTTGCTTTTCTGAGAGTATAATTAGTGAAGAAAGTACATTGTCTATGTAGATCAATCTTGAAAAAGAAGAAAGAACATTAGGTCTTCTTTTATAGGGGAAAAATGTATTTAAGGGTTAAAAAATTTCATAAAATCACTATACTCTTGTATGCACTATTAAAAGTTTAAAAATAAAAATTAAAAAGATATAACCAAAGAAAGTTGAAAAATTAAGTATTATTCATTGAAATTACCTGAGACAGAAAAATATTAATAATATTATATCTCTTGTAGTTTGCCAAAAGGTAACCTTTAGAAATGTACACTGATAAAAACTATAATATGGAATTTATGCAAACTGTGCAGTTATATGATTTCTTTGTTTTAACTCAGTTGTTCTACACATATATCAAGCTTACACATTCTGTACAGGAAGAGTATTATTTACAAAGAAGCAAAGTGGCATAGATAGAATTTAAAACTACAAAAATAAGTAGGCTTTTCTGAGCCATGCTATTTGACTTTGGTGATTTTAATAGTATTTATTAATATTCCAATTTTTAATGAGAATATGTAATGCTTTAAAATGCATTAATAGCTTTGCATCATTTGAGGCTTGATAACATCTGGAATCTTTCATATTCCTTCTAAGAAAGTCATTTTTTTCTACCCTTTTGAGCAAATGTAATTATTAAATTACAAATTTCATTAAACAACAGTCAGTATTGCTGCATCTTTGTTTATTGATAGTACATTTTGAGACTCATACACACATTAGCAGGATTTTGTTCATTTAGGAAAGATGTAACTATCAAAACTACTTTACAAATGCATCCTAAAAAACACACAGCAAATATATTCTTATGAATATTTATTATTAACTCAGTTTTAATGCATATTATCATTAAATTAAACATACCATAAAAATATGGTAAACATATTTCAAGTTACACATTTATAAAATGTATTATAATTTAATATTCATCAACCTGAAATCTAGCTCTACAACTAACTTTTAAATAAACAAATAATTAAAACCTTTCTTCTTTAAAAGTTGAATAACTTTATGGTTCCTAGAGAAATATTAGCCTTCAGGACATATCTACAAATTATGATTATACTCTCTTTTCTACATTACTTTAGCATGACTTGTTTTCAAAGAGTTAATTGTAAAATTGATGGATCCTTTAATGTTTAATACAGAAGTTAACTAGTGTGAATTATGTCTTATTTGACTCAAGTAAAATAGGTTGTCAATTTCTAGCTCAAAGAGAAAGTGACAGGAAAAATATATTCTGTTATAGTGACACTTCACATTAGTAATTGATTTCACTGCTTAGCAGTCATGAGAATAAATTTACTGACTATAATTAGGTGTTCTGTATCTTCATGAACAAATATAGGCATATAAATTATTTTCCAGTAATTAGAAAGTTATAAAAATAGTCATTTTGAGGTGAATTTTATTCCAATGATAAATAAATGACTATAATTCATCTAAAATAAAAAATAAGAACAACATAACCAATTATCTTGTTGCTTTATTTTCATTCCCCATTTCTGGAACAAAATACCTGATTCAAGTGACTTCAAATGAAAGAGTTTCAATGCTTCACAATTTCAGATTACAATCCATCATTGCCATGAAAACACGATAGGAGGATTTTGAAGAAACTTGTTATTTTATATACACAATCATAAACAGAAAGAAAGAATGAATGCATGCATGCTCAATACTCTTCACTTTCATCCTTCTTTACGTTCACTGTCTGGAGAATGATCCTTAAGGGAATGGGCTGGGATTTCATACATCGAAGACTACAAACAAAATGATCCCTCACAGTCTTCATCTAGGTTACTCAGAGACCAGCCTTCTAGGCAGGTTGAAAGTTGATAGGTTGACAATAACCATTACACATATAAAACACAACATAAATGGATATTAAATTAAAAAATCATTATCCTTCCTAAAAGTTAAGTACACAATCAGAAATAAATCAAAAACATTAAGATGTAAATTACTTGTTATTATATGAGACATTATTTTCCTTTTCCAAACAATATTTATGACATGATTGTGCTTGATTTCTATTACAGTTCTTGGTAAAGGGACATTTTAAAAACAATAGCATAAAGTCAGACAGTTTGAATGAATGAAAGTTAGGAGAATTTCATTCATTTCCTTAAAGCCTTTCCTTAAAACCTAATTAGAAATTACAGCATTTTCTATCTGTTCTCATAACACTTGATAAACAAGGCTCCTTTCTACCATAAAAGACCCATGAAACTTGTAAATGTGAATCATTTCCAATTGAAAATAAAATGTCAGGTTCACTAATACTGAACATATCTGTTTCTATACTTTTAGAGACAAATGGATAAATTTCACCTTGATACTGAAACTGATCCAATGAAATATAATCATATTAGATGAGGGTAACTTTGTATTATGCATTCAAAAAACCATCTAAGATTGTATTCATGACTCAGGTTAAAATCTTTGCCTCACCACCACCAGAACCTGAGTTCAGATTCCCAGAACCCATGTAAAAATGTTGTATGAAAATCCATGGTCCTGTAATTCTAGTCTTGGAAAACAAAGCATGGGAAACCCCAGAACAGAGCAGTAAGGAAAAAGAACAATCTATGATGAGTTCTGATGGGCCATCGTACACACACACACACACACACACACACACACACACACACACACAAACACACAGAAAGAGAGAAAACAGTGACTGAGAGAGAGAGAGAGACAGACAGAGATAGAGGTAAAGAGAGAATAAAAATAATAATTGCCTTGCAAAATTTGTCAATTAAAAAATAATAAATTGGAAATCACGAGCTATTTTCTGACTTTTAAGTAGAGAAATGAAATGATAGGAAAGACACTTGATCCTGTCTTTTCTGAACCTCCAAATGATAATCGCTTTTAGGGCTCACTTTTGTACATTGTGATCATATCACTGTAATTACATTAAACTCTGGTGTTAATACTTGATCACTACTTACCTGTATGCCTTGTCTCATTAATGCCACATACACCCAATTTGCCGAGCAATGGATCTCTGATATAGAAGAGTGGTACTTTACATTTCACACACACACACACACACACACACACACACACACACACACACACACACACACCACAAATACTAAAAGATGGTCAAAGTCAAATTCTATTTTTGATATGATTATATATACATTTTATGAGACAATTTCTTTTAAATCAGTTTAAGTAGCAGAAAAAAACAAAACTTATTTGAGGCTTAAATAATATTCAGTCAGCATACTTCCCTTTGAAAGAGTTTCAATGCAATTTTATGTTCAACATGATTTTTGAGGGTAACACAACAATAGTTACCTGTGAAATATCAGAGATTATCTAAGACAGTGCTTTACAAGATAGTGTTTTACAGCTTGTTCAATGAAGGCTGAAAAAAATCAGTGACTTTTCAGAATAACAAAATATATTTACCTTGCTGTCCTTCAAGACATCCACATATGCATACATATATATGTATGTATGCATATATGTGCATGAATATAGCAAAGGAAAACAAAAAATTTTCTTATGCACATATTTTTTCTCATGAAACTAATGACTTCTATGTTTGCTAAGACAGTTTTCTTTATTTAAATACAGCTTTACTAATGTGTTTGCTTTAACTTGAATGTTGTACCCTTCCTAATTCAAGATTAGTAAAGTAAATTCTCCCAACAGCATATGCTTATCTGAATGACAAATTTCTAAAAGTAACTCAAAGATTTATCTATCTATTTTTATGTGTACTATGGAAGCAAATCATTTTTCTTGTCATTGAGACAACCTCTGAAATTATAGGAATTTATCTCAACATGACACATTTAACTTTTAATCTTATATGAAAGCTCATAATGCAATTTAATTCTGACACTATAATAAAATATACCTTAATAATCCTAAAACACGCCAAATAAAAATAGTTTTTTTAATGCTAAATGCAGTTACTGGAATCAAATAATAATGTGGTTAGACAATGTAATATTTGTAATGCCCAAAATCAGATCATATAATGCAGGTACAGGTAAAATATATGGAAAGTTCTATATGTAATTTGTGTTTGGGAAGGGAAAACTTTAGAACTCAATTTAAGTTTTAAACTATGTTGAAAGGTGTTTTTGGCAGCAGGAAATTTCACAAATGCAGAATCAAATTAAGAATAGCAGAATGCTTCATTAGAGTGAATCATTAGATTACCATAGTGTTTGTGTATATAAAAAGAATCAAGTCTTATCTAATAGGGCTGCAGTCAATCTCTGCAAAGTCCAGTTACAAAAAGTATCTGAGACATCTCAGAGACTCCTAGTTTATTAAGTGTGGAAACAACATTGAGACATCCTTCTCTAAAATTTTATAGCCAATAATTATGAGGATTAGACCACTTTAACAATATTCTATGAATGGATCTCCTCTTTCTTTTACCTTAGAAAGTTCATAAATATCATATTCCAGTAGATTTTTGGAAACTATGTGTACATTTCTATATCTAAAAGAATTAAGAGGGAAAAAACAGCTGAAAAAAAATTGAAACAAAAGAAATTCCCAATTTAATTTCATTAGGTAGAACATCAAAATTAATAAAATGAATATTGCCATTATATGAAAATTTTGTTTTATATTTTTCAGAACTATGACGTGAATAACATCTAGTTAAGTTGTCTAAAAGGTTACTATACTTCCTATAAATTTCAGAAAAATAGTTAAAACTTCCAATTAATATTTGGCTAAATTATATGTCTACATTTAATTCTTCCTAATGTTGAATTATATTTTGAGGAAACAATTGATACTTAAATATTGTATCAGGTTGGGTCAGTTAATATTTGTTCAGTTAGCAATGGTAAAATAACAAAGACATTTCTTTATTTTCTATAAATTTAAACAAAGGTCTTGCTTAGTGACTCCGGACTGCTATTCCAATACTGAAGTTAGTGATCACAAATTCAAGGCTACACTGTGCTACATAATAAGACTATGCACAAATAGATAAATATACTAAATATTTGTCTAAATATCACTTTTCACTACTCTACTTAATCTCTAAATAAAAGACAAAACTTTTCACACAAATTGTTGTAAATACATTTAATCATATTTTAATATATACTAAACTTTAAGCACATTTTCTAGGTTACCAATTGACTCCACATGCATTAATCTTTTCTTAGAATATGTGATTTATTTTTTAAATAATAACATAAAGTTTTCAAAAAATAATTTATCATCAGAATTAGTATATAGTTGAAAGTCTCCAAATAGTGGCACAATACAAAACACTCATAATTTATCAGAATTTACTTTGTGAAATTTGGTCTAATATTAATCATTATATAAAAAAGCAATCAAAATACATAAAAATCATTGGCATAAATATTAAGGCATTTAAATTTTCTGTTATGTCACTCCGTTAAGTGCTTTTGATTTCCTAACACAATTTTAGGTAATTTATCTTCAAAATAGCTTAAAATGAATCTATTATTGATTTTATTATTAATTTATTTTCATCTTGTAATATCCCAACTTCACATTTTTATGAAACATAATATTTAAAAAATAATTTAGGTGTTTATGGAAGACAACCGTGTTGTTAAATTTATATGCAATATTAGTTGTTAAAAGTCTGAATATGCCTGTCAGGTTTTACCTTGTATGATATATGAAATTCTTCTACACTGCTTGATGCTATGCTACTAGATGAGTCTATTGTATTTCTCATTTCCTTCTGAAAAACCTATACCGGGCTTAAGAAAGCAGTTTATTTAACTTGCATAATTACATGCTAACAAAATTTGTTAACTTGAATTTCATTTTCAAAATTGTATATCCTGACACATGTTTTTGTTTGTTTTCTTAACTAGTGAAAAAGGCCATAGATTTTAAATCTAGAGGATTTAAATTGTTTCCAGGGAAAGACAACAGCAACAAGTTTTCTATCTGTGAGTGTACTCCTTCTTGTTACTCTTTCTAGTGGAACGTGATTTTGTGGTGTTTGTGTCCTTTATGTGGTTAATCAAAATATTTGTGTATTTACTAAATTAACTGTATTAATATTTATATAACATGCATGATAATTACTCAATTATTTGCATTTAAATGTTCAATGCTTTGCTGCAATATGTTGTTATTTGCTTACCTTCCAATGTTTTATGCTAAAACTTATTCCATAATTTAATCTGTGAAATCAATCTTTTTGATCTCATGTAATGATAACTGTAAACATTTATAGTTTGGAACATGGGGTAAAAATGTACAAAAGTCTTAAAATTTCTCTCTTCTTATAAGAATATTTTTAATACAGCAAAATTTAAACAAAAAGTACTTGCTAAAATCATCCCTCTTAGAATAACAATTCTTATCTCAGAAACTCTTTAATTTGAGATAAATCATTCAAGTATTATATCAAAAGTTTTTAAAATTAATTGTTATTATTTAATGATTTGTATATAATAGTAAATAATCTGAAACGCACAATGTTCTTAGAAATGTAGGACTTCTTAGACATCTGACAGCTCTTGATTAATCTCATTATGAAATTTGTATATTACAACATATATCTATATTACATCAACATTCATTGAATAAATGTTTTAAAAGAGCTATGTAAGTATGTTGCACAAATTAATCACAATTTGTAGAAATTACTTACCTCAGTATCATATACATAAAGGAAGTCACCTACACAGTGCAGAAATCTGACTTTTAATGTAACATAACTAGAAATGATAGTCATTATTATGTGTATTATTAATGCTTATTCTTCTGTGAGTGCATACTTCATAAGTTATGCTTTTCCAAATGATATATAGTTAATAACTTTATAACAAATTATTTATCAACAATCATCCACTATAGTTATGCCTAAAATATTCAAATTATTTATACTTACATATATTACCTTGAAATTAAGAAAAATTTGTTATGTCAATCATCAGGAAGCACATATGGCCTACATGCTGTCATATAATATATGACTTTAAAATCACAATGAAGCTGTGGTATTTTATTATTTAGATTGGAGAATATTAAACTGAAACCACTGAGTAATAGGAAAATATAAATGGAATTGTGTTCCATGTTTTGAAAGTTGCTTACATACTATTTTCAAAGTATAAAGCTGCATACTTATATTTGGATAAGAAAAAAATCATATTCTCTAAACTTTTAGTTGGTATTTAAGGAAATATGATGCTACTATAAGTTTTATACATAAATCACTTGATACTTCTGTAAAGAAATGCATATAATCATTAATTAAAAATTTCATTTTATATCCTAAGTATAGATAAAACAAGGCAGATAATTCCAGAAAAACAAATTTAGTTACATCCACATAGAATGAAAGATGTGTGTTTCACACACAAATATTATATTTAATATTTAATTGGACTTATAGGAAAAGAAGACATAATGCAAGTTTACCACTCTTATTTTATTCTCACAAATAGACATATGTGTTACCCATTCATACTTCCTGATGTTCTGCAATCTCACTCATTTTTACTAAGTTTTCAAGGTTTCATCTTTGTGTAACTATATATTTCGTTGCATAATTTATTAGTGGATAGATATATTTTATCATTTTAATAGACAGTAAGCATCAATATAAAGAATATTTACAGGACTGGAGAGAATGGCTCAGGGTTTAAATTTCTATCTCAAAAACAGAAGGACTTGAGTTCAGATCCCAAATTCCATGTAAAATCTCTAGAGAGAAACGATGGTGTCCTATACTTCTGGATCTGGAAGGTAGAGCCTGGGAAAAACTAGAACAAACTAAAAAAAAAAAGAGGTAGAAGCAATCCAGAATGACTCCCAAAGTCACACTTGGGCTTCCACAGGCATACACAGTGACCTCTAACACACACACACACACACACACACACACACACACACACACACAATATATATAAGTTAAAAAAATTTGAAAAGAATATTTGTTTGTACATGAGCATATTATCAGAAAAAAATGAAAACCTGAATAAGTACTTAAAACTGCTGTGAAAAACTTAAACACTAGACAAATACTGATAATATTTAGATTGTTACTTTAACATGTTGTTCATTGATTACTGGTTTGGTTTTATGGCTACAGGCCTAAAAGTACTTAAAAATCTTGGGTTTCCACATATCCGCTTCATGTAATTGATCTATATTTATATCTTCATAATTTTAGAATTTAAGTTCCCTGATCCTTAAGATAGGATTTAGTTTTCCCATACAGCATCTGAAGGCATAAGAAAACTCATAATAAAAACTATGTATTTTGATGCTTACATAAATGTAAATATATGAATTACTGAAGCATATTTTATAAACATGTTTAATAAAGTATTTTATGACAATCATATACAGTTTAACTGCTACAATCCATTAAATTCTGAACCCTTCTTAGGTTTCTACTGCCATTTATGAGAACACAGATTCACATTACATTTGTAATAAGAAAGATTAAAAATATTCTTAAGCATGAACAAAAGAGGCTTTCCTTTAAATGATGTTCCTTACAATGGAAAACATCCATTTGAAATAACATATCTATTCACGTAATGCTAGAAGCTGCTATTCATATTAAAAGAAATAAATGTCATAAATCTGTCCCTTTGGTTCTAATGCATTTTTCAGTAAAGAAGCTGAGTGGTTGGTAATTAACTTAATTTGAATTTATTAGTATCATCAGCTGGGAAATGCTGAATTGCCTAGATATCAGAGAAAATTATTATACATTTCATTATCAATTTTTTATTTTGAACATTTATTATTAAGAATTTTTAAATCTACATGACATGCAGAATTTCTCTCTTTATTCTTGCATTTTAATTTGGAATGCCTTTAATATGCTTAAAACCAGTATCCAAAATGATACAAAGAAAAACTGTCCTCTAAAATTCTTACAAATTGAGGTTACTTAAGTAAAAGTGGTAAAAATGATAACTCTGTACCATGTTTTAGCATATAATCTAAACTCTTTTTATTCTAGATAATTCTTGCTATGTAGTTTTGTACTATCTATGTAGTTTTGAGTACTGGAATTATCTAGAAAAATGATATTCAACATTGTCATTTTCCAGGACATTGTCTCCTCACCTGCCTATAGTGAATAATAGTATCATTTATCTAAAAGATTGTTGTGAGGAGCAAATTTATTACTATAGATCTGTAGAATGATTCAGATACACCGTATAATATAAATAACTAATTGATACTCATGTGAAACCCTCTGCAGTGTTTACATTTGGAGAAAATACGTGAAATTGAAAAGTGGATTTTTCTTTATTCTTTTAACCACATAGTTGCTTACTGATTATAAATTATGTTATACATTATAATAAAGTTATAATTAAACAGTTGAGGCTAAATCATGCCATCTTTTTTACATACATGTCACCATTTTATTTTTAAAAAATCACATTTTAAAAATTTTCTACAATAGTATTGAAAACCTTTCAAGTATTAAAAGTGCATAATGATTATGGAATATTTTCAGTTCATTGAAACTTCAAGATGTACTAACAAACAATCAGAACCTATGTTTAAAATAATTTAAAAATTCTAAATGTTACAAATGAAGATATTCCCACATCCTCATCAAGTATAGCTTATAAAAAGTATAGATAAGATTAAAGTAAAAACATACAAATAAAATATTAAATCATTCCCAGCTATATAGCAAGATGATTTAGATTATCTTTATAAAAATGAGTGATTATATTTTAGAAGAAGATCTTGACATGAATATTAAGTAAAAATTTCATAGCTAAAGACAAAAAAAGACATGGAGACATAGAATTCCATAGAATCCATGAATCCATGTGATCAACCACAGAATGGAGCTGGTATGAGGAACAAAGATACAGGGCACCTAATGAGAGCAACAGTTGATTGAGAAGACCTAAAGTCATTGGAGGCTGCAAAAGTAATAAAAACTTTCAGTAAATTTAGTAAATATAATACTACTATAGTTTTCCTAAGAGTATAGAGTATACTGAGATAGAGTATACTGTTGCCACAAATATATCAGAATGAGTAGCTACAAATGAGCAAACACTTGAGATGACAATGGAAACATTGGGAAATGATTCAACAATCAAAGAAAGAGCTTCTATAGTAGACAAAACCTTATATTAAAAGCCATTAGAAAGGGAGGTTTAAAGGAAAGAGATAAAGGCCAAGAAGACTACTAGATTAGTACCTTTAGTTAGTCTTCTATACTGAAACTAACCAAACAAAGAGTATAGATAAAAAGCTGTCCCTGAATATGAAGAGGAATTAAATAGCAATTTGGATCAAGGTAAATAAAAATACACACTTTAAATCAATGAGCTTGTCACAGATTTGACAAGAATAAATTTGATGATGACAAGTATAAAAATATTTTAAAGGAAAGCAATTGCTGTAAATTTTTATACTGAATTTAGAAAACGATTAATTTTAAATTCAGTTGTCACCAGTACTACAAAATCTCAGAGCAATCTTTCTGCTTGATAAATCAGGTCAAACACAATGGACCATTTGAACTGAATTGTAAGTCCAGCAATTCTAAGGTTTTCACTTTCATTGAAATTATTTCAAGTTATTTTTAAACAGTTAACAAATGATGAACTTTCTACTCCAATCAATTGCCAATACAAAATCTATGTGATAAAACTGTGCATCATTATTTTTTTAAGAAAGTTCTCCAGGGGGATTCAATCTAAGAGTAAAAAAAAAAAAAGAATTGAAAAACTGTTTTAAGTACTATTCTTTTCTGAAATAATAACAGATAATTACCTAGGAAGAAAACATCAGAGTTATATTCAAGTTTACCATAAGATTAAAACTGTAAAAAAACAACACTTAAGATATTTCTGAAATGAAGATTATTAATTAAAGATCAACTTCCTACAAAACAAATTTGTGGTCAGACTAGGTTGCATGCCACTATCTTGTCTCAGCATAAATAAATATATACATATATACATACATGGATCAATATATGCATATATGCAAACTTTTATTCATTCTTGCATAAGTAAATCATGTATAATATTTTGATTATGTATGTGAAATGTGTATAGTCTACTTATTATCATCATTGAAAAGAAACAATAAATCAATGATTAATTGGATTTTCTGAAAAAATTCTAACATGCAAACAAGTTAAACATGTTCTGGGTAAATACATCCTTTTGGCACTCAGCATTTTATCATAACATGAAAATATGCAGTAATTTAACAATTTTTTGAGTTGGATATTGGCAGACCAAATTGTGTTGCTACATACCAATATGAAAGTGTTGATGATTTTAAATTTTTACAGGTTTATTTTTATTCCTTCTTTATTTATAGCAAAGACTCAAATGGAATCGTTTTGTAATATGTAGATATTACAATTAATGTCAACCTTCATCTTATTACCTATATCTGATTTTCTTGTTTTTTTTTTCTGCTATTACAGTAAATGAGGGCGGTATTAAAACAGCTTCCAACTTATGCCCAGATCCAGGAGAACCAGAAAATGGGAAGAGAATTGGATCTGATTTTAGGTACCTTTTAAATTATTTTATTGTTTATCTTGTAAGTTCTTTTTTAACTTAAAACTAATTAACACAAAAATGGACACGGAGTGGCCTCAAGTTATGGACGGCAGATTACATAGATATGTAAACATAAGTACATGTTATTGCTTAAAGTATGTAATAAAGTAATAAAATGTTTTCTTGAAACACTATTAGAGATATAATTAATTTTGTTGTAATCAAAACTGGGATTAAGATTTGAAATATCATTTACTTTTGCATTCTCTCTCTTAATGTCTACCTGGTACTGGATATATTTCTTAATTTTTTCTCTCTGAGTTTCCTCTTCCATAACCAGTAAGCCAAAACAATCACATATACCTGTCACTTTCCAGTGAGGTGTTGTGTGTGAAACCCACAAGTAATGTTCTAGAAATATGCTGTTTTCAAAAACATAGTTTGAATCTGAATTTTGATATATCTTGGAATGACTTTATTTAATCAATTCAAATTTAAAGTTACTAAGGATCTAAATACAAATATTATTTATTGTGGAATCACCTAATTTACATTTTACCCACTATAAATTCTTATTAATGCTATAATTTTAGCATTTTTTCCAAGAAACATGAAACTCTACTCTAAGGGAGTAAGGATGCACTTCAGTGCTAAATCATTTGCTTAAATTGTGCATCATTTTATTCCCTGAGCTTCAGAAAGAGTGACTTGCATGTTCATTTATGCCTGGGCACTGGGCCACTATGTCACAGCAAGGCATTTGCTTTCAAGGGTTTCCTAATTTGTTATGATTCTTTCCATCACAACTACCACCATTGTAAGAACTATCCTGTAACTAAAGCCTACAGCAACAGTACTGTATGGACATAAGCACAATGTTTAGATGACTTTTTGAAAGGTACTGAATCACATTTTACTTTCCCTGTGGATTGGGCTTTAAATCCAGTCCAAATGGATTTATTTTAATCCAATAGTTTCTGCCTTTATTGCACCAGCAGCAATACAATCGTGCTCACACTCTTTGAGTAGCCTGCTGGTTGCCAGGTCTTCAGACATAACAGATTTTTAGGTAAGGCTGTGCTTTTGCCCACCTCTCTAATCTATCCTAAAGTCTCACCACCTACATATGACATGCAACCAATATCTATGGAAATAGGCTTTACTGTTTGAGGGGCCTGGCCTACCTGATCAACAGCTTATGTGGAAGACATTAACTTATAGCACTGTGAACCTCATTAGACCAAATATGTTTCTAGGAGTATCTTTTCTACTTACACAAGTATGGGCCCTAAATTGCTTTTAGCCATTGTTTTAGTAACAATCTACTGGGTGCTAGATGTGTCTTATGCAATCTTTATTCTCCTAAGAATCTTCAAGTATTCTTGGCTCATGTACTGTTTGCAAACTGATTTCCAATCTTAACTCCTTTATGTGTACCTGTATGTCATCTACATGGATTTCCTGGTCTCTAGTATACTCAGTTTATATCCTCTCCATAAGATAACCTTTAAGAAGGTGTTAGCAGAATCTTCATGATCAAATCATATTCCATACCAAGTATTAGACGATCTCAGGAGTGTGCAACTAAAGGGTTAGTGACGGAAAATATTAGCAGCATCCAAGGCAATATGAAAGATTTCTATAACTTTATCAACTTCTTCCTTAAAAGAACCTTGTTTTGTATTACCTGACTTTTTAAAATCTATGGAAATTCTTCATGAGCTACCATGCTTTCTTATTCTGAGTGTCTTTCATGGGGCTTCCATGCATCTTTCTGCCTGCAACATCATGCATCTCTCCACCCTCAACTAGAGGAATGTTGTAGGCAGAGACTACTGTGTTCTAGCCAGTGCCAAGGACTTGTTCTCCTTTCATGCACCTGTTGCTTACAAAGGTCCCTTGGCCGACTCTGAGGTGCCATTGTTTCTGTGGCTTCAATAGTTGTCTCTCTATCATCCTTACTTGGGTGCTTTGAGAGCCCTGGTCTCACAGGATCTTGGCTGGTACTATAGTAATGGATCCTATTGTCTTCCCCTTATCCTTGCCTAGATATTGTGGGAGTCCTGGGTTAGGTAAGAAATTCCTATTCCTAACATATATTTTTATTATATAGAAATATTCACAGTTCACTGTGGGGGATTAGGGTACACCTCTGGGACAATCTTAATCTTTTTCATCTGCATTGCTTTTATAATCATTCCTTTTGTGAACTGTTGTTCAAGCTTCAAAGCTTTCTAGAAGCTCAGTAGCATAGCATTTGGCTTTTTATCAAGCTTTCTTAAGAACTGTAGCTTTATTCAAATCCTTCCACATCTGCCTTCTGAAGACACATAGAGAATCTTGTCTCTTCTTTGACATTTACTGATCTCCTCTAGATTGTTTTACCTCTTTACCAGACCTGATTTACATATTGTACCTTATTTACATTCTTGTCTTAGGCATTCAGATCCTTCAGAGCCTCTCCAACCCTGTAAATATTGCATTCCAACAAGGGACTCAGCAAAGACACTGAAGTATTATACCAGTCACCGGGTCTCAGCTGAATTAATTTCTTTCTTTATTCTCCTCCAAACATAGTCCTAACTGGTCCAGAAAACTAGACATCAGATACTGCTTCTTTTATTCCATGTTCTCTTGGCAATTTCTGTCTTCCTCAATTGTCTTCTATTCCCTGACATTTGTAGGGGTATCAGCTGGTGCCTAACCAGGTACTCCTAATGGTTTGTATATGGCAGTTTATCAAGAACCGATTCTTCTCACATTGCTTCAGGTTATGCAATCTTTGGCTCTAGGACAGATGGGTAGTTATGTTACTTAGTATTCCTGCCTCTACAGTACTCAGGCTAATATCATATACTTCCATGTTTGGCATGAACCAGGCTGCAATAGTCTCTTTCATTCCTTGGTTAAAAAAATTGTTCTTATTTCATATACATAGCAGTCCCAAAATATCACAATTTCTTAAACTAGAGCATTATTAATACATGTCAAGCTACTGAAACATGGATTTTCCCATTTTTCTATCAAAGGTCAGACATGGAAGAGATCTTCCATCCCTTCTTTAATGTTTTCTTCCTCCTTATTCTGTTTCTTCCCATGTGTTCCAAGGATTTGGATCTGAGGCATGAATCCTTAGCACAGATCTGTCTCAGACTTCATTTTTTTTTTGGCCACTTAGTCTCAAGAAATGATAAGCCCACACCTCTGTCTCATCCACTCTTTTTATCCAGTTTATTCACCAAATCATAGGCCAACACATTGAGTGCTAGTCACATCTTCCTTTTCTGCTATCATTCCTCTTTCACAAAAATTTCTGGTTGGCAGCTAGTTTGGCCTTAAATGCATTTGTTACAATTCACAGCAGTGGCTGGGCAATCTCAGCAGCTGCTTATTAATATGTTTGTCTCTGTTATGCTATGTTCATTCAAGAACTACAGATAGTATTTGCTACAGACCATTATCTCTTCTTACCATACCTCCATAATTGCAGTAGATTTCACTCATCATTAGTCATCCCATACCATACCACATAGATGATTGGCAATCTGGGATACCCCTAAATACATTGTGCTTCCTTTTGACTTAACTTTAGTTACACTGTTCACTAAAGTAGCAACATCCAACCAAACACCACTATAGCAAGAAGACACACTTCCTATGGAGAAAGATGGTTTATCAGGATTCTCTCTTTGAATTCTTCTTCCTCAGACTGTTCACCTTCAGTTGCTGGTCAGATAATTAATTGCAGGAACCTTGCAGCTGCCCTGTACCAACCCATCTTTGGTCCTAGCAAACAAATCAATGAATTTGTTAGGGTTACTTATAAGAGTCTATATAATCTTTTCCCATTCTGATGCTCTTCCCTTTTCCAGTCTCAAGGGTATCAGCAATGGCTTCTCCCTAACTCTTATTTGCTTCTGTCATGAATACTTGCAACTATGTTATGTACTGTGTGAACACTTTTCCTAGGAAGACGCCACACACCCATCTAACCATGCTACATAGGAGTTGGACAACAGACAAAGGAAACTATCATGCTTAGATCCAATTTGACAAAACAGGTTTATTGAGGTTACATACAGGAAAAGGGATGAGTATTATTTACTGAAGCAGAGATAAATCAAAGGCAGCTATATCACCAGAAAGCTTATAACACCATGGGTGATATAGAAGCTGTAATCCTGGAGTTCTCTGCTGCATTAGTTGCTGAATTTTCTCCAGTCTTGCGGATTGTGCTATGGGTCTCTGACTGTTGGACCGTTTTATGGCTCCTCTCTGCTGAACTTCTTGGATGGCCTTCTCAGAACTCTCTTCCAGAATTGGTTGCTCTGGAATCTTCATAACTGCTTTCCTCTTCCACAATTCTTGGCAATTTTTTCTGGACTTCACCACTGCTCTATAGTTTCCTTCTGACTGCCTGAAACTGCTCAGCAATCACCATTTTATGTGCACAGCTGACAGGCCAGAGTCATCCTCTATCTCTTGTTTCTATCTTAGAGAAGGCCCCTCCAAACCAATTATGTCAGTTTCAGGAACCTCTAGAGCATCATAGGTTGGTTACTTAGTTGTGATAGGAGCAGAATAAAGATGGCTTTCCAGAGGGAAAAATGTTATCCAACTCTACTCCCTGTGGGAGCTCTGGGATTACAACCCTGGACTACCACATCAGGCTCTCACATGGTTTCTGTCATTTCAAACTCAAGTTCTTTCCACTTACACAGCAAGTAAATTTACCCATTGAGCCATATCTCCAGACTAAATATCATCTTAACAAAAATTGCCTTTCTAAGAGTTGATTTCTTCAGAATTATCAATGTGCATTACATTGCTTTCCACATTGGACTGAAGAGAGAGATACATATGAGATATGTATAACAGTATGTATGTATATGTATATGTATGTATAATAGTAAACATTTTTAGTATGAAGGAAAAAGAATAAAGACATCACAGTGTTGGACTCAAAGCAAGGTCAATATATTTCTCTCCTATGATAGTAGAATTATAATATCTAGTCTAAAGTGAACAAATGGCTAAGTAAGAGTTTGAGCTATTCCAGGGATGCAAGATCAATATGGCCCAGTTATACAGTACATATGAGAGAAAAGCAAAAAGTGAGATGGAAATAAAACAATCAGATCTGCTTTGTAAAGAAAGTTCATTGTCAGACAGTCAGCCAAATATAGAGATAAGTTTAAACCATACATTGTTTTTACATTCAATTTTAATAAGAGTCATCATTTAAAATTCAGGAGATTTAATACATACACACACACACACACACACACACACACACACACACACACACACACACTTGTTTATTCTGTTGTTGAATTCTGCAATTTACAGCAAGGAACTGTTTGACAACATTCACTTTATCCAAATGACCATAAGTATTCCCGTCCCTGCAGGCTCTCTGTTACTCCCCATGGATATGCCTGTGTCCCTATAGTCATAGCAAATTGAGCACATCCAGTTTATATTCCCAATAGATTGTGCATTCTGCATAAGCAGAATAATATAAATCTTGGTTTTGTTTGCACCCTCCTAAAATATTCTCAGTGAAAGATACTAAACTGTGGTTAGAACAGTGAATGAGACAGTATGAGACAGTATTAAGATAATTTCTAAAGATAAAGTTTCAGTAAACATTATTCATTTAATGTGCAAAGTGAAATAAAGGAAGAAACATGAAAGGGTATAAATTTTCATTTTAACTAGTA
Source organism: Typhlomys cinereus (assembly GCA_023101885.1). Taxonomy (NCBI): domain Eukaryota; kingdom Metazoa; phylum Chordata; class Mammalia; order Rodentia; family Platacanthomyidae; genus Typhlomys; species Typhlomys cinereus. Next base: position 3,960,697 of record JALPQD010000159.1, read on the forward strand.
TAGCATTCAGAGGCTTAATTGGAAAGTATTTGAAGTAGTACATTTCAGTTAATTTAGATTTCCAAGTATAAATAGATAGTTATAAATGCAATTTAAGTCCAGAGATATCAGTCTATCTGAATGCTATCACATGAAATACCTGTGAAGAACTTGTGAAAAAGGCTTCAATATCTATAGCATTTGTTGAACTGCTAAATTATGATCAGGAGTGACAAGATGAATAAGAAGCAACCAAACAGGGGCAAAAGAAGCAAGTCATTCAATACACAAGAGGAAAAATTGACTGAAATCAAGACACATGGTTTTACACCAGATTTTGGCAACATGGAAGACAATAAGATGTTTCCACTGGAGTGAAAGTTTTAAAGCAAATTTAAATAGATGGGAGAGTAATTGAAGACTCTTTAGATAACTTCCACATTTGGAACATCATGTTTTAAAAAGAAGCAGAAACATGAGTCAATTGTGTTGTCATTAAGAAGTCAAGATAGACATCCTTTAAACAGATACTAGATAAAGACTGAAACATTTGTTTGTTGATACAAATTATCTTACTGAAAGGAATATATTGGTACTATGGGAATTATAACAAAAGAGAATAATTTTGTAGCTGTTAATAAATATCTTTCCAAGGAGAGGTAGAGGGGATTACTAAATGGTAACAGAAAGGAAGACAGATGGTAAAGACTGCTACTCTGGCAGGTTATGTGGTAAGAAAATGAAAGAGCTCAAATTTAACAGTTTTAACTTTTATAATCCTGAACAAACCATTCCATCAAATAAAAATGTATTTGTAGAGATCCAGGCACCTATGGAAGGAAGGCTTAAGATGGAGAGAAAAATAAGATTTCTTTTTATAACAAGAGTCTTAATGTAAGTTTGATTTTAAAGTTGCTGAGAAACTTTGAGTGTCCTTTGATTTGGACACTGCTTTGTGATGTGATTTTTATCTAACATTACTGAGTAACTCAGATACATACATGAAACAACATTGTGCAAAAGCAAGATACAATTCAGTACAGTAAATTACTAATAGTTATTTCACACATATGGATTAGAAACAAAGATCTAGACTGATAAATCCTCATTTGGATATTCAATTTGGGAAATCACAAACATGACCTCCTCTATCTCACCTTTAGTTCAATATCTCAACAGTTCAAAATCAGCAGTTAAATAACATGTGAACACCTGTTTTAGAGGAACAAAAAGGAATTCTATGTGTACTTCAATATTTAAACCCACAGTTATGCTCATTTGAGCTATGAGAATCACCATTGCACCTGAGATTAAGCAAAAAAAAAAAAATGATAAACTCATCGACAAAAGATAAATTTTATTTTGTTATTATAAAATAATATACATTTCGTCAGGGTCAGGCTAAAGCTCAGGTTTCCTTCAGCCATTATTATTCCAGTGGAAAAGTAGTTCTTTCTAGAGATGCCAAAGGAGAATGCTTATATGAGATTATAAAAGAATAAGAATACATTTTAAAATAATACCAAGAGCTGTTATTATATGCATCTTCAAACTCACTTTTCTGTGAATTCTTGGTTTCCTTACTCTATTCCAAATGCCTGTTCCACTGAGACAAAATAAATATTTTCAAATATTATTAAAAAATAATATTCATGATACACACACAAATACTTAATACTTAACAGCCAGAAACTCAATCCAATAACAGGTAAAACATCTAAGCATTGAGATATAGGTTCAGGTACATTATATTAATAATAAAATTACATTATTTCTTTAGAATTTGATTATAATCTTAAATATTTAATGTTCAATAATTCTAAAATGGCAGCAATCTGCAAATGAAGACTATAGTTGGAGAAAGACAGAGACTTCAAATACTTAGAAAAGGCATAAATTCTCATAAACAGAGAAAGTTCCTTCATCTCCTTCCCCATGCACATTATCTCCATTAGTGTCTTTTTTTTTTTTTTTTTTTGAGAACGTTGCCATAGGACCTTTAGTAGCTAACAGTTCTCCCTCCTCTTTCAGGTGCTTTCTACTGAATATCAATCTTTCATGTAACATCTACAGTTATATTTTTCCTATATAAACATCAACAGAGCTTGCCAGTGACCTTCTTAAACACAAAATACTTGATTTAGACATTATGATATGAGACATCTCTCATCTTTCCTGGATTATCTCTGATTCACAATTCAGATTGTGAGAATTCTGTAAACAGCTTCTCCATGTATCTTCCTTTCCTAGTTTCTTTCTTTCTTTACTTCAAATCTATTTTCTTTCCATTTCTTTTTTTAATCTTAGAATGTCCACTATGGCAGTATTTTTGGTTCTGTTACACTATATCCCCTTCCTATCCTGACTTTCTTCAGAAAGTTTTGTTACCTTCCTGGATGAGTTTCATTCTGGTTAGTTATTCTCTTACTGTTGTTTATATCTCATTGCAATATCTAGAATATTTGTCTTGAAGAAGGTTTTAAAACACAAAGATTCAGGCATAGGACTTTACCTAGTATTGTGTGTCTGAAGAGGGATATGAATGATGAGCTGATCTGAATAAAGAGCAACAGGGCATGCTCAGCATTTCTTCATTAAATGCCCAGATCACACAGCATGGTAATCTGAGACTCACCATTAAACTCAATGCCTTGCAGGCTGACTTTGAGAATAAGCTACATTACTATTTACACAGGAACAATACTTTTATAATCATTGAGGAAATCTACAGAAAAAAATCCTTGAAGAGCTGATGCATCTTACTTTATTTTGCTTAGCATTTGAGTTCTAATCTCCAAGGTGAGAGTCTTGGCAGCTGCATTTTGGGGTCTTGAAAGCTTTGTTTCTAATTTGAAATGCCTATGGAATTTCACAGGATTTGAATGATGAAAAGTGCTGCCAAAGAGCTGGCGGAATTTCCTATGCTGAAAAAAATTAAAAATTTAAATGTCTCTTAAAATTGCAACCAAATGTCTGTGAAAACCCAGCTTCTGAGATCCTTTGAATTTCACAGACTTCTATAGGAAAGATTATATCTGATTCCTTCTTGTCAAAAGCAGAAGAAATTCAGGTTTGGGAAAATCAGTATTTCAAAAGGGATATCTCCAGAAAAGGATAAAATTGATCTTCTCCATAATAAGAATAGAGAATAATAACAGCTCCAAGTTTTTTTTTCATTAAGTCATTGACAAGACTAGCACATACTGCCGCATACATGTACTTTACTTACATAGTAATATGTGCATATATCTACACACACACACACACACACACACACACACACGCATACACGCTGAAAAAAATATAGAGAAAAGACACTGGTAGGCCCCTGGAGAGTAAATGCTGCACGTTTGGGCATATTAAAACTTACTGATAAATCTTGAAGAGAACAGTCATGCTGAAAATCGCTCACCCTTTTGAATATGATTTCATCACACCTGTTATTTTTTATGTTCTATTTATTTTAATTTTGCATGACTGTATTTTTGTGTGTGTGCTTGTAGTCCAAAGTGCACTCTGGATTACTCTACCTCCTCTATGCTTTTGCTCTGATGTTTCCTCGTCTCCACCTTCCAGGGCCAGAATTGCAGGCCACTGCCATTTCTACCTAGCCTTCTTTACCAGAACCCAAACTCAGAATCTTCAGCTCTAAGACAGAGGCTTAACTCCTGAGCCATTTTTCTAATTCTCACCTGTTCTTTTATTTTGAGCTTTCTTAGCATTCTTGTATAGTCATTTATAAACCTCACTTTGGTAATTCTCTAAAGAGACAACTGATACACTTAAGGTCCAAATGTATTCTCTCTCTCTCTCCAATGTCAAAGCAGTTTTTATGAAGAGCAGGCCACACCCATAGCATGGCCTTGCTTACCACAGCTCATTTCTTTAATTGAAAGTTACATAGCCTAATTTCCTATTTTCATTTCAGTTTCTACTATTGTGGTACCATTATTGTGGTTCCATTTTGTCCTTCAAGGAATTAAACTTGTTTACCTTCAGTCTGGTCACACTGATTGCTTACTTTTCTCTTGAATTAATGTTCTTATTTCCTAAAAGGTAACATTTCATTGAATGGCATCTCTAAAGCAAATCTCTTCTTCTTCTGTTTTCAACATTCCATCAAAATGCAAAGCTTCATGGTCTCTATTTCTCTGAAATCTTTTTTTAAATTTATTTATTTATTTATTTATTTATTTATTTATTTATTTATTTATTTATTTATTTATTTCAGCTCATACAAACTTAATAGGTACACCAGTCTCTTCAGTCTCCTCCCTCCCTCCACCCCTCCCTGGACCCTTTAACTCTCCCTTCTTTCCCCCTTCCTCCCCCCCTCACTCCCTATCTCCCAATGCCTCCTCCCCCATCCTCGGAGCATCCTTTAATATGTCTGTCAAACTTCATCCTCACATTATTCTGCTTTTGCTTCCCAACATATATTTGTGCATGTGTGTATGTGCGTTTGTATTTAGGTGGGCGCTTTTCTGTGAAGGACTGTGCGCATATTAGTGTTCCTGTCCCTGGAGGCCTGAGGGTAATCCTCCATTACTCCATCTTTCATCATGCTGTTATGAATCTGGGACTCCTATTAAACGGAAAGTGATCCATCCCAGTATGTGCCTTCTGGAACTAATTTTACATTCAGGACTTCCTGGTATTCAGTTCATGATAACTGGGATCTTACTTCTAGTCAATTTGATTTCTTGCTTTAAATGCCGACCTTCTCTAACTCCTCATTCTTCTGAAAGTTATATTTATTTTCAACATTTTCAAAAGTCAAACTAATCTTTCCTATGAAACAAAAAGTGAACCAGTGTGGTATTTGTATTCATATGGACTTAATATCAATTCCTATAACTTTTTTATTTCATTTGAAATTATCTTTCTCACAGCTCTATATTATTTCAAATAAAAATGAAAAGTTTAACACTAAAATGGACTACCAAAGTTAAGGGTTGATAAGATTAACAGGTTTATAAACTTGATTAGTTAGATCCCATTTCATAGTTGAATAAATGCTACTTGTTTTCTAATTTTCTAGTTATTTTCTTAGTGCATTAAATAAGTGATTATCATCTTATTGTATTGACTTTATCTTTTTTAAAAAATCTTTATATTTTCTTACAATTGTTATTATATTTGGCTTCTGTAGAAGACACCATGATGTAAGTAATCACTGTATTTCCTCAGGTCTATGCTTTTATCTCCTAAGTACTGACTTAAACTGACACAATATTAATCAGCATAGATACTAACTTGAAGATTTAACTTAGTGAAATCACTATCATTGTGAATATCCTTGTTTTGCCAACAAGTAAACTTACATGTCAGATGTTTCCATACTTCAAAACTTTAACACAAGTGCAAGTTTGAAGACAGGGTTTATGACTAGCATCTTACCGATTTCACCATTCAACTATATTTAAATTTTAGCATTTAAGTTAAGTTCTTTAAGACAATCCTTTTTTTACCATATTGTGATACAGAGTGCTAAACTTGTCTCTTACAGAAAAAAAAATACCATTTTAGTTGTTTGATGTGCATATTTAAAATGAGACATGAATAAAGTTGCTATTCTTTGCTGCAAATTTTTCTTCAAAATACCTCTGCAGGCATGAACTTTATTTTCTCTTGCTGTAGAAAGAGCATGTCGGTCTTTGAGAATCCTATCCATTCTTCAAAGGGATGACTTTCTTTCTGTGTTATTGTAGCTTTTATCCATATCCGCCTGTCTCATTTGGCTTGAATGATATCTAGTTATATTTCTCTTATCTCTGCAGTAGGTATTTATTCTATGTATTAATAGAAAATGCATTTATTATAGTATTAATGGAAGGTTTATACTATTTTAGAATATGTAGATTTAGATTATTTAGATTATTAAGAAAATATTTCGATTATTAAGAAAAGTTAATCTGTGTTGAATTGGAACAAAGCTATGGCGTTGCTTCTTCTTTGCTGTGTTTTAAGACTGGTGCAGTTATGATAAATTATTGTACTCTTATCATACATTTGAAAATATTTTTTAAGACTGGTGCAGTTATGATAAATTATTGTACTGTTATTGTACATTTGAAAATATTTTTCTAGCCTCTTTGAGTTGGACCTTAAAATATCAATAAAGCCTGAAAACACTTAGTAAATAAAGGTACACCAGTTCTATGGTCCCCTAAGGCCCAAAGTATTCAGTATAATATTTTATTGTAGAAATTATTCCTTATGGTAAAATGTTCATAGGCCAAATCCTTTACAGGTCTTGCTATTTGCTTCCTGAAAGACTGCTAAGAACTAATGCTGGATATACATATGTAAGGATGATGCTTTCCTGAATAGTTTATCCACTGTTATGTGAGATATGACATATACATGTTTATGTGATAAATGACATATGTATCATGTTCTCAGGAATATGAAAATACTTATTTTCAAAATCTAAATTAAATGAAACTTGGTGTTCTATACATGCTAAAAAATATATTAGGTAGGGATGTAGCTTTGTTGAGAAGAAGAAGGTTGTAAAGAAACAAGGAGGGGAGATGGATTTGGTGATTTAGCTGTGAAAATATTTGAAATCCACTGTATTCATGGATAACACGGTTAAAGAATAAAAAAGAAAATATTCCATAGAAATGAATGTATTCTATGGAGTGTAATCTAAAAGATGATACAGCAGAAATGGATTTTCAAAGCCAACTTTAGTTGCTATCTAGCAAGATAGGACTCTGAGGATGTATGACTTAAGAGAATATGTGCAGTACATAGGAAATCAAAGAAAAAAATCACATGAATGGTAGGTCCTAGTTTTTAAACTGGGTTGGCTTCTGATAAACTTGGAACTTGGTCAACACTTTTCCATTTATGCTCACAACTACATCAGAGAATCATTATCTCACCCCTTGGGACATTTGCACGTATCACTTTTTTGTACTCTGAAATTTGATATATTTATTTGGTAAATTTTCTCTATTTCTGTTCTAAACCTGTGTCCTGATAGCTTTCGAAACCTTTCACTGGTATTACCTGTTCGAAGATCTGTCTCTCATAGAGGATTTAATTGAGAGTGCTGAAGGCTGTCTCTATGGCTTGTTACCTTGTACTCAATGTCTCTGCTAGGAAAGAAAGTGAAGAATGAAAATCAAAGGAATCTGGAATTCATTCTCTCTCTCTCTCTCTCTCTGTCTCTCTCTCTCTCTCTCTCTCTCAACAGAACTGACTTTGATTTTAAGAGTGGATGATTCTATTCCTTGGATTCCAGATACTATTATTTTTCAATAGCTTTCTAAATGGTTTCTATCCCTTAGGTCTGGCATCTATATACTTACCTACCTCTAACTTATTTCATATGCTGAACTTATTCCTTTGGTAACAATTAGTGTGAAATTAATTTTCTATTTCGACTCTGACTGACAGTTTGCTTCTCCTTACCAGAAGGCATAATTGAAGAGATGGAGTCTTTTCTATCCTGTTTACCAATTCTTATCTTCACAATGTGGTTGTAAAGTAAATTTGCCTAGTTAGAGAAAATAAGATTTTTAAAAGTGCATTAATGACTTCTAACTATTCAAAATTATCTGCGGTAAACTTTAATCAATATTCATATTAGTATTATAAAGATCTCAACTTAGATAAAGAGTTAATTTTTTTAGCCTGAAGATCTAACTTTTCTTTACTATCTTAAGTTTTTAGCATTAAAGACAAAAAAAGATAATAAAAATGTGCTGAGTCTACAGGTTTTATAAGTCACTGAATTTTATGCACATTTCTTGAAAGCAATGTGCCCAATTTATACTGGTCCATCGATAAGGAGATGTTTGTTTATGTAGAGAAAGCAGAAATGAAAATAATAACAGTAATAAGCACAACCATAAATACATTTTGGTACAGAGCAACAAATAACTAAGAGTTTTGGAACTATAGGAAAGAAGATCAAACTGTCAACCAATTCTGAGATATTTTCACTTTGTTATGAATATGCATTTCTTGTAGTTAGATACAGATGTCAAACTAATGATTGAAGATTCAAACTTTGGGCAGAATTGTGAAGAATTAGTACTTGAGATAAGCCGTTAACAAATCTGCAGTAAATTTTCTAATTGTCTGATAGAAGGCCCAGCCTTTTTGTGGGTGGGACTAGTCCCTGGGCAGGGGACATATTCAAGCTGAAGGAAACTGAATAAGGAAGTTGGTATTCTTTATTATACTTGGCCAAATATACTGGTCTGGCAAGTGAGGATTGTCCCTCATTCAGAAAGGGATATGTTGTGGCCAGTTCCCAAAGGCTCTGGAATTGATACGAAGTCAAATGTCAAACTGGACAAGGCACTGTAATAAAAAAATCATAAAGCAAAATAAAGCTCCTTCCTCCCATAAGCCCTTTGGTCATGAATTTATTGGCAACCATACAGACTAAATGTCACAGAAATTGGTACTGAGAAAAAAGAATAAAACCATTCATTTCTCCAAAGGCATCTGATTGTAAATTTATGAACAACTTGCAGAGAAATTGCTACAGAATCTGTTTTTTGTGTAAGTGCTGGGGATTACTTTCCCTGCTGTGTGTGTGCTGCAGTATGTATGTTGCAGTGTGTGTGTGTGTGTGTGTGTGTGTGTGTGTGTGTGTGTGTATGTGTGTGTGTGTATGAGAGGAAACTTTGACGATGTATAGCTGTGTAGGCCCAAGGGTGGCGTAGGGAATCATTCTGGATTGCTCTATCTCCCTATTGCTTTGCTGCAGGGTTTCCTTGTCTCTGTTTTCCAGGACCAGAATTTAATTCTCCTGCCAATTTCACCCAGCTGTTTAAAACTGGGATCTGGAAATACAGATACAGATTATTTTGCTTGTGAGGCAAATTTTTTCATCCCTCAGCTGCCAAACTTAAAATTTCTTCTACTGTATTCCTTTACTTGAATGTTCCTTTTGCTCTTTTCATGGCTACTCAATGGATAGTAATGTCGTACCTTTCAACCTCAATTGATTCATATCACTGATCTGCCTTTTATCTCCCATAGTAATCACCACATTTAAAAGTTGAATTGACATTTACTGTTCCTGTTTTCTCACATATATTCGTTAATTCTGGGATGAAAGTATCATTAATCTTTCATTATTGAACATTTTCCACATAGGACCTGACATATGGAAAATGTTGTAATTGTCATAAATAAACTTTCTTCTGCTTGTATCTCTCTTCTTTTTGCCCAGAAGTTACTTTTAAATTCACTAAATTGGCCCTTTCCTATCCAAATACTTTTGAGGTTGTAGTTACCACATAAATATTAGATGAAAACATAGTAAATACGGAGGTTCATGGACAAATTTTGCAAGGAAATTGATACACATACAACCATATTACCTAGAGTGATAACACACAAACTTTTAAGGACCCCAGATATTAAAACCATGATAGACAAAAGTAAAAATTATTAAAATCTGAATTGGTAAATCAAGATTTTAATGGGGTTACATAAATGTTGTGAGTTACCCCAAAACATTATATTAAATGATCACTTCTTCAAGTTCTAGTTTTATCTTCTGCCCCAGGAGAATTAATCTATCCCAGCCTATAAACTCTGCCTTTCCTCAGACCTGGAAACCATGCACAATTAGGGCAGAAATTCACACAGGTAGTTGGTAGGTACAACCTGGAGTAGTGGAAATCACAAGTGAGTGACTCTTTCATAGCTGTCTCTGAGAGACAGTCAATAAATGGTCTGACCTTGGAGGTAGTCACAGCTTATCTGGTAAGGCTCATGCCGTTGCTCAGAGAACATGTTTTTCAACAGCAGGAAAAAATGTTCAGTGCATATATAAAAATTTATGAAGGACAGGGAGGGAGCTTGCCAGTTTGGGCGTGCACACATATTGGAAAGAGAAATGCAAATGGTGGGAATTAATCAGCATTGGAAAACCCTATTTTTTTTTAATGAAAAGATCTTCAGATTCATCTTGATGGGTATATGGACATTCTGTAAAATTTTTACATAGAACTGGAAAATAGCTGTCATTTCTAAAATAATTTCAAGCAGATGAGCAATGTACTTTTATTACTACATAATTCATATTCACAGATAAGTAATTTTAATTGTTAAAGTTCCTAATATATTAGGATAATCTAAAACTTTTAGTATCTTTATTTTTATTTTTTCATATACAAAAGATATGGTCACATAGAAATGTACATCATAAGAACACCTGAGGGGAAAGCATTGTTTGTGAACCCTAGGATGCATATAGAAAAGCATCGCTATGCAAAAAATAAACAAATAAATACAAACCTTTGTAAAATGAACCCACACTGTATAATATAATATTTGATATTAGAAGTTCTCAATTTATTGGATCACAGTGACCTTAGTGTACCAGAAAATTTGTCATGGCTTTAGGCATAGTCTTACAAATCCTTGTAAGTAGTGTGTAAACAAGTTAAGAATTTACATTCTAATAACTTTCATTTTTATGGACTGCAGGACTTCTTAAATGTTGAGATCATAATGGATAGCCTCATTCTTCTTCGCTGACTTACAGAGAAATGATGTTTGCTTTTTTATTTAATTTTATTTTTCCTAGCTTTCAAAACATAATGAGTAATTGTCCCTGCCCCTTTTATTTCCCTTTCCCTTCTCCCTTAAGCCATTACTCCCACCATCCTGCCTGTCTGCTTCTGTAGGATCCCAGAATTTGTATTGTCTGCTCTGGTGGTGCCTCAGTTTCTATGGTAGATTAAGTAGTTCTTCCTTGGATAAACCTATGGGTAGGGACACTCAACTTCACTTATCTAGCCATAAGGTTCCCATTATATTTAATCACTTTTTCTGAGATCCTTGCTATTCTTTGAGGAGATATTGTTATGTCAGACATTCTGAAGATCTAGCAAGGATAAGTCCCATTGCAGTGAATCCTTGGGTACAGTTGCCCATTCCCTTGCATGGAATGTCTTGGCCAGGTGTAGACCTCCACATCTTTAGGCTTTTACATGTTTATCACCTCTTCTACAAGAAATCCTGAGCCTTAGGATGGGAAGAGATTAGCTTGGCCTGATTCTGGCTGAGCATTGTTTCAGTTGTTTCAGAGTCTCCAGTACTCTGCATTCTGGTTGGTTGTTGTTGTCTGTTTCACTGCTCTTCCATTGAATTTTTTCTTATCTAAAGATAAAATGAGAGGTGTTTAGGTGGGAGTTTACTCTCTGGTGGTTGTGGCTAGAATTGAGGCATTTGATCCTATTTACTGTCACAGCATTTTCCAATCCATTATTCTTTAGAGTCATTTGCAGTGCTGGACATGTCTTCCCTGTCATGGGAGTCGGGGGAGTTTAGGTGCTAATAAGCAGGTAGCTTGGTTATCTAGAGGCTAACCCTACTCTCTGCTTTGTCCTATTCATGCTATTCTGCCTCCATTAAGAGTTTTTTTTTAGCATAAAAAAATCTTTTTTAACTGTTTACCCATGTTCTTTTATTTCCGTTCTTTTGGGATCTTCTTGCATACACTCCCCACTTGTATTTCTTTGCATTTAGGGGTATTGTAAGAGTTTCCGTTTGATTCCAGAAAATTGATGTTTTAATGCTAGGATCCACTTATAATGGAGAACATAGAGTGTCTTTCTGCTTCTGAGATATTTCAATTATTATGATTTCTTTCAGTTCCATCCTTTTAATGGCAAATTTCCTTAGTTAGTTTTTCCTGACAGTTGAATAGTACTCCATCATGTACCTGTACCATACTTTCATCAATCATTCCTCAGATGTTGTACATCAGAGTTGGTTCCATTTCTTTGCAATTATGAAAAGGGCTGCTTTACAACTGTATTTGATGTAAGCCGCAGTGTTCTGTGGAAATATGCCAGGAGTGGTATAGCTGTGTCATATGAAAATTTAAAAGGCCAGAGAATAATTTCAACACTAAGTAAGTGGGACTATATGAAATTAAAAAGCTTTTGCTCGGCAAAAGTGGCTGTTAATTGAGCAAAAATGGGAGAACACCATCACTAACTGTACATCTGATAAAGGATTAATATCCAAAGTACAGAAAGAACCTCAAAAATTAAATATGAAGGAAATAAACAACTCCATTAAAAATGGGCTATAGAGCTTAAAACAAACTTCTTGCAAGATGGAATTTCAATGTCCAGCTAACATCTTAAAAATGTTCTACTTCTCTAATCACTAGGGAAATGAAAATTAACACAACCCTGAGATATCATCTCACACCAGTCTGAATAGTTATGATCCAACACAAAACAATAACAATTGCTGGTATAGATGTGGGGACAAGGAGACCTTCACACATTGGTGGTAGGATTATACACTCATGCAATCCCTTTGGAGATCAATTTGGAGGAAATAATGTTTTCTAAAACAACATGTGATTATTTCTTTTCATAAAGGCATCTTTTTGCTAAGAATAAAGTGATTCAGTTTCAATGCTGTGAACTAGCTCATAGTTCTGGTTTCCAGTACATCATCTTTGTTTTGGCAAAAAACTTAAAGTATTATATTGTTTTTATGTAAATCTCTGCAAAAATTTTGGAAGCTGGAGGATAAAAGTACAAGAAAAAGGGACAAAAACTTCCAACTTAAAAAAAAAGCAGTGAAAGAAGGAGGAAAAAAAAGAGCAAGTTTTCTTAACTTTTATTTGAGCAAGATGTTGAGCACAGGCCACAAGTTAAACCTGTTTATTTGTATTGTCCAGACAAATATAAACTTATTTGAAGTTATATGATGAAACACCAGCAAATCTCTCTAACTTGTGTTTTTTTCATGCATGTATCTAAAACTGTTCTTGTCTTACAATGTTCTTTTAGGACTTCAGGAACATTCATAGAATACTCATTTCCTTGAAAATAGGATAACTCTGAGAAACGAAGTGAAGGAGTGTTTTATGCAAAAAAAAAAAAAAAATCCTTAAAAAATTAAAGGGGAGTGGGGCTGGAGAAGTGGCTCAGGGGTTAAGCCTCCACCTTGCAGGCGGAAGGTCCCGAGTTCAGATCCCAGATCCCACGTATAGACGCCAGGCGGAAGCGGGGGCGGCCTGCGCTTCTGGTCCTGGTAGGGCGGAGCCTGTGAATCCCGGGGCAGAAGGAGGTGGAGGCGTTCATGGTGGTTCGCGAATTCGTCCGTGGTTCCACACACACACACACACACACACACACACACACACACACACACACACACACGTGCACATACACATGCATATGCACACAGTTAAATAAATAATAATAAAAAAATTTAAAAAATTTAAAAAAAGGGGAGTGCTGAATAAGAGATTCAGATATTCCATACAAAAAAAGAATGGTATAAATTTGATTGAATTGAAGAAGAGTTTTGGAATCTGAAACATCTTAATTTATTTATTTGTGAGAAAATAAATACTATTGATTTTTAGTCACCACAGAATCAAGACTTAGCACAACAGAGTCTTTGGAATTGGGATGGCATAATAAAAAATTAATTTTAATATTTTTCAAACATTTATTTTAAGATTTAAAACATGATCACAGAATAAAATTTATTGCATTGTCATCATATTCCTCAGGAATATTTCTGTGTACAGTGGTTTCCACACAGATGTGGGGAATGAGCTCAAATACACAAAGCTCAAAGATTAAACAAGTGTTCATTTTCTCTCACAACTACTGTTCAATATATACTCTCAGTTGTTTGAAGTATTTTAGGCTAATAATTTAATACTAAATCTAATATATTGCTTATATTAGAAATAATTAGAGTTCTCAATATTACTTAATTCATTGCAATGTTACAGGTGCTCAAGGATGAAAAAAGGAAAGTAGACTCAGTAGCTTTGGGTGGATACAATTGGGATTTGCTTAGCTCAGTCCTATTTTATGAACAGTAATAGTGAGAACTGCGAAATCTCTCTTTGTACTGGTGAAATGTATGTAGATGTGTCAGTCTTAGTATTGGGATGATTTTGTCTTGTGTCACTATTTGTTGGGCTCCTGTAGTGATATCCTCACTCCTCATAATATCGACCACACATTTTTATGATACCAACAGACTTATGCTCAGCATATTATGCCTTTCCTAGAATGCTACTTCAAAGGTAGCATATCATTCTTAAATATTTGTAGCTGTTTAATTCAAGGACATTGTATTTCAGTAAAAAGAATCTGTAATATGTTTTGTCACTCCAGGTTTTCACTTTATAAGCTTTGCAATAGTGATCACATCTCTTTCTCATATTGTATTACTAATATTCAAATTATTGAGCATTTCTTGCCTTTGTACATCAAAGTGTTTTGCTGACAAACATTCTTTTATTTTAAAGCTCAAGATATATCTGCATAAAACTTTAATTTCTGCATAAAAATACTGTGTTTACATTTAAATACACAGAATCTCCCTCATGCTAGCCAGGTGCCAACACTCTGGAGGTGAGATGATCTTCAATGCAATCTAACTACCTAAATTGACTGATCAGTGAGCTCTGGGTTAAACTGAGAGATTCATCTCTAAATAAATGAATAGTGATTCAGTAAGGCTTCAGTGTCACTTTGTATCCTCTACATAAAATATACATGGGGTACCCATGTTCACATACGCATGTATGTCTATGCACACATGTACATACTTGCATATTTACATGAATGCAAAAAATAGATACAGTAATATACAAATAATTTACCTAGCAAAAAATAAAAAATTAGAAAAAATACATAATTGCAGTGTGTTTTATAGGGCCTAGAAATGAAATATGAAAATAAGATGATTACCTGTTATTTTTACAACATTGTACTAAAATTAAAATATTGAAATTTATCATCTGCAATGTAAAGACTTTTAGTTATTCGTTGCCGTATCCCTCGCCGGGCCAGCCAGGGGGGGGGAAGAGAAGGCCTGGAGGTGAATGGGTGTCTGGTAACGGGGTCACCACCAGACCCTGGTAATCAAGTGAGAAGCAGCAGTGGACAAGATACTGCCCATTCAAAGCAATTAAAGGTGTTTTGGGATTATATAAGGTCAGGGTTCAATCAGGTGTTGCCATCTCTCCTCCAAGGGACAGCCATCAGTCATTTAACTGTTTACTAGATGTCCTTTGCAGGGGCACGTTAGATGACCAATTCCCATTGGTTATTCATCCCCTCCGCCTGCATGGTCCTCTGTTGGGACATGTCTGGGACATGTCTGGGCATGTACAGGCTTGTCAGTAGCTGGGAGCCCGGCTAGGACCTCCCTGAATCAGTAATGCCACATTTCACCCTTTTATTTATTTAGAATTGTTTTCTTCAGTGGGGACCATGACAGCTGGGGTGACCCCGAGCCTCTTCAGCTGCGTGGAATATAGCTGACTGTGCCTGTCTTAGGTTGGTCACCACCCTCGTGTGGAGCCTTACCCATCATTGACTAACCAGACCATGAGACCATCACAGTGAAGGAATCATGATCCCAAAGGGGAACTCAAGGTGGCAGAGAAAAACAGGTTTTCTTCATTGCAGGGGCTGGCTGAGAGGCTGTAGGTGGGTCAGGCAGAGAGGCTGTCCAGAAGAGCTCTGGAAGGCATATCAGGATATGTGGATAGTAGATTAGACCAAGGCCTCAGGAATCTCTCCAATCCAAGTTTGAACCACATCTCTAGGAGAGCCATGCAAAAACTAGTAAATCAAAATGTTATAGATGACAAAGCCCACACCTTTTCTGTTTGGAAAAGAACTAGAAATACTCATTAATGATGACAATTCACTCAAAGCTTTTCCCATTTCATTTGTCCCTATTGTAGTGTCTTAAATTATTCTTTAATTACACTACTAGTTATAGCAGTCTAATTTTTAAGGTCTGTATAATCTCTACTACACTATTTTATATGTGGCAATAAAAATTCTATAAAAAAGCTATTTACAAAAGATGGAATAAACCCAGAAAATAAAAATCATACATATTTCAAACTTGCAAGAAATAAATTGTATCATGGTATATCAATTAGTATTGTATCAGTATTAACTAACATCTATGGTAGATTTTTTTGCCCAATATAATTAAGCAGTGTACAACAGAGCTCAAGATACAGTTAATCACATTTGTTTTTTTTTTAAAAACACAAATTTATTCACTTATAAGCAATTGAAAGGCAGTTTTTTTCTTTTATAACAAACATTAAAACTAAGTTTTTTAACAGTATCAACTACTTATAAAACTTTTTTAGACAATATACATTTATATATAATCATTTATAAATGTGTACTTTGAAATCTAAGATATTATAGCTCTCAATTTACTTAACTACTTTAGCATAAAGCAACCACAAGTTTTGTACCTTTAAAACACATGAAACTTATAAACATAAAAGAAAACTCTTGATTTAAGACAAACAACCTTAAATCTCATTTTGAAATGAAAATATTAAATGATTTATAAAAATTTCAGTTAATTTTAGTACTTTACAATCTTTTAGAGCCAAATGTATAGTTTAAGTATAACATAAGTAAGTAAAAGCTTTTTAAATTGTGTAGAAACCAGGACATTATTAAATATGGAATAAGCATGCAGCACATGGTCATAGAATACTTGTACGTCTGTTTAGATAAACAATCTTTAAAAACTAAAACCTCTCAGTTACCAATGTCGAGTAGAGACTTTACTAGTCCATTAATATTTGTAACCTTCTAACTTCTGTTGTAAGAAAGTCCCCATCTGTAGGTTATCTTCAAAAATTTGTCTTTTAAGAATTTTTGAATTACCTCAAAAAAAATTACTAACTAACTTATGAGAAGCAGGCAGCTAGAAAAAACACTCATGGAATCCATGAGAATTAGGCATGGAACTAAAATTGGACTCATAGCACTAGCAGGCCATGAGGGGCTAGTGTGTCAAAGATGGCTGCCAGGGCAAGGTATATCTGTACACATAAGCAAGCCCAGGGAAACTGGCTTTTTTCCCTTTAGTTAACTCCCACTGGGCCCAACCCAGTTGACCTTAGACCCAGGTGAAGCTAAAAATCAAGTTGTTTGCTAAATAAGGAGAGCTCCATAATCCCTACATAGCAAAGTTGACTATCTTATCTCTGGGAGCATTCAAGTTAGTTCCTCAGAAAGAGTGTTCCCTCAGGGTGTTTTCAGCAGTGGGGGATGACCTTCAAGGATGTCAAAGACCTTCAAAGACTTTAGAGACTGTACCAGCATGGACTGTTCTAGACCTGCCTATTGTACCCCTTAACTTTCTGAGGACCCAGACTGCTCAAGGGAAGAGGGGTGAGGATTGCTCTGGCTACTCTTCCTGCTGAGCATAGATGACCTTATTTCTTCAAGGTCTGTTTAAAAGAGACAAAACACAGATAAATTGAGCTTCCAAGATCTACACAAGAATTAAACCATTATAGCTGAGGAGGCATAGGTTGTACCCAGATTCTGGGGTCTCAAAAATCAACAAGGAGCCAACACCAGCTGCAAATTGCATGAGGGTCTTTATTAGCAGATTTGAACCTGGATTCACACCCAGCCAACAGCAGTGTCCAGCCGGGAAGAGTGTGGCCTTTAGGTCCAGTTGAAGTTTTATAGCTTACTGGTAAGGGGAGGGGGCTTCCAACTTAGTAGTTACATGATTGGCTAACACCCAACAGTTTTGGTGTACAGGGATTTGTCCCCCCTTCCCCCGTTGGGCCTAACAGGCCCTAGGGAGGGGCCTAGTGTGAGGAGGCAGCTAAGGATATTTTGGCCACCTCAGGGGAAGTCAGGAGGGGACGTCTCAGGATGTGTTGAACAGCTCAGGATGGAAGAAGTTAGGAGAGAGTAGCTCAGGATGTTCTGAAGACATACAGGCTGAGTGCTGGCTCGACCTTTAAGATGACTGGTTGCCCGTTTCCCCGCCCTGGAATTCCCCTTCGGGTTTTTACCTTTATAAGATGGCTACGGACTTGAATAAATGAGATCGTGCATTGACTGGTCTCTCGGCTCAGTGTGCTGTTTCTCCAGTGTCTGTACCTCCAACACTCACCATCCCATTCAGCTCAGGGGACAGTTGGCTAGACTAGTCCCCTCTGCCACTCTACCTGCTGGGGAACCTGGCACCCCCCCTCGTCTCTGAGCAGTTTGAATTGCAACCTTACTACCCACAACACCTGAGATTTTCTCTTCTGTTACTGACAAATGGTTGCTGGCCTCTGATTGGCCTATGCCCAGGCCAGCGCTGCCCTGGGGCAGCCCATAGACTTTTATGGTAAGGGAAGGAATGGGGGTAGGCAACTCCAGTTTGCTGAACCATTCTTTTCAAGTACTCAGCTAGGCACATGGGGCCGCATTCCAAACTCCCAGCCTGTCTCTAGTTAGAGCTAATGGCTGTGCTCCGACTGGGCCACATTATGAAAGCTATATACATGTGGAGAAACATACTTAAAAAGAACTATAAGAAAACCAAAATTGGGTTCTAGGTCTCCTCACATAAGGGATAAACCAAATAAGCTTAGCAGTCTTACTGCGGGTACAAGCAAGAGTTAGTAAAGAACTGTGCTTGCAAGGTATAAAAGCCAAGAGCAGGAAGTAATCTATATATTGGAGACCTTTCTCCTCTGACTATTGTAAATCTCCAAGATATCATTCTAAAACCTGTCCGAAACCATGTGAACTGTCTGATTCTTTGTACAGAACAATCTGAATTAGTCATCCTTAGAACCACTCCTCAGATTTAAGTAAAAAGCCAGCATTCATTTTTCCTGAGGGGAAGGGAATTTCATAAATCAAAACCTAACAATTGTAATTAGTAAGGCATAGCTTCAATGGAGGATAGCCAGGCTTCTAATTGGCCTTTGTTGGCCTTTGGAATGTCCAGAACCTGTAGGGATGCCCTGAGGAGCTGCGTAAAGCAGGCCTGTGTTGTAAAGGCTGAGTCCTTACTGCTTTCCATTTGCATCCAAATAGGACAATTAGCATTAAAAGGGCAACTCCAAAAGTAAACCAAGTTACCAATTTTATGGATGAAAAGAAGCCAGGTATCCTGTCCCATAATTGTTTGCCAAAGGACACAGCAATAATAATTTGAACTTTAGTACCATTAATGTTGATATGTCAAAGGATAGTTTGAAGCATTCCAGGTGCCTTTAATATTGGCAGGCAGGAGGTACATGGCCATCTTGGATTTCCCTCTTAGGGTCCAGGAAGAGCAGTGCTCAGGACACATTTAAAGCATTTTTTTTTCTTTCCATACTGGGAAGGGAATTTCAGGTTTGTCAGCTTGGGCTTGCTTGCTAGTAGTTTATCTACCCCCTTAGGCAGATGGATCCTCAGAGAAACACAAAACCAGAGGATCGCTCACCAAACTTTACAGGAGTTGGTTTCTCATCTACACTGAAGGCAGCCCCATGTTGGAGTGCCAATTTTTGCCGTATCCCCTGCCAGGCCAGCCAGGGGGAAGAGAGGGCCTCGGAGTGAATGAGCGAGCCAGTGACAGGGTCACCATCAGACTCCAGGAATCAGGGGAGAAGCAACTATAAGACCTCACAGCCTTATGCCAGGGAGCGGGACCCCCACAGAATACTCACGGACAAGAGGATTTTATTCTAGCGTGCTGGGGTCACTCCACACACGAAGGAGAGAGACGACCCCAAGCACAAAAGACACAGACTTTTTATATACTCTTTGTAGGGAGGTATTGTGTTGCTACAAAATGATTGGCTTAGGTACTTAACTTTTAAACTGATTGGCTCAAGTTTAGATGTGAAGGGAATGGTGCAGGGTTCAGCAGCAACAAGCATAGCAGCACGTACTTGTGGCTTTACCCAGAAACCTGGGGATGAGTGTGTTTTCTGGAATTCTCAGGGCAGGGGCAGTCCCCAGTATCTGGCCTGGACACACAACCTTACATGGTCTGGTCGTACGTCCTTTACCTTTTTTGGAGGGGGAGTCCTTGGGTCAGGATGAGGTAACGTAATTCTGAGACTAGCTCACCACATTCTTGCTTCCCTAGGAAATTTCTGTTCTTCCACCCAAGCAGAGACAAGCTGCAGGTGATTCAGAGTCATTAAGGGCATTGTGGGCTTATATAAGGTCAGGGTCCAATCAGGTGTTGCCATCTCTCCTTCAGGGGACAGCCACCAGTCATTTAACTGTTTACTAGGTGTCCTTTGCAGGGGCAGGTTAGATGTCTGCTTTCCATTGGTTGTTCATCCCTCCTCCTGCATGGTTCTCTGTTGGGACATGTCCAGGGCATATGTGGGCATGCCCAGGCTTGTCAGTAGCTGGGAGCCAGGCTAGGGCCTCCCTAAATCGGTAGTGCCACAGTTATTCTATTGATTAATAGCTTCATATATTTGCATAGTGAATTGTAACCCTTTTACTCTTCATTTACTTCTCTCTTTCTTACTCTTAAACCCTTCTTCCCAGAAAATCCCCAATCAACTTCATATTTTCTTCATTCGTGACATACTAAATTTTCATTAGTATCTCTCCAGCGTGGGGGGAGGGAGGTTATTTACTTGGGCAACTTAGATGCTATTTCATAACTGATGTAAACAAACCTCTTTTTTCCCAAACTCTTATTAGTTTAATTTCAGAAGTTCTAGGAAATAGTTTCTATTGTAATTACTTTTTTCTTGTTTTATGCAATCATTACTCATCTTCAGCAGCTTTGTTAGGTCAGTTTCCTATGTATTTATGAGACTTGTTCACATATAAAGGTATCCTCTTGAATTTACATTTTCCTGGTACTTCTCTGTCTCCTACTGGTCTATTTCTTTTGCGATGTCCCATCTTGGCATCACATAAATATAAGAAGCTAAATCATAAGGAAGTAAGATTGTTTTCTCAGAATGGAAATTAATCTGAAGTGGAATGGAAATTGAGGTCTCAGGAAAGTTGACATCATCCTCCACAGGTTCAGTTTCATACATTTCTAACATCAACTTTGGAAGAACTTTGGAAGAATAATACAGCTACAGTTACCTGCATACTGACTGAAACACTTAGCATTGATTGAATGAGCATTCCTAAAAACAATAGTGAAAGGGAAGCAGTGGGTACAAAAACTGAAATATAAAAGTGTGAACACTTCTACACACACACATACACACAGGCGCGCGCACATACATACACACACACACACACAATTGAATAAATAATAATAAAAAATTTTAAAAAAGTGTAAACACTGAATTGACATTCCTTTCTTCTGGCATAATATTGATTCTGATGACAGCATCTATGGAAAAATGATAGTAAAAGAATAATATAATGAACAAGGGGCATGAAAGACTGTAGCGTATTTTCTCTCTTTTCTTCATTTTATTTGAACATAGGTTTTTGCCTAAACTAAAATTTTTATGAAACATCTGAAATGCTAGCAAAATGTAGTTGTATATATGTAGCACAAGTAAAAGGCAAGAGGCAAAGTTAAGAAAGAGATCTATTATTTAGAGAATTAATGGTTCAGAAGAGAAGAGAAAAGAAGGAAGAGAAGGAAGAGAATAAAAGAGAAGGAAAAGAAGAGAATAAATAAATATGATTAATGTAGGAATTGGAATTCTGGTATTAAATTCAAAAAGATCATGTAAAATGTAGAGATTCAGAAAATTTTCAAATTTATCTGTAATTATTCACCATTAAAATCACTGTGGATTCATACAATACAGAAATCACATTTAAAAATCCATTACTCTGATTCTCACTTTGTTAAAAATAAACATGATTTCTAATGTATGATTTTACCTTTTTAAAAATGTCACTTGAAATAAATATAGAGAATAATTTTTTTTGTGTTTAGGATTTTGATATTTTCATTAAAGAATTATCTAGTATATGCTTTAATTTTGGTATGATTCTTGAGGACTGCTTGAGTTCCACTCATGTAGTTTTAGTTTTAAAGAATAAGCACCCAAGTTGATGTTAAATTCTGTATCTGTAGGAAAAACATGAGACATTTCAACCAACCAAAAATGTAGTAACTGGAAAATTAATTCCCAAGTGCAACTTACTCTTGATGCAATGATGTTAAGACACTTGCTCACTTTGTGTTCTTCTCTGAATAAAGCATCTTGTCTTTTGTTTGTATTTCATCATAGCTTATTTATTTGATTATAAATATAATTATAGGTTCACTGTCATAAGTCAAAAATTGTTCAAATTTGATATATCTTAACAATTCTCTTCTTATAATGACAGTTTTTTCAGAACTATATGATTGTGTCCAATTAGGATCATTTTTCAAAATACAAAGGAATTCATCAGGGAAATGCAAATCAAAACTTCCCTCAGATATCATCTCACCCCAGTTAGGATGGCAAAATTTCACAATACAAACAACACGAAATGCTGGAGAAGATGTGGAGAGAAAGGAACTCTCCTACATTGCTGGTGGGAATACAGGATTATACAACCACTCTGGCGATCAGTTTAGCAATTTCTAAAAAAGTTAAAGATTGAAAATGCCATATGACTCTGCTACCACTTCTGGGAATAATCCCCCATAATGGAAAAATTCACTACAGTGACACAAGCATAACCATGTTCATAACAGCACTATTTACAATAGCAAAGTCATGGAATCAACCAACCCAAATGCCCAACAATTGACAAATGGATAATGAAAATGTGGCACATTTCTGCAATGAAATACTACTCAGTCATCAAAAAAGGATGAATTAATGAAATTTGCAGGGAAATGGATGGAATTATAAAAAGTTATATTGAGTGAAGTATCCCAGACATAGAAAGTTAGACACCATATGTACTCCCTAATAAGTGGATACTAGTTCCAAACCCACTTAATGACAAATTCAAAGGTAAATCTCTGTAATGCCCATTGTAATTGCAAAGGATTATAAACAGGAGGGAAGGGAAAGAAGGGCCTTTAAAAAAAGGATATAGGAGATCACCTTCAGTAGAGAAAATAAGTCATGGTCAAGTATTGCATGTAAGCAGTGAGACATCTGGTGAAGCTCACCCTTACTTCCCGTCCTGGTTACTTAGGACTGAACAGGTTTGTTCTCACCAATTAGGAGGAATATAGGAACTGGCAGGTAAATGGTAATCATCCCACAAAGAGACACTGACCCCCCTCACTGCTATGTCCTACTCCTATTCTTCCATCTAATCTTGAGTCTCCTCTACATTTTAAGATTTTCATTTAAACAGTCTTTTATCTTCTGTGAGGAGATGACCTTCCATAGCAATCAGAATGCAGCCAAGGGGGGCAGTTCAGGAAAAGCAAAAATGAAAACAACAACAAACCGTAATTCAGAACACCAAAGACCCTACATTAATAACGTGGAGCTAGACCAGCTAAATCTCTCCCCATCCTAAAACTCAGGGAACTTTGCAGAAGAGGGGGCAGCAAGATTACAAGAACCTAAAAATGGAGAGGACCAATGATATGTAAGATACTCCATATAAGTTAGGGCTGCAGCAGCCAGAATTTGACTTTGCCTGACCTGTATAATGGCTTCCAAAGTCTAGTATGGATCACAGGGGAGAAAGCTCCAGGCAGTAGGATCTTTAGAGGCAAGGGATTAACAGGCAATATAGAGTTCCCATACTAAGGGAAAGCTCCAGGTTATGCTACTGAGACCTGAACCCTCACTAAGGTGGAGGATTCAGAGGGAGGTTTGGCATTCACATAAAAGGATGCTCCAGGGGATGAGGGGGAGGAAGGGGATGCACTGGGAGAGGGGGACCTGGGAAGGGGAGTGAAAGGAAGGAGGAAAGGAGGGTGCAAGGGGGGACAACTGGAGATGGGAGGAGGGGGAGAGAAGACTGGGGTACTTGTTTAGCTTGTATGATTAGGAAAAAATGTGAGAAAAAAAGTTAAAAATAATACAAAGACATTGAAATATTGGCCAAGATGATTATGGTGAGGAACAACATGCTTCCAAACAATGACATTACATATCATATTCCCAATGATTTGAGCCTTTAAGATTAATAATGTGCTCATTCATTTATTTTAGAATATTCTACCATATTAGCCAGCCCACTAAAGTGGAAGGGTTTATTTAGCACTACAGACATTTTTTTCATGGTGACAGAGAATTTCAGTGGCAACAGATCGTCATCCTTTTGTATGCCTTTCCAGTGACTGAATCCTTTCCTAAAAATATGTGTGCACAAACACATTAGGGAAAGTTTAGCTGGACACAGCTAAAAGTTTTCTTTATTTTGACTTAAAATTTTAAGCAGTTCATAAGACAAAATCATTGCACATTTCTCTGAAGCTCTTGTTTCCCAATGAGTGAGCTGTGTCCATCCTGAGGAAAAGAGCTTACTCTATAGACTTTTTACTTTCCTCTTTTATTTTTACATTACTATACTTTTGTTTTGAAATATGTTGAAGGATCCCACATGGAGACGTCTGTCAATACTTAATGCAAATCAGTAAAAGCAAAGAATAAATTAATCTCTCATGATATTAATAAGTAATGTAATATATTTAACATATTAGCTGGATTGAAAATTTGGGCAACTCATTTAAAATCATTTAACCCTGTGATATTATTGAGCCTAGAAAACTGTCATAGGCAATCTTGTAATCCAGAGCAACAACAAGCATGTGCTCAAAATATCCCATACAATGCTTTTAAATAATATGTCATAAGTTCAACTGCCCAAAGTAGTGAAGTAGAAAATTTTACTGTCAATTACTAAGAATGGTCCTTCTCTCCCACATTTCAGATCTCAATTCTCTTTCTCTCGCCTAAAGTAAGTTTAATATGCACTCCCGAAGGATTATAGCAAATGTCCTGCCAGACTTATTGACTTGCTATAGAGAAGGATTCTACATTGAATACTGTGAAAAAGCTTTATATATATATATGCTTAACTTAATATTGGAACTAAGTCTACACGATGACTAGGCAAAGTAAGACAATAATTTCTGGGAAAATACACATTACAATGCTTTTTAGAAGATAAGATGGATATATGAAAGAAATGTAGAGTAGTAAAATTTTTTATATAAGAAAATATTTTTTATTTATTATTCAATTGTGTGTGTATGCGTGTGTGCACGTGTGTATGTATGTGTGTGTGTGTATGTGTGTGTGTGTATGTGTGTGTGTGTGTAGAACCACAGACCAATTCTGGAACCACCATGGATGCCTCCACCTTCTCCATGTTTACTCTGCCCCATGATTCACAGGCTCCACCCTACCAGGACCAGAAAAACAGGCCACCCGCTTCTGCTAGGATCTGAACTCAGGACCTTCCGCCTGCAAGGCAGAAGCTTAACCCCTGAGGCACCTCTCCAGCCCAAGGAAAATATTTTTTCAACAAAGAGATTGGAAGCAAATTAGGAGAATGAATTTTTAAGGTATCAGATATAAAACAGAAACTCAAAATTACACTAAGAAAGCTCTCAAAGCTTCTTATTAAAACTGAGAAAAATAAGTGTCTGAAATCTGTTAGACATTCATGTCTCTAAATAATATTAATGACATCATTGCAAAATATTGTTTGGAATTTAACAGATCTTAGTCTACCAGAGCTATTGAAATGGTTCAAAGAGTAAGTGAATATACAACTAAGTCTGACAATGTGAATTTGATTCCTGGACGCACATAGTGGAAAAACAGTATTTACTCCTGAAAGTTGTACTCTGACTTCCACAGGCATGTATACATACTCATACAAATGTGCACACACACGTGCACACTTGCACACACATACATGTGCTACACACACAAAATAGATAATAGTAAAAATAAATGCATGCTAATAAATGCATAAGATACTAGTCATTGCCACACTGTACTTTAAGTGTAAACAACTTCCAATATTGTCTAGGAGAAACATGGCATTGGTGTCTCTGAGAGAAGACAAGGCTCTCACACTGATGAAAAGTTAAGTGCTTATCATTACCAATTGCCTATCTCCAAATAATTTACTTTGTGTCAATCAAGGAATAATGTTCAAATGCCTGAGATGAAAGTATATTACTATTTATTCCTTTTACCAAGAACCAGATTGAAATTAAAATGGGCAGATACAGTGAACTATAGTTTAATACTAAGTTAGTGAGATATAGTAATTAAATGACTACTGAAGACTATGCCCAATGTTTGGGCTCCTTTGTTTCTCTCAGTGGTTCCTCACCCCTAGTTTCTAACCATTGTAAAAAGAATCTGTCATAAATCTATGATAGCTGCTAATCCTAAAACAGCTTGTTAAGAGGCCTGAACCCCCACAAGAATAGATAAGCCAAAGGGAACATAGGGTCCATAGAAGCAGACGAGGTGGGGGTGGGGGTGGATGGATGATGAAGGGAAGGCAATGGGGATGGAAAGGAGGGGGTAATGGAGAGAATACTCAACATACTTGAGAAACTAGAAAAATAAAGTAAAATAAAGATATTTTTACTCTTCCAAGTTACATTTGTCACTCAGCAGCCATAGGATATACTCGAAATCACCACAGAATATCATGAACTGGACTCACAGTGTAAGTCCACTTAGAAGAAAGGTACATAGTCTTTCCTTGACTTCCAAACTGAAGCTCTTTTCTTTGTCCTTAATGGCTTCTGTGACTTCATTTCATACATGATTTTACTTCATTTGCTCTGTTGTAATACCATTACTTACTTGCTGTTTCCTGGACACAGAAAATGTGCCAAGTGTTGGATGCCAAGAATTTGAGGATTCTAAGAAACCTGAATTTCATTGAAAGAATATCCTGCCCAGTAACATTTCATCTATTTACAAGGATAATTTAAAAGTAAATGTTCTGGGCTAAAGGGATGTTAGTAAGCAATACATCCTGTAAAATAGCAGTAATTTAGATGTTCTCCCTTCTCTTATTCTCTTTCTTCATTTGTATTTTTATATATTATAGAAAACTGAGGAATGGAAAAGTGCTTTATTTTAAGATAAGATAAAAGATTAGTAGATTAGTAAAATATGTGTGTATGTATATGTATATATGTATGTCAGAAGAAATAATACAAGTTGCTGGAATATAGAAATATACATTTACAGTGATCATGGCAGGGCTGCTGAGTAAGTTGATTTTTGAAGAAAAAATTACACTTGAGAATGTGAGAGATACACAATCTTTAAAAAAGGACTTATCATGTGTAAAGAGTCTTTGGTAGAAACCTGCTAAATATGTTCAAACCAGAGCACAGAGTTGGATACTAAAAAACAGAAAGAGAGATAAAGATTAGTAAGTGAGTTGTGAAAATTAACCTAGACTAAATTGCATGGACATCAGGATGCTCCTTTGATTCTTAGTGATACCTGAGTAAATTTCAAATGAAGATGTAGCATAACTTTAATTACTTTATGCATACATATGTGGTGTTTGTATGGTGGGGGGAGTCAGGCATGTATACAAGAGGACAATTGTGAGTGTGTTCTTGTGGAGGTCCAAGGATAGACAACATGAGGAGTTATTATGAATTGTTCTTCTACCTATTGCTTTTCTCTGGGGTTTCTCAGACTATATTTTATAGGGCCTGAAGTGTACAGGTCACCATTTCTACATAGGATATGGGATCAGAATTCAGATCTTCTTTGCTTGAAAGTCAAAGGTTTCAACTCCTGAGCCATCTCTCCAGCCCTCTAGTCATTCTTTAAACTAGATGTGGTTTATTTTGCAAATGGGTGATTGACCCCTCCCTCACTGTGGTTTCCTACTTTTATTGCATCTACCTTTGAATATACTCTTATAATAAGATTCTAGTTTAACAGTTTTTTTTATCTCTGGCCAGGGGGTGACATCCAATACCCATCAGGATGGAGTGAAGGGCATTGCAGGAGCAGCAAAACCATAAAAGAAAATCAACAAACCATAATCCAGAACTTCAGAGACTCTATATCAACCACCTAGAACTAGGCCAGCCTAATCTTTCCCCATCCTGAAGCTCAGGGAAATTTGCGGAAGAAGGGGCAGTAAGAGTGTAAGAGCACAAGGATGGTAGGAGCAATGATATGCAAGATATTCCACACAAGTTAGGGCTGAAGCAATCATAATTGGACTTTACATGTCCTGCACAATGTCCCACATACTATTGTCCCCACAAAGTCTAGCATTTGCTAAAAGCACCAAGATACTTGGAGGCAAGGGATTGACAGGCAAAATAGTGTTTCTATGCTTAAGTGGAACACAGGAAAGGGTTCAGAGAAATGCCGCTGGGTCCTTGTATGTCATCAGAGAGGAGGACCCAGAGGACAGTCAGGCATGCACATTAAAGGATTCTCGGGGTATTGGGGGAGGGGAGGCACTGGGGGTGTAGGGAGGGAGGGGTGAGGGGAGGGCGAGCAGAGGGGTGGGGGAGGAGGAGGGAGGGAGGGAACCGGTGTACCTATTAAGTTTGTATGAGCAGAGATAATAAAAAATGTTAAAAAAAATAATAAAATAAACTGGATGTGGTTTGAGGACAAGTTATAGGAAAATGTGACATTATGATGCAAAGGATAGTTGGGGTAATTCAGGCGAAATCTGATGGTGGCTTAACTCAATGTCCTAATTAACAAAGATAAATGTTTTAAATGCTGGATTTTGAAAGTGTTGTCAACAGTATTTTCTTCAACTAGAGGCAAAATCTTAAGGTAGATTGAGTTTTTATACCCATATGAGCTAATGTATATGGTAATCAGTTAGATTTCACCATTCCATAGATCAGACACACAATAAAATCTAACGATATACCAGTAATGCATAAAGATTTTTCTGTCATCTCAAAAAAATGAGGGCAAATAAAGAAATGGTTAAATTGATGGCTCTATGAGCATAAGAACCTGAGCTCAGATCCTGAGAATCCCCATAACAGCTGGGTATGGCAGCATTCAACTGTGCACCTAGCCCTGGGGTCATGGCAGAGACAGGTGAATGCTAGGCGAATTCATGGCCAGCCAACCTCAGCACAATTGTGACATCATGAATCCCTGGTTTAGTAAGATATCTGTCTAAAAAATACAGTTGTAAGTGATATAAGAAGATACCCAAGGTTGACCTCTGATTTCCACACATTCATGTATGGGTAAGAACACAGGAGGAGGACACACAAATATACACAAATACATTTAACAAAAAAAAGTGAAAACTAGTTAATGATTACAAAGTTTTTGACTTTGACAAAACTGAGAAATAAAGATCCCTCTTAATTAGTTAGTTGTAGAGAAAGAAAACAGAGAATTGATTCATCTTTTTGAATTGTGTCTCTTGTTTGCATTTTTTTTCTGAATACACATTTTAAAAGATAGCTGTTAAAAACAGAATAGATATTATATGCATGCATGCATGCACACACACATGAGAGAGACAAGAGAGAAAAAGAAAATAACTTCAGACGAGGCTATATTCTACTTCATAGGGAATTTTTCACTGTCATAAAATCCCTTTGTCCTTTTTCATGACACAGTTCAGTTAAAGTCTTTTGTCAACTTTATCCTACATTACAGGCATGCACGCATTTTCTACAAGAGGGTCACTGGGTCAGGTAGTAAATACCCTATATTCTGATGACTGCTGAGTCTCCAGTGAAACTATTAAACTTCTTTTCTTCAAAGGGTAAGAAGTAAATGAAGAATGTGCTTGTGTGGGTCAAGTACCTTGTCAGCTCGGCCATCTCCCCAGGTCCCATTCAAAGATTTTTAACAGAGTATGTGATGCCAATTAATCATTGTAGGGAAAAATTCTTTGCCCTTAGCAATTAATTAAGGCCTTATAAAATGGTAATTTAGTTACTAAAATTTAGTG
This sequence comes from Typhlomys cinereus, assembly GCA_023101885.1. Classification (NCBI taxonomy): domain Eukaryota; kingdom Metazoa; phylum Chordata; class Mammalia; order Rodentia; family Platacanthomyidae; genus Typhlomys; species Typhlomys cinereus. The sequence continues at coordinate 3,990,297 of JALPQD010000159.1, forward strand.
GAAAGAGAAACACAATCTAAATTTCACCCTGATAAATACTAGATAGAAGTCATTTTCTGTTGTGGCTTTCTTAAGATAGACACTTGCTCCAGAGTCTGAAGTGATCTCAGATTTTGACTTTGGACTTCAGAATATTGGATAATGAGCAAGCATGACCATTTTTTGGTTCAAACAGAAGTGTGTAAGGAGGTAAATTTTATAACACCTAATATAACATGAGCTTATATAAAAATAAGCTGCACATCCTTGCCATAAATATGTATAATTTACAAAAGGGTGGAGGTTTAAAAGCAGATCTAATTACCTATATTTGTAAATTTACCAGAGTGAAGTAATGTAATATGATATGAAATAAAAAACTGGGATTCAAGTCAGTATGACAAGACCATGACCATTCTTAACTGCCATTTAGGAAGATTAAGTGAGCCATACATAATTAAATTTGATGAAAACTTTCAACTTTTGTAATCCTGCTGTTATAATTAGATATAGGAGTCAATGTGACAGTCTAAGGTTGAAGTTCTGGGCAAGTTGTTAAAAAAGAATTAGTGATTGAGTTAGGCCCCAAGCAAGTCTTCAGAAATCTGTTTAGTTAATTTGGGGAAGGCCTAGCCATATGGGTAGGTGAAGAAGATGGAGGGAAATGGCTGAGGAATTTCTTATCATTTGGTTCACTTGGCCAGAAATGCTAGTTTTGCAAGAAAGAATTGCCCTTCTCTCACCAGTCCCTGGTGATGGTATGGACACTTCTGCAAAACTAAATTAGGAAGTGTAACTGGACAATCATAAGAGAGAATTAAAAACACTTCTTTCTATATAAGCCATTTGGTTTGGATTTATCAGTGATTCAGGCTAACTACAGCATATGCCAATGAACACATTTGTTGACTTACATAAGATTCTGCTGTACTTCTTTTTAATTTTAGTGAATAACTGTGTAAGTTATATTTTCGCACTTCTTTTTCTCAGTATTTGTGTCCATATGGAATGTAGTTAGTCTACTGGGCAGTATCTGGAGCCCAATTATTCTGCTATCTTTCCAACCATATTTCTTAATTCTTTGTTTAATCATAGCCTTGGATCTACTGTTCAATTCTCCTGTGATGAAGATTATGTCCTACAAGGAGCAAAGAGCATCACTTGTCAACGGATAGCTGAAGTTTTTGCTGCTTGGAGTGACCACAGGCCTGTATGTAAAGGTAAAGAAAAATGCTCACGTAAAGTTTCCCCCGAATATATTATGCTTGTTACAATGAAAATACAACAAAAGTTTAGGTATTATCTTCAAGAAATCAGTTTGCTTATGTGTTTACCTACATTTATGGAGAAGCTGTACCCTACTGTGCTAGGTTTCCAAAGAACTTTTAATGTAATTATTGCAAAAACAGAAAAAATGTTCAATAGAAGGCACTGGACATTTTGTTTGGTATTTTTGACAAAACACCGTTATCTTTCCTGTAGAGCAGTGATGAGATTTCTTTGGAAAAAATATAATCCCACTAGAATTTGTAGATATTGTCGTTTAGCTGGATAGAAAGACTGGGAAAATCTATGGTTTGGATTCATTTGAAAAACTCAACCTCAGTGATTAAGGTGGAGAAAGATTTTTGACCATTTCCAATATCAATTTTGGGCCCTGTAATGATTAGATACAGGAGTACACTTGATGCTTGAGTGTTTGAGCTCTGGATAAATTTGTAGAGAATTAGTAGTTAAACCTCAGTGGTCCTGCCGAAGATTGTCTATTGATAGTGAAGACCTAGCCCATGGTAGACAAAACTAGTCCTGGGACAGGTAAATAAGATAAAGGGAAATGACTGAAAAATTTGGCATCCTTGTGTGTATTTGGCCAGACATGCTGGTCTGGGAAGTAAGGATTATCTCTCTCAGATGTTATGTGAATATAGTGTGTCCAGTTCCATTGACCTTGGGTGTTGGAGTGGACTTTCTTACCAAGATGGACAAGAAACTGTAACCAACTAAATTTTCCTTTGAAAAATTAAAAGTTGTTGTACTGAAAGAAACAGTAAATGTGATGCTCTGGTACCAGTATGAGATTCCATTAAGACTAACCAATCAGTGAGTCTGTATATGTAAATATATATATATATATATATATATATATATATATATATGTTTTACATATATATAAACATTTCTACAAAAGTAAATACTTATATTAAATATATATAAATCATCAATTGCTAATATGAACTGTTTGTGTATGAATATATGAATCCATGCATCATATTTGATCTAGTTCCAACAAATAACAAGTTTCTTCAAATACGATTTTCTCATATAAATAACTAGGCCCTTTATTATGAAACCTTACCAATATATATTTTAAAGTGAAGCTGTCTTATTGTTTATTTGTTAATACATGGCTATTTTAATAATTATCTGTAGTAAAAGCTTTACTTGGACTTAAGCAACTGGAAAGTTTAAGATATAGAAAACATTACGAAGTTTTAAAACTCAAGAAAATGGAGTGGGCTAAAACAGATAGCTTAGACTATCTTGCCATCTTTTGTAAACAAGAGCACAAACATGAAAATATGCTTATTTCATTTGTTGTTGAATCTCAATAAGCCTATGCATAGCCTAAAACAATACCTGGTTGTAAGCTCTAGTGTTTACTCATTGTGTCTAGGACAGGTATTGTAAGCTCTAGTGTTTACACATTGTGTCTAGGACATAATATTTAGACATTAAAATCTAGTATGCTGATTTAATTAGACATGAACACCTAGGTTTGCAAGAGCCATTATCAGAATGATCTCCTCAAAGCAAGCAAGGACTTGGAGTTCCAGCAAGCAAAATTAAAAGCTGCTTTCTCAACTTTAAACTCCAGCCACTGCATCTTAACATAGCAGAGAAATAACTATGATTTCATGGAGATGACTTCTGAATACAATTACATGATCTTGTACCTTTCTTTGAGCTTCTGTATTGCTACACTCTCCTCCAACTTCTGACTGCCTCTTTGCCATCTGTTTCCTTGTAGCTTTTCCTCCTTTTTAAACTTGACTGCTAACCACAAAGACTGCTCTTTCCACCCATTCCTATGTCCCAGCCAACTCTCATTCCAAAAATGGTTCTCCAAGTGGGATTTTCCATTCAAATTAAATGAAGTCTCTTCTCTCTAAAATGAAGAAGTGTGGTCTTACTAAGTAATGCTACATAGCCTGAATCTTTTGCTGCGGAGACAAGGCTGCCTGAATTTTCAGCCCACCCTTCTGCCTGTTTCTCTTGGACTTGGAGAAGGGTTGCTCACCACCATGCATGGATTATTGTTTATAAAATTTATGAAGCTTTATTTGAGGATGACCTAATGCCATTAGTGTTTTATTTAGGGGTCTTTACTCAGCATACTTTAATTACCTCTTTTTCTCTCTCAAGGTACATTTTTACAAAAGGAGTCACCAAACCAAGTTTATTTTTCTTAGATAGGAGGGGAATGTCTGAGAAATTGTGTGTGGGGGAGATCTGAGAGATACTATAAAGAGGAAAAGTTATTTAAGGATTAGCTCTGAATATAGAAGGAGGTAGTGGAAGAAAAGTGCAAAAATATGTTGAAGTATATATGAAAAGAAAACTCTTTTTCTGTATGTATTCATGAAAGATCTGAAATACAGAGTTATGTGGGAGAGATTCCACAGTTACTACCACATTGCATCATCTACACCATTTTCTTTAGCACTTACTGTATGCCAGGCATTATGCTAACCACTGTATAGATTTTGTTCATTTAATCCTCCAAATAATCTGAAAGAGACATTGTCATCTCTATTTTAGAACAAAAACAAAGTATAATGAGATCTACTCCTCCCAAACCTAATGGATGGTAAAGATTATTTTTAATTAAAAGGGCTTTTATAACATGAAAAAGAGAAACCAGATTTTAGAGAATTAAATGTAGACAAGAAAATGATGAAATTCAAGTAATACACATACTCAACTCACTTGGCAAAGGCCACCAGAGGAGGACATACAAAGGTTCAGTAAATATTTCTTGTCCTATATTGGATTTAGTCCTTGTGATTTTCAATTTATGACCATACTAAATGATAATACAGTACAGTCTAAAAATAAAATTTAAATAAATAAATATTAATATCAGAATAATTAAATGTTAGGATAAGTGAGTTTTGTGAAACTGATCATGATATCATCTACCTAAAGCCTCAGCATTAAGGAAGATGGAAGAAGGAAGATCAGGATATAAAAGCCATCACCAGACACATACAGAAATTGAAACCAGCCTGAGTTTTGTGATATTTTTGTACTTAACTATAACAAAAAGAAATTAAATAAAATTCACATAGGAGTAGGTTTCAAAAATATAAGAATAGCTTAAATGCAAGATTTGTTTTATAGCTTTTAATATATTCATATAAAGTTTACATGTTTACATGCACATACTCATGAACAAACATTTTTCTTACCTTTTTTAATTGGGAACTTTCATTTTTCATTTATAAACATAATGGACCCTGTCTCCATTCATAAATATTTTTCAATGAAATATGATTGTGACAATGACACAAAGGAAACAAGCCTTTCCCTTCACTGAAGCGCAAACCACACTCTATGTTCCCACAAAGCACGTTGTAAATTCTTCGTGAAATGAGGCTAAATAATGTGCTACTTTAGTATTGCATACATTCATACATTTTTGTTAGCAGAAATAGGAAAACAGATGATATATTCCAGAAAAAGAGATTAATATTAGCATGAGAAAAAGAAACTACAGCCATATTGTAAAATTAAAGATCTCTATAAATTAATATAGAAATGATTTATTTCATTCAAGACTTTCGTTTTGATGTAAAGAGGCATACTTGAATTTATGATGATATTCTTTCAAGGGCAGATATGATTTATTACATTGTTTTGTTATATTTCATAAATGTTAGAGCAGAAAGGGCTCTAAATTCTGCAATGAAATCTTTGTTGAATACTGATATTGATTGTTTCTCTTAGATATAAGGTAGACTGCAATGTTATATATCTCTACACATAAGTTCTCTCAGTCATCTTTGAGAGATTTTAAAAACATATGTTTGTGATTCATATGCTGATATAATTTCATTTCAATTTACATTATTCCTAAGATATTAATTATGTCTACAAAGCTTTATTTGCTCATTGCTTCCAAAGCACACTTGTGTATTGAATATAAAACACATTTAACTGCTACAAATTAATAACCTTAGTGTTGAAAACAGTAGAGGAACATGATGAAATTGTAACTGCAGTTACAAAATTACTATTCTCAGTAAGTCTGAACAAAGAATAGTTTTCATGTTTCATAGGTGCTTGGAAACGATATATATGGCATAAATAACAGTATCACTTCTAATTCCCTTCCCTTAGTCCTAAAGGAAATTGTTTATTAGTTCATTAATGTGTTTAATAGTTTTTTTCACTTAAGACATATAACAATGACACATATGCCACATTAAATATTATACAAGACATATATTATGAATTTTAATATTATTTTAATTGACTTACAATGCATAAACACCAAATTAGGCAATAGAGAAAAAAATCTTTTTTTCTTTTCCTGTGTTTATTTATATGGCATGCATGTGCATATGCAAATTTTCCTTTTGGATGGACACATGAGTGTACTACTTCACAAGCATGTTAGTGCTCTAGTTAGTGTATGGCAGCCAAGCGTAATACTGAGAATCATCCTTGGTTGCTATTTTACCTTACCAATTAAAAAGTTCACCAACACATAGTTGTAGTGAATTATCAAATATATCAGCCCTGTAATGTCCATAAAATAATATCTGATCATATCCCTGGCCCACTTCAGTTTCTTAAGATCTTCCTGCTACTCTTCTGTAATGTTCCAGGAGCCTTAAAGTAAGAGTGATGGTGAATTAGATATCTTATTCAGGACTGAGTAATCTGCTGTCACTTATTATCTGCATTTTGACCACTTGTGATTTTCTGTGATAAACACTTTCTACTGTAGAATGCAGTTTCTACATTGAGTGCCTAGAGCACATCCTTTTTATGTGTATAAGAGTTGTTTAAAAGGCATTTTACACAGTGTCTTTATAGTTAAATATTCATAGCTTGCACTTCCGGTAGGTAGTGCCTATTTCGTCCCATTTCAAAAGTTTTTGTTGTTTTACAACTTCAGGAATGTGATCCTTGCTGAAAAGTGAGCCTCAAATCTAGTCAGAAAGTTCTTGATTGCCCCTTTGACATTCATGTCATTGTTGCACTGATTGTCATCTATTGGCAGGATGATCATTATTGCAGCATGTGGTTTTCACATGTTCATAAGCCTGTTGATTGTTTTTCACTCCCAATAGTCTGCTTGTATTTCCTGATACTATGAAAGCTGTCCTTTGAGTCACATGTGTTTCATATTCAGTAACATGGTTTTAATGTAAGTTTCTGGGGGGACAACCAATGGCAATGGCAAACAATATAACATGGGGGTCCTTTCAAATCTTTTTGAACAATACTTAGCAGGATATATCACAAATCTTTTACTTCAAGTTATGCTTAATTGTCAGTCTTCCATTACTTGAATAAACCTACTTGACCATTGTGAATGAGTTTTTCAATCAATTTCATATGTGTGCTTAAATTATTCAATTTATCTTGATCCAAGTTTTGGAAATTTATGTATTTTTAGAAATTCATGCATTTCTTCAGATACTTCATTTATTGGAGTGAATTTTTTGAAGAATGTCATTTCAGTTATCTAAATATTGTCAGAGAATGTCTCACAACATAATCATTGTAACATCTTGTTAATTTACAATTATATTTATTTGGCTCTTCTCTCTTTTTAGTTTGATTAATTTGGCTATGTTTCTATGTTATTTATCTTTTCAAGAACTAATTCTTTTTTATGTTTATTTATTTCTCCCATTTTCCTGATCATTTGTTCCTATACACTGCCTTGGATAGTAGCTTGCTCTTGTTTTTCTAACCATTCATTAAGCTATTTATTTGTGAATTTCCTATTTTTTTAACATAAGCATTTAGTGCTATAGATTTTTCACTTAGGACAACTTTTATTGTGACTTATAAGTTCTAACATTTTATTTTCATCAAATACTAGAAATATTTTTATCTTTCTGATATTCTTCCATGACCTCTTTATTGTTAGCTTTATTCCTTGGTAGTCTGTTGATATGAAATGTAGTTTCACTTCTCCTGAACTTGTTGATGCTTGCTTTATGTCCTAGCAATAAGTTTATTATGAAGAAAGTTCTATGGATTACTAAGAAGAATTACTTTTTAGTTTGGATATTCTGTAGAAGTTTATCAGTTCCATTTGGTTTATTGTTTCTTACTCCAAGGTGTCTTTCTTCAATTTTTGACCATCTATTGATGAGGGCAGTGTATCAAAGGTGAAAGAAAAACAGACTAATTTGCTATGTAACTATATGGCTACCAAGACAGATCTACAAAGGAAGTTATACTCAAGGCTAAAAACAAGTATAGACAGCCAAGTGACTACAAAGAGCAAAATCAACACACTGACAGAAATCAATAATCTTCTTTCAACAATAACCTTTAATATCAATGGGCTCAATTCCTCAATCAAATGACATAGACAAGCAAAGAAAATTGAAAATAACCACTCTTCAATTTGCTACCTCCAAGAAACCTCCATCTCAACAAGAAAGATTGACGCTAACTTAGAGTGAAATGAAAGTTGCATATGGATGTTTTTTGAACAGCAAACTAAATTATTATGTTTTTCTACAATTACAGGTCTCTTCAAATTTCACCGCCACAAAAAATTTCTTATAATTTCAATGACTCTTGCTAAACATCCTTTAATAAATATATTTCCTTTATTTGTTGTTTTGTTTTGTTTTTGATAATGTTCCCTTATCAATTCATGAGCCATATATTTTCTAATTTGAACAGAATTATCAAAGAATGTATAAAGTAATCAATTCTTCTAATTTGAGCAGATTATCCAAGAATGTATAAAATAATCAATTATTCTAAAGATTTTAACCTTAAATGGTTAAGTTTTATTGATAGACATAGACAGGAAAAGGGAGTTATTGATGAGATCTTTCCTATCTACCCATTGCTTCAGATTCAATGTAAAACCAATGAAATTCAATTTAATTTCTTCATGCACCAATCATATTCGTGTACAATTTGTATGATAATGTATGATCAAAATTTAGAGTTCCAAACTTCACTAACAAAAGTCTATTAACACTTTGGATTCGTTTAAAACTTCACATTTGTACACGTTTTAGTTCTTTCTCATACTTTATTTGAACGTGTATTACTCGACATGATGATATCTCTTTTTTATAAACAAAATACTAAATAAACATTTAATCAATATTATTTTCAGGTTTACTTTAACATAACATATACTTTAAAAAGTTAGTAATGATATATCACAGAAAAGACATCTGTCCTGTAGAATACTTCCTGTATTACAAAAGCAATTAGAAAAGTTTGCCCAAAAGCAAGCTAGAACCTGCTGAAATTTATCAACCAGAGACAGAGCAGGTGTTTCTTACTGTATCTGTTGTGGATTAAGTCTTATTTTCATGGAATAATGTTTCAGATGAAATGATGCATATTAAGGATGATATTAGCAATTAATAAGGTGACATATGGTGAAGAAGATAGGCAGATGGCTAAGATACGGAAGCTTATCACATGTTTCCTTGTGATTGTTTTTGTCATGATGAAAACAATGATTTTAAGTTTACTTTATGATATTTATTAGCAAGTAGATATCAATGTGGCCTATTAATTGATAGATTTGAGTAAATTTATATCCAAATGTTATTTGATATAAATTTAGTGTTTTATTTTGGACCTCCTGTCATGATGAGATAGAGCGCTTAAAATTCAGTATTAATTGAAAAATCCTAAGTATTGAATCTTAATGACTATTTTATAAAATTGTACAGAAATATATGTGCACATCCAGCTTAATTGGAAAATCTTTGCAACTTATTTAAATAATGAACAACTAAATGTCTCTGTCTTAATATATGGTGAAATTTCAACAATTACCGTGGAGGAAGTTTCCATTTCTAATTTGGTCACTTCCTCAGAGTGAAGCCTTACTATCCTGAAATTCAATTTTCTTATTTGTAAACTGACAATTATAGATATATGTAATAATGATGGCAATACATTCTTTCTGTTGTAAATTCTAAATATTTTCAAGGAAAGATTCTGTCTTTCTAAATTTTTGAAGATATTACAAAATTTGAAATTATGATTTCATATTGAAATTTCCATGTGCTTCTTAACTATCATTCCTCCCTAAGCTAATGTTGAGCTTCAGAGATTTATCAAACAAAGATGATAATGATTTTTGAATTGCTGTTTATGGATATTATAATTCTGAAAATTGTTGAAGGGAAAAGAATGCCTTAATTGTTAGAATCAATATGAATTCTAGGAGGTACAGTAGACAAAGTGAGATAATTCTTTAACTTTCAACAAATGCTATTTGAAAGACAGAATTTAGTAAGAAATAAATGAACAATTGTATTACCAACAACATATGATGTAAGAATTTTAAGTTTGTTGAAAACTTTCATGGTTGAATTGTGCATGACAGCATGACTGAAGGATCTAGGATGTTAAATATTCATGATCAAGTGTCAACCTGTGACAGTAGCTTTAAAATAATTGTCTAACACCAAAAAAATTAAATAACACGGATGACACTAGTTTACTATGGAATACAGTTAACTCTGTCACAGCGGTAAGTATATAGCTGCAAGCTTTCTTGGGTACTTCATAGTCAGTTCCTTGGCTATGGAGTGGATTAGTCTCCTAGGATGAGCTTCCTGGTTGCAGTTATCTTTCTTACAAAGAAATCTGTTACTATGTTTCAGTTAGTTTCATTGGAAGAAAAAGGATGTATGAAAGGAAGTTATCACTGTTGGGTAAATGAAAGCATTAACAGAAAGTAATGAATCACCATATATCATAAGGGTTTTAAAGATGAATGAAATGGTTTCCATTAAATGCAGTTAAATAGTCATTCTGCTTAGAGGCATCCAAACAGGATCCTAAAGCAGAATGAGTAGTTTTGGAGAAATAGGAATAAAAATATGGGGATTAAGAGATAGAAAAATCTGAAATAGGGAAAATAAATATTTTCTGACATTCCATGTTGATTCTCTTTCTTATGCTATACAATATTTATTTAGACTGAAAGCATCCAATGTGTCCCTTTTTATCTTGGTAGCTTCTGTTTGCTGAGTATAAGAAATCACTGTTTGCCATTAGGGCAAAAGGAATTTTTCTGTTTTCTTCTAGTAACTGTGTAGTTCTTTTTTTTTTTTTTTTTTTTCCGGTGCTGGGGACCGAACCCAGGGCCTCGCGCTTGCTAGGCAAGCGCTCTACCATTGAGCTAAATCCCCAACCCCCATAACTGTGTAGTTCTAAGTATCGTTTCTTTGAATTTTTGTTTGAATATTTCTTTTTGCTTCACTTGTTACTTTTTGGTTTGTTTTGTGACTCACTGTCATCAATCTAAGGCTTTTGGGAGATCTCAGAATTGGGAATATTTGTTGAAGTCTAGTGGACTTGCTTCAGGGTACACAGTTGAAATCAATGATTCGCACTGTCCCAGAATCTCTGAGTGATTGACAGATGGGCAGTAAAAGGTGGGTCCCATGAACCTCCCGACTCTTGAATGACAGTTGATAGTGCCAGTTTTATATGGGATCAGTGCAAGTAACTCTAAGTGCAGTGAATTCATGATTGCCAAGGTTGCTGTATGCCTGGAGGATGGACTTTGCTACTCTTCTCCCAGGCTATTGCATCCTTCCCTCCTCTTTCACAATGTTCTATGAGCCTTAGAGGGAACGGTACAAATGTTTTGTTTAAAGCTGAAGTATCAGCCATTGTTTATCATCCTGGGCAGCCACGAGTCTCTGAATTTTCCGCTATTCACAGAAAAGAGAAACTTCAGGTTAAGACAGAAAATAACATTTTTCTACAGTCATAAATATAAATATTCAGAAGGCAGTACACATAATTCTTTAATATATTTTATTTTATATTATATATGAAGTGAATATGGCTGCAACAACATTTTAATGTTTGTATATAGCTAGATTTTCCGACACTATTTATCTAATGTTATTACCTCATACACATTGGACTATATGTTATCAAAGAGAAAAACGTAAGTCCTGCTCACTCTTTGCACAGTTATAGCAGGGATATAAAAGAGTATACTCATTATAGAAAACAATATGGAGTATACAAAGAAAATTTAAACAGAACTTGTACATTAATCAGATCACAAAATTGGATATAATATCACAAATAAATGAAGATACAAAGAGACATTTGCATTATCAAATCTTGCTATTTGTAGTTGCCAATATGTGGAACCAAATATTTGTCTATGAACAGATGAATAGATGCATAAAATATTGTGCATATTAATCTTGTAATAGTATTTAGACCTAAGAATGATGTAGTGTAGTTGTGCTAACAGGATTGACTATAGAATCATCCCTTTAAATGAAATACACCAGATAAAGAGCTGAACAAATGGATAAAGGTGTCTGTAAGCAAAAAAGAGACCAGAGTACGATCTGCAGAAAATGAGAAGAATTGTATTCTGAAAGTTGTCCTCATGTGCTAGTGCATGTATATCTTTCTTCTTCCAATCCATTTCTTTCTTGCTCTATACCA